>JARYZH020000241.1:0-515246 GCA_030021035.2 Notholithocarpus densiflorus | reverse complement strand
CCCTTATGATTGTTTCTTACAGTAGCAAAAGCACAAGTCACGGGTCTCATCTCCTTTTTCTGGTTATCTTGCCAAATTGATGGTTTAGTTTCAGGGGCCTTGAGGCAATTGACGATCAGTTCAAATACACCAGTCTTTATCGATTATCAAAATAACAATTGGCTTATGAATAAGAAACTACACAGCTTACAACAGTCTTCATGTTGCCTACTCATAGTTTGAAAAGTGTTACTTTATCGAGGTTGGCTTATGTTATACATTGTTACTCATTTCATCACTTTCACTGACAAAAACAGGCGGAAAAAAAATCTAGATCTAAAGTTTGGGTTTTGGAATCTGTCATGGCTCCGTTACAATGGGGTGGGCCTGACTTAACAACTATAGTCACAAGCTATAATTTCTCTTGGATGGGCCTGTTTGTCTCCATTAGCCCAGATCCCTCTCAAGGCTTCCTAATGGCCACAAGCCCACTCCTTTCCACACCGAACTCCAAAAGCCCACATCTCGGGCTTCACCCCCTGATCGCTACACCACAAATTTCATTCTAATTTTAGAACCCAATATCCACCGCAAATCCAACAATCACACCACTAATCTCAACCTCACCCAATTCTTACAAAAAAAGCTGGGCTTTGGTCTCCCTTACTGTTATTCCCATTGACCCACTTAATATCAACCAAATTTTCCCTGAACCAACTTTTCAAGACATGAACATGGTGGATGTCCAAATCTCTCCACTTGATCATTCCTTCAATATAGCAATCCAGAAATGCAAAAGTGAACTTCCTAATCTATCACAGAATTGGTTCCCTCTAAAAATCTCAAGTTGCATAATTTAGTCTTCAATAATTTGGAATGTCTCTCCTCTTGGTAAGGCTAGTGGTCTTTTGCCTTGCCTAGAGAAATGGTATTGATCTATGGTCCCTCAAACCCTCCTTTTGGGATTCCCTAAAACATGTGATTGATTCTATTGATGACCCTTGCATTGGGATTGGGGTTCTCTCTAGCTAAGTAAAACAAGAGGGTTTCACTTTTGCATTTTCTTCGGAGGCCTCATTGATTCTAAAGGCCTTATTGATATGGGCTTCATGTAATCATCTTATCTTAGTTTCAGGCCCTCCTCCTCTTTTTGTCTTGATTAATATTACTTTTACTTACGTTAAAAAAAAAAAAAAAAAAACTCATCTCACCATTTGTTGGAGGTATAATAATAAGTGAGATTTGACTCAAAAAAAAGAAGAAGTGGCGATTCTTCATTTAATGATCATGATTTAATAATGCTAGCACTAATACACTTTGTCACAATTGTCTTATGTAATAGACTATAATTATCTATCTGTCACTATCATATAAACCCATAATTTTTTCTCTTTACTTACAATTTACCAGGTAAGATAATTGTGGCAAAATGTGTGTACTAACATTATTGTTCCTTCCCCTCAAAAAAAAAAAAAAAAAAAAAAAAACATTATTGTTCCTAATTTTAGGTACCACGAGTTTTGCGGGCCATACTTAGCAAATAAAGAGAGCTCATTTCCCTTACACTATGTTTAGTTTGAGGGGAAAGGGAGAGAAAGAAAGAGAAATTAAGTCTTTCCGTTGTTTGAATAGCAGGAGAAAAAAAAAAAAAGAGACCTAGATTTGATGGAAAACCTATCAATTAGGTCCACATTTTGTTTCCACCCAAATTGGGTGAAAATGGAGAGAAAAACCCATTAAAAAAAATACATTATCTGCAATTGTTGACTTTTAAGTGATTTAAAATTACTTTTTTTATCTGTAAGGTATGTTTGGTTGGGATGATTTTGGAAAGGAAGGAAAAAGAAGAGTGAAAAATAGGAGAGAAAATGGGTGAGAGTAGTGTTTAGAGCATTCACAGTGGGAATGGCATATGCCATATGTTGGTAGTTGTAAAGTTGTGATTTACAACTATGTTTTATGTTGGCCTTATTCCATGACAAAAAATGTTGTAATTGTTTTAATTTTGTTCCTTGTATTTTGGGGGATTTTATTGTATTAGGTTTAGTATTAAGTTGGCGAAGAATCAAGCATGAAATGAAGAATCAGTGCAATTTCGCTAGTGTCTCATGAGAAGCTTACTCGCGAAAAGGGCATGTGAGAAGCACATGCTGGAAGCTGAAGAGTCGTGCCAGGCTATCAATTTCGCGAGTGTCTCGTGGGTAAGGCCTTCCCGCGAAGTACTCGCGAAACATTCTGCCTGAAAGATTTTTAAGTATGACTTTCTTACCCTTCACCCATACTATATATACCCTCATTATCCACAGAAATTGCAAGGAGACCATTCAGATAGAAAAACCCTAGATAGGTTTTCTACAACACACACACCCATCTTTTAGAAAGAGAGTTACTCATTCTTAGTGAGAAATCATTCTAGCCTCTTCTCCTTCCCTCTCTCATTGTCATACCTTGAGAGGAGATTTGTACCCAAACACAACCCATGCATTTTCAGAGTGTAGAGAGTGTTTTGGAGCTTGGGAAGTTTTGGGGATTTGCTAAAAGAAGTTGGTGAGGCTTGACGGATTCAATCGGGTGTATTGCGTGATTCGGAGAGTTAGAGAAGACAAGACTTCGTTAAGTCAGTTGGTAGCAGGAGCTTGGAGGGCGTACATGGGGTAGACTAGGCTTGGAGGGTCTTTTGTTATTCGTGTACTCCAATTTATTCTCTAGTGGATCGATTACCGCTTGGAGGGCGGCAGAGAGGTTTTTTGCCGAGTTCTTCGGTTTCCTCTTCGATAACACGTCTTGGTGTTATCTTGTGGTTGCATTCTTCTTCCCTACTCTTTTAGCTTTCATTTTACTGCTGTGATTTGATGAATATGGCTTAGAGTAGTTATATTGTTTATCTGTTCGCATTTACTCTATTCCGCGCTTAGTTTAAGTTAGAATAAAATCAATCGAGCTGTAATTTTAATTTTGGGGTCTAAACAGCTCTTGTGTTTTCACACAAATTCGAGCTTTTAGTAGTATTTAGCATTTAAGCCCTAAAGCTCCCCAACAACCGGTCTTGCAAAACCTGACTATTGCAAAAAAATTTGCAATTGTGCTACAATGCGATTCTAAATGTAGAATCGCACTATAGCACAATTGTAAAACTAAATAATAGTTCTTTATTTAATCTGACTTTTTCTCTCTCTTTATTTTTTGTGTTTTTCATCTCCTCTCTTTGGTCTTGCATAATAGCCTCTCTCTCTCTCTCATCACATCTCTTTGTCACGGTGGGCATATTCTGGCGTGGGTCTAGCGTGGGTTTGGCGGCGGCGTGGGTTGCTTAAGCTCACCGATGATGGGTTGCTCAAGCTCGGTGAAGATGATGGGTTGTGGTTCTCTCTCTCCTTCAGTCCTTTCTCCCTCACTTCCACTCTGTCTCTCCGTCTCTTACTCCCTCTTTCTCTCGGTGTGCAGTGGTGGCCTGTTTGTGGTGGATCTCGGCGTGGCAAGGTCACGGTGGTGGTGTTTTTTTTAGCAAGGTCACGGCGTGGTGAGATCGGTAGGTTGTGGCAGAGGTGGATGAGGCGAGGTGAGGCAAAGGAGGGTTGTGGTAGAGGTGCAGCATGGCAGATGTGGGTTGTGGCAGAGGTGGGTTTCTTTTGTGTAAATTTTGACTTGATTTTTTTTTGTGGGTCATCTTTTGGATTCGGATTTTGCTATTGGTTTGATTTGATTTTGGGATGGATTTTTTTTTGTGGGTTCATGGTGGTGGAGTTGGGGGTTGCCGTGGTGGTGGTGGAAGGGGGTGGGGTTTTTATTATGGGTCATATGTGGGTTCATGGTGGTGAAGGTAAGGGGTTGTCGTGGTGATGGTGGTGGCGTGGCCATGGGTTTCGATGGCTGAGGTTTCTGGGTTCTGTTTTCTTTATGAGTTTCTGGGTTTTGTTAATCTATGAGTTTTCGGGTTTCGATGGCCATGAGTTTGTGGCTGGGGTTTCTGGGGTTTCAAGAAAACAACATTATGGATGGGTATACTTAGAGGAAGCTTCTATATGTGCTTGAAGATGACTTTGGTTTTCAACTGATAAAAATCAGTTTGGGTATTGAGTTTTGGAGATAAAAATCAGTTTGGGTATGTTCTTGGTGGTGGTGGTGGTAGCAGGTGGTTGTAGAGGTGATTTGGGTTTCGGGTTTTTGTTTTTATTTAGGTTTTGAGATATATTATTTTATTGTGTAGAAATATTATTTTAATATGTTGTATTGTAAAATAAAAGTTGGGGTGCTGGAGTATTGTAAAATGGTATGATATAATTGATAAAATAACTTTTTGAGATGATAAAATAAGATAGGATACAATTTTCGGACGTGGATGCTCTTAATTGAGAAGGGAAGGGGAGAGAAAAATTGGTAAAGCCTGCTATTGGTTTGACAAAATTGTCCTTCTCCTCACAAGTTAGCAACAACAACTTTTTTGTCTTTTACGTTTTTTGTTTTAAGTCCATTTCTTCTATTACCATTTTTATTTTTATTTTTATTTTTGTTCTCACTTTTTGTTTTTATCCGTTTTTTACATTTTCATTTGTTATTGTTTTTTATTTTCCCATATGTTCTTGTGGTTTTTTTTTTTTTAAAATAAAATAAAATTGAAGCGGCCTTACACAATTTTTTTTAATTAAAAAAGTGTTACCTTTTGTTTTATATAATAGAGACATAATTGTAAATTTATATTAATTTAATTTTTTATCTACTCATTTTTTATTCTCAATCAAACAAATAAGATTTTTATCTCTTTACTTTTCAATATCCTCCCAACCAAACACAAATGAGAGAAACCTAAATTTTTTTTATCTTTTTACTTTTCTATCACTTCTCTACTATCTATTCTTCCACTTTTTTATTCTTCCAACCAAACAGCCATAAAAGTAAAAAACACTTTTTTTTTCCCGGTTAACAAACACATGGGAGTGAAAAACTTTCTTTCCCCTCTTTTTTTCCCTTCCCTTCCCCTAATTCTTTTCTATCTCTTCTGCTCCCTTCCTTCAAACCAAATATAGTGTTCATGAATTTCAGACTACCACAAAAAAGTAAACGAACCCAGGTCATCCCCCAAGTCCTCTTTCTCTCTGGAAAACAGTTCTGGAGGAAGAAAGAACTCCTATCGCTAATGCACCCAATAAAAGTGTATCTTGTCGTTCCTTTCTTTCCCATTTAAGGCATGAAAGTGTGCTAATGATCTGGTCGTGTTGTATATGTTGGTTTTTTCTGCCCTTTTTTTTATATGGAGTTGAGTTCGTCTTTCTATTTTATTCATTTTCTTTCTTTGATTGCCTTTTGGGGGGTTAAGGTGGCACTGGATGGACTTGTTAATGCAGAGATCCAAGAAGTAGAACAAACCAGTGAGGCTGACTCAGTCAAGGCTCAAGGGCAAACATAAGTATCGACACTTCTATCCCTGACAAGCTGCATGATCAGCTCTATGCAGGAGTGAGTGTTCTTAGAGCCGAAAAAACTGGTAAGTTCCATTTCGATTTCCTCATATCTTATATAAATAGATGGAACATTATCATATAATCAGTACATATATTTCATGTTTAATACTCATTATTCTCTGTAGTATTTAAAATGTATTTATTATCTAAATCATATCTACGAAACCCAAAATGATGCAGCAAAATATAATAGACTAATAGTACGTTTATATACATATTAATAGTCTACCTAAATCAACTTGTATTTATATTTTATGTTTTATAAATCCTAAAAATTTTATTAAAAAATTTTGATGTCAAGATCATTTTTTTTTTTTTTTTTTTTTTTTTTTTTTTGCATTTCTTTTCTACATGTTAGAATATTATAGGATTACTTTTAAAATTAATACTTAATTAAATTAATTTGATAGTCAAGCCTTGATTATATATATTTCTTAAGGATTAATCTTGCATACTTTCCCAACATGTTTCAATTTAACTTGTATATAAAATTTCTTCTAGAAAAAAAAAAAAAAAAATTTCGTACATTGAGGGTCCATTTGGAAGGTATTGAGGGTTACCTCTCTTTGCACCATTATTTTTATCAAGTTTTGGTGCATTTATTGTACCCTAATTATGCCTGGACTCTTGCAGTATGTACTCTGTATACACTGAACTTTGTGCAATGAACTGTTTCCCTTTCCTAAAAGAATTCATCTCCTTCAAAATTGGATCATCCCTTATGATTGTTTCTTACAGTAGCAAAAGGTACAAGTCATCAGTCTTACCTCCTTTTTCCGGTTATCTTTTTTTTTTTTTTTTTTTGGTTAGAGTTGAACATTCCATGGGTGAAGCAGGTGGAGAATCTTGGCATTGTTCATGCCAAATTGATGGCTTAGCTTCAGGGACCTTGAGGGTTGAGGCAATCAACGATCAGTTCAAATACACCACTATTTATTGATTATCAAAATAACAATTGGCCTATGAATAGGAAACTACACTGCTTACAACTATGTCAAAGGTTGTTGGACAGTTAAAAGCATATCTTTGGAAAAGACCTAGTAAGTTGGCCTATTCTTTCAAACGGTTGTGGACATTATTGGAAGGGTGAGTTTGTAAAAGGATAATTACAAATTATTTATGTAAGGTTAGGCTCAAATTCATGTTGCTTATTCATAATTTGAAAAATGTTACTTTACCCACAAGCAGGGGCGGAGCCAAGGGGGGCGAGAGGGGGCAAGTGCTCCCCTGGCTCCTCAAAAAATGACTTTTAAATGAACAACAACTTTAACTCTTTTAAGGTCTTGCCCCTCTTGACATGAGAAAAGAAAAAACAAAGAAGCATACCACAATAAGTACCACTTACATAAGAAAAAAGCCATAAACCTATTTTACTTAATCAATAAGCCTAGCACCTAAGAAAAAGACACTAGCTCTTACTTCTTGAAAGCCACTGTCACACATGATTTCACCACACCACACCATTGCTGCTACTCTTTTATATTTTCTCCCAAATCCTTTTTTTTTTCCTTTCAAACTAGCCACAACAACTCAATCAATGGACCCCATATTAATATTATACACAATATAATATAATAATAATAATTAATATTAGAGACACAACAAAATGTTATAACAATTATAGTTATTTACAGTTGTTTATTTGTTTATTATTAATATTGATTGATTTTCTTAAGGTTATTTTTTTTATATTGTCTTTTAATTTTGCCCTCCCTAAACTGAAATCCTGGTTTTGCCACTGCCCACAAAAATGACTTATATTTATGCAGTTATTATTCACTTCATCACTTTCACAATTAAAAACTGAAAAAAAAATCACATTAAAAAAAGAAAATCAAGATCTAAAAGTTAGGGTTTGGAATCTATCGTGGTTCCTTCACAATAGGTTGGACCCAATTTAATAACTATAGTCACAAGTCATAATTTCTCTCAGATGGGCCTCTCCATTAGCCCAGACCTCCCCTTAAGCCTTCCCAATGCCCACAAGCCCCCTTCTCTCCAAACCGAACTCCAAAGCCCACATCTCTGGCTTCATCCGCTAGTCGCTACACCGCAAATTTCATTCTTAATTTATACACAGACACTAATATCCACCTCAAATCCAACAATCACACCGCTAATCTCAACCTCCCCCAACTCTTTAAAAAAAGCTGGGCTTTCCTCTCCCTTACTATTATTCCCACTGACCCACCAAAATTTCTCTGAACCCACTTTGCAAGACATGAAATTGGAGGATGTCCAAATTGTTGTGTGCAAACTAAATGACACAAAATATAGAATAATACTATTTGGATAAGAGGGCCAAACCACACATGCCGAAGCTCAACCTAATATCTAACCCATATGTATATAAACTCATATATTATCTCTTTCCTTTTCTATGTGGGACTTAAGAATTTTCACAACTTTAAAATCATATTCAAATCGATGTTTCTTGTTTACTACTTAACATTTTTCTAACACAAATCTCTCCGTTTGATGATTCCTTCAATATAGCAATACAGAAATGCAAAAGTGAACTCCCTAATCTATCACAGGATTGGTTCCCACTTCCCACTAAAAATCTCAAGTTGCATAATTTAGGTTTTCATAATTTGGTGAACTCCCTAATCTATCACAGGATTGGTTCCCACTTCCCACTAAAAATCTCAAGTTGCATAATTTAGGTTTTCATAATTTGGAGTATGTCTCTCCTCTTGGTAAGGTTGGTGTGGTCTTTGCCTTTCCTGAAGAAATGATATTAATATAGAAATAATTCACGCAAACAACAACATGATTAACCTGGTTGTCTTCTCTGATTCCTCATTCTTCCTAGCTAATGCCCTCAAACCCACCTTTTGGGAATCCCTAAAGCATGTGATCGATTCTTTTGATGGCCCTTGAATTGGGATTGGGGATTTTTATTATATTCTCTCTAGCTCTGAAAAACAGGAGTGTTCCATTCTGCATCCTCTTCTGGTGTTGGCTTCGGAGGTCTCATTGATTCTAAAGGCCTTATTGATATATCATGGAAAATCTTTTCATTTGATGTGCATTTGGCATTAGTTTATTTAGTCTTTTTTTTTTTTTTAAACTAAAAAAGTGATAAAATATACTTCTACTGAAAAAAAAAAAAATGCTACGTTTACAATATTTTCATAATAAATCATAAGTGGTAAGTTGTTATTGGTTCTAATTTGAATATACAACTTAAAATACTTTTTTAACCACCCATAACAACTAATAACAATATATCACTTAGGATTTGTTATGAAAGTGTTATGAAAATATTGTTGACATAACATTTCTCTTAAAAGAATTAGAAAAAGTGAGGTTTTAAGAAGTTATAAAAAAAAAAAAAAACTAAAAACTAACAAATAAGTTGGAGGCAACAGAAACTTAGTTAAATAAATAAGCCAGATTATTTTGTCTTAATTTTGGGCCTTCCTCTTTTTTATCTTGATTAATATCACTTTTACTTACATTAAAAAAAAAAAAAAAAAAAATCTCATCTCACCATTTGTTTGAGAGAATAATAAGTGAGGACTAAAAAAAAAGTGACTATTCTTCATATACGTGTTCGTTTGAGATTTGCTTATTTTGCTAAAACTGAAAACTTTTTACTGAAAATACTGTAGATAAAGGTAAAAGTTAGTTGAAATAGTACAGTGAGACCCATAAATAGTACCAAAAAGTGCAATGAGACCCATGAATTGTAGCAAAAATAAGCTGAATAGTAAAATAAGTTGACAAAATAATCCATGCCAAACACACGGGTCTATTTGGAATCCGCTTATTTTACTGAAATTGAAAACTTTTTGCTGAAAGTACTGTAGATAAAAGTAAAAGTTAGCCGAAATAGTACAGTAAGACCTATGAATAGTACCAAAAAGTGCAATGGAGCCTATGAATAGTAACAAAAATAAGCTAAATAGTAAAATAAGCTGGCTTTTTAATTTGGAGCCAAACACACAAGTAATGTTCTTGATTTAATAATATTGTTATATGATAAACTGTAATTCACTATTTCTTATTATCACATAGATTAATTCGGACACACGGTCTATGAGATAATTGTGTAAAAGTGTGCTTACTAACATTATTGTTCCTAATTTTAGGTACCACAAGTTCTGTGGGCCATGCTCAGCAAATAAAAACAGTTCATGAATCCCAGACGACCATAAACAAGTAAAGGAACCCAGGTCTTACCCCAGGTCCTCTCTCTCTCTCTCTCTCTCTCTCTAAAAAACCAGTTTTGGAGGAAGGAAGAAACAACTCAGGACGTGGTATACTGCTATCCTAACGATTATGCACCCAATAAAAGTGTATGTTGTTATTGTTGTTCCTTTCTTTCCCTTTCTAAAACATGGAAGTGTGCTTATGATTTTATTTTTATTTTTGAGTTGTGCTTATGATTTGGTCGTGTTGTGTGTGTATATATATATATATATATATATATATATATTTTTTTTTTTTTTTTTTTTTTTTCTTTGCACAAACCAGTGATGAGATAAAATCAGTTAAGGGAATAATGGAAGATGAAATCCCACAAGTTGAACAAACCAGCAGAAGCAGTGATGAGACAAACTCAGTCAAGGAAATGGAAACTGAAATCCAACAAGTTGAAGAAAACAGTGAGGCAGACTCACTCGAGGGAAAAGAAATTACAGCAAAGAGAGGAACAAAGCCCCCACTTAATTTCCTGGCGATTTTAAATGACGCAAACATACCTATTCACGATTTTTCCCCTGACGAGCTGTGTAATCAGCTCTATAAAGGAGTGCTCATAGAGCCGAAAACACTGGCAAGTTCTCTATCCATTTCCCCAGATCTTATATACATAGATGGAACGTTAAATCACATTATCAGTTCATATTTCATAGTGATTCTCTGTAGTATTTAAATTATATTTATTATCTAATTGAGCTATGTATAGACTATAGTTCATTTGAACTCCTTGTGCTGGCAAATTTTTATATATATAGGATTATAAAATTTTTTTTATTTAACCCTTTTAAAATAAAAATTTCAAGACTCTGACTCTAATATATATTTTTTAAGCCCAGCTAAAATAAAGCTTAAATATGATATTCTTAATAATATTTTGGACTTTTTAAACACAAAAAATGTCCAACAGGCAACAACAAACCAATTTTATCTAAAATTTTGTAAACTCAACAACAAAAGTAACAATTTGTTCATCTTAGTTTACATTGTTTTTATTAATGTAAACATATAATTGTCATAAACTAATAAAAAAAGTATTCTAAGCATTAATAATTAAAGTTCATTTAACAACAATAATTAATATGTTTATTGTATTTATAAACAATAGTTGATTTCTAAGATTTAATCTTAGCAACTATAATTATTAATTAGTATATTCATTGCATTAAGAAACAATATGCCAAAAGAACTTATAGTTATTCTTTAGGTAAATTGCAAATTACACCCCTAACGTTTGGAGGTGTTTGGATTTTATACCATGAAGTTTCAAAATTTGAATTTTACCCTTCTAAAGTTTGGGGGTATTTGGATTTTACACCATGATGTTTCAAAATTTGTATTTTACCCTCCATATTTTAAGGGTGTTTGGATTTTACTTCCTAAAGTTTGAGATTGTTTGGATTTTACACCCTAAAGTTTTAAAATTTGGGGGTATAAAATTGAAACACTCCCAAACTTTAGGGGGTAAAATCCAGGATCTGAAACGTCAGGGTGTAAATTCCAAACACTCCCAAACTTCAGGGAGTAAAATCCAAATTCTAAAATTTTAGGATATAAAATCCAAACATCTTCATAGGTTGAAACTCTCTCTCTCTCAAAAAAAAAAAAAAAAAAAAAATTCATTAAAAAAAACATTTATATTAATGTTGATAGTCTACATAAATTAACTGGTATTTTTGATAGATATGATAGAATTTCAACTTATGGGGCACGCTTTATAATGATTGCACTTTATCATTAGACAATAACACCCATTAATTTTCAATGTAGGCAACTAGGTGGGGCACAACAAATTTTTTTACTAATTGAGCTAAATTGAACCCACAAATCAACTTGTATATGTGCTATATGTTTATATGAATATTAATATCATATTCAAAATTTTTATGTCAAGGCCAAGAAGTTTGTAATTCAACTAATTGACATTTTCAAACCCCAACCCTCAACTATCGAATTAAAAAAGAAAAAAAAAATTGTCAAGACTCAAGACCTTTTTTTTTTTTTTTTTTTTTTTTTTTTTCTGCATGTTACAATAGTATTGAAATATTCTAGAAATATACGAATTGTCGAGCTTAAATTAGCTTCATTGTCAAACTCGTGATTATCTCACTATTTTGAGCATTACTCTAGCATAGTTTCTTTTCTTTATAGGGTTCAATGTAACTTGTATAATATAAAGCCCTTTAAGGATATCAATGTAAATTTTGTTGGGGAGATAAATACCTTGGGAAGCCTACTTGAATAATTAATATAACATATAAAGACACACTTTAATCCAAAAGGCCTAAGCCCAATTGGTACATGCTCAATTATGTTATATTAATCATTCATTCTTCTCATCATTATTCAATGTGAGACTTCACTCACACGTGTACACCCAACAATCTCCTCTTTAAGTATGAGTCTCTGTCTCTCTGTGGGCTTTAAAACCTCTTTGTGGGCCATGAACAAGCATTCCTACCTACTCGCTCACCTTGCCTAATGGACTTTTTCCTTCATCAACGTGTCATCCATAGGTCTCTTGTACGTCATCCATGGGAACCACGTGTCAACCCCGCATGCACATCCATGGGAACCCCGCACGTCCATTTCCATAGGAATCTCGTGCCACACTGTTATTTAGCACCATTAACAACATTCCTTTGTTGGGCTTTTTCTCCAGGATCTTTGTGTGTAGGCCGTTTAGGCATGCTCTGTCCCTGTTGGGTAGGGACCATGAACACCTCGCCACCTTCGCTACACACTACCATGGGCTCTGATACCATTTATTGGAGAGATAAACACCTTAAGAAGGCTACTTGAATAACTAATATAACATATAGAGACACACTTTAACCCAAAAGACCTAAGCTTATTGGGTATGTGCTTAATTATGTTATATTAATCATTCATTCTTCTTATCATTACTCAATGTGGGACTTCACTCACATGTGTACACCCAACAAATTTGCTCTCTCTCTCTTTCTCATATTTGAGAGGAAGGGTAGTGGATTTGAACCTTGTTCTTCCAGTAAAGGAGAGCATATTATGCTACTAAGGTATAAGACTTTCTTTCTCCTTTAGGAAACCCATTGCCAAATTTCACACAGCTTAACCACTGTTAACCATTATTTAGCCCAACACTGCTGACCATCATTTGAAACAATCACCCATCACCCAAAAGAACCCATCGAACAAACTTTAAAGGAAAAAGTTCAATTTCAAACAGGTTTGGAAATATATTTTCCAACTCATTATGTGGTGATTTATAAGACTATCCCTATTATTATTTAAATAGGTCAATGCTCATTAAAAAAGTACCAAAACTACACATGGTCTCTTTAGTTTCCTCATAATAGGTTGGAACAAAACAACTCCAAACATATTTGGATCCAAACTTTTTTTAATGCCAAAATCATCATCTATTATCGAAATCAGTTGCCAGCCATTCACCATTCACTCATCCATCAATCCCATGCACACGATTCTAGTTGCATCTAAACCAAAACATCTAAGCGCCATTGCCTAGCTGCCATCCACGTTGACAACCACAACACATCACCGTAGGTAAATATCATACCACAAAGGCACAAGCTACCATTAATCATGAAACCATCTAAACCCAAAGCCTTCAAAACCCTAGCCCCCTTGCACCACTAATCACTAAAACCATTAAAGTCCCAATTCATTCTGCCTCAAACCTACAGAACCCATACCCATCAATTACGTCTCTCCTTGGAGTTCTAACTTGAGAAGTCTATATTTGTTGGCTTTATTTAGTGAAAAATTTGTATGTAATTTATTTTCCTTTTTAATGTATCTTTCTAGGACTTAACTTTAGTTTGGGGTAGATGTACTTGAGCCTTAACTTCTTCTTTGGAAAGTGGCATTCACAGTGATCTCTCGACCTCAAGGCGACTTAGCTAGCCCATGAGATGCACGTGGTAGGATGTCTAGATCAAAGTGCTGAATGGGCAAGTTGCGACCATTTCATGACCCCAAGTTGCGACAAGGTCGCAAGTTGCACGATCTTTATACTCTGCTCTTTGGACATTCCTAGCCAATGTATGTGCCAGCACACACCCTCACAACTGTGATGCGTGGCAAGGGTCTTTGATAAGGGTCTTAACAAACCCTAGTTCTAAAGAGAGACATCCAAGAGAGGCCAATATTGATTGTAAGAAAAGAGAGAACTTTTTTTTTTATAGAAAAAACACACTCCATACTCTCCTTTCCATCTCCTTCAATCTTTGATTGAGATTTTGTATCCCTTATCTCACCTATACACACAGACCTTGTGAGTGAGTGAGTGAAGGTTCATGGAAACTTGAAAAGCTACATTCAAATCCAATCTCTATTGGTGGTGTTTCTATTGGTGCTTCAGTGGAGGTTCTTCGGTAAGCTAGATGAAGAAAAGACTTGAGGGAGTTGGTTGCTAGCTAGAGCTCAAAGGGCTTAAGTACACAAGGAGATATAGGCTTGGATGGTTTATAGTTATCCATGTACTGCAACTATTCATTCTAGTGGAGAGTTCCAATAGGAGGTTGGGGGAGATGTTTTTTCACTCGGTGTTCGGGTTTTCCTCTTCCTAAATACGTCTTGGTGTTTAGTGTGGCTTGTTTACTTTTCCCTTTGTTTCTTATGCGTTGTTTTATTTCTATGCTTTGCTTAGTTTAGCTTGTGTGTTTGGAACTTGGTTAAATCACTTATAGTTGAACTAATGTCCTTAGTTTAGATCAAAAGTGATTAAGCCATAAAAAACTTGTTTTTAGGGTTCTAAATATTTGCTAGGGTTGTTATAGCATCTTTCATAACTAACTGAATCAAATCTCATCCACTTGTAACTAGTTAACTAATGACAATGATTACTATGGGATTTGATTTAGTTAGAACTAATGACACTGCTCATGCAAATACTGTATGTGCAAGAAGAATTGCTCTTAGAGCCCATTTGGGATGTGATGCAAGCGTTAGCTTATTTGAGTTTTTAGTTTTTTTTTTTGGTTCTATTCATGAGTCCCATTACACTTTTTGGTACTATTCATGGGTCCCATTATACTATTCAGCTTTTTTTTTTTTTTTAGCAAAAAATTTTTAGTTTCAGCTAAATAAGTTGTTCCCAAATAGACCCTAAATCTAGGCTAGGTGATTTTCTGTGAATGTGTTTTGTCCCCATTTTTAGTGGTTGTGTATAAAAGCAGTCAAATATTGGTAAATATTAGTTACCTCCACGAAAAGTTTTGGATGAGATCTCCATGAAACCTTGGTCTTGCTTTGTGACTTTGAAATGGTTGAATTTTCCCCTTAGTATAAAAAGAGAAAAAAATTAGTAGAACAATTCTTTAGGGACAAAGTTTAGCTAAAAGATTGGTTGTAACTTAAAGTTACAACCTTACTCAATATCTTTTTATTGAAGGTAAATTTTGACAAATCCACCATTGGATTACATTTTTTTCTTATATTCTCCATATTTACAAAATTTTTAGAAAATTAAAGATTAATAGTTATGTCATCAATAAGTTGTTTAAATCGTAAGTTTTTGTAGATTAAAATTATACATAAAATATAATCTTATAGAACATATAGTAAATAATATTCGATTGACACAAAATTGATATGTGTATTAAGAGCGTAAAGAACGTGTAATCCAGTGGTTAGAGTTTTGAAATATTTAGTAATATTAATGATATTGAGTAAGATTGTAACTTTAGGCTACAATCAATGTTTTAGCTAAACTTTGTCCATTATTTAGTAGAATTATATGTGATGCTAGCGTATTATAAATTTTCTACGTAACCTTTTCAAACTGATGTGTCACCAAATAAAAATTAATTCCAGCATTCATCTATTATGTTTGTTAAATCCATTAATCATATTCATTATCATACTAATTTTTTTTTATAGAAAAATTATCACACTAGTTTGTAAAGGTTATATAGTAAAATTGGTAATGTTTTTATTATAATAATATAGTTTGGAGAGAGACGTGTGTTAGATTTTAGTTATTATATATATATATATATATATATATATATATATGAATCGGATCGAATTTAATTAACAGCTATGATCTAATGTTACTATGATTTTTGGATTTTCGTCTCCCTCTCTTATAAATGGCAAAGTTAACTATTGTCATTATTGATGCTGTAGTTGTTTTTTGCATCCCCATTATATAATTGCTTTTCATGTTCCTATTCATCCTACGACAGATGTATTATGTTGACAAGGAGTTAAACAAGAATTGCTTAATAGTGTTTGCCCGAAAACTTCACATCACTTGGATTGAAAATTCAGATTATTGGAAATGGACCAAAGAGGAAGACAATTGGTAAGGTTTTTCTTTTTTAAAGAAGAAATTTATATTATATAATATACATTTAAAGTTACTTATTAACATTTCAAACCAATAACCATATAAAAAAAAATCAAATCAAATCAATAGAACCGATGGCATGAGAGGCAATAGGGCGTAATTTTGAAGCTTCTTATTATAAATAAATAAATGAACGAACAATTTTTTTTTTTTTTGGTGGGGGGTGGGGAAGAGATTAATGGGGATATTTGTAGTTCTAGCACATTTTTCATTTGGTTCCTAATGGTGAGTAGTGACAATTTAAATCTTACCTGGTCTTGCAGTGACAAATATTTTGAAGACATTGAAGTTGCTGTGCTATTCGGAGTATGTTGGTTAGAAATTAAAGGAGAAATTCGGACAATTGATCTCTCACCAGGGACAGTTTATGAAGTTGTGTTTGTCGTGATGATGCTAAATGTAGATTGGTGTGAATGTAATATGTGGAATTACTCAGTGACTCTTACCCTCATTCTCCCACATTCAAAAAAAGTAACTCACGATGAAAATTTAGAAGAAAAACCTATTGGGAAATGGTTTGAGATCCAGGTGGGTGAGTTTAAAATGACACCAGAAAATGTTGGAGAGATTTCATTCCAACTGGGGGAATTTTCTTCAGATTGGAAGTGTGGGCTTGTTCTAAAATGTGCTATCATTCGACCGAAGAATACTAGGAACATTACACTTGGATGGTAAGCTTTATACATGTATCCAAAACAAAAATGTGTGGTCGTATGTGTATTCATTCATTTAAGCGGATTGTTACTCATTCATCAAATTCTTAAGGGATATGTTTTATTGATTTAAATAAATTAGTTTTGATTAAGGTTATGATTAATTATATTGATAGATTATAGGAAATTAGTATTTATCCTTATTAAATTGGAAGGCAATTTTTGATTTAATTTAGATGCTAACAATGAATAAAGCATAGTCATTATAATTAACTAGTTGAAGTGGTGACATTATTTCAACCAGAACATTTAGATGTACTAAAATGGTTTTTTCTTGCAATTTTCATGATATTAGTTACGTCAAGTTTTTTATTACATTGCTATTGTGTATATAATTTTGAAAATCACTATTGAATACTGCATATACATATCAATTCTACTAAATACAACATAAAATAAAAAGAATAAATTAGTCCAATAGTATCTCCTAAATTGAATGAGGATAGGTGCATAAGATCGTTCAGCTCAATTAATTTTTTTTAGATTCAAGATTTTCGCATACAAAATATCTGAATAGAAACAGTATAAAAAATATGCTCATTAGTTTAGAGAAAAAATAACAACAAACATCTAAAAATTTAATTTTGATGGAAAGCTAACAAAAGCAAAATCCAATTTTGATTCTAATTGATGTTCTCTAACATTTGGTTATATAAATATATATATATATATATATATATATATATTATCTAGTAAGTAATGCACCGTACATAGTCATGGTATATTACATAAATAATTTATAAATTTGAATTATTTTTAGTTACACAAAAATGGCTCATAAATATAAAATCATTCAAATTCTCTTTTCCTCTAATTTTATATATAGAGTTAGATATATTATTAGGTTTTTTTTAAATTTTTTTTTTTATGGTTTACTTATATTGGACTCCTCGTTTTCTACATTGAATTAACTCACTTGACATAAAAATGAAAAAACTTAGATTAGATGGGACACATGACGCAAAATTAAACTCTAATTTTTACATTGAATTAACTCACTTGGCACAAAAATTTAAAAGCTTAAATTTGATGGGACACGTGGCGCAAAATTAGACTTTAATTGAATTCCAATTTGAAATCTAATTGAATTTTCTCTCAGCATTACTTATATATATATATATATATGTATGTATGTATATGTATAGATTAGTATGTAACTCGTGCTTACGCACGAGAATGATAAATTGTAGTGGTGTTATTAATGTTAGTTTGAGTTGAAAGCTCGAAAATGTGTTGAAAACACAAGAGCTGTTTAGACCCCCAATTAAAATTACGGCTAGATTACTTTTACTCTAACTTATCTAAGTGCGGAAACAAGAGTAAATGAAGCGCAATAAACTGATACTACGCTAGTGCATAAACATGAACAACAAACATTAAAAGTAAAGCACAAGAGTAAGGGAAGAGAGAATGCAAACACAAGATAACACGCCGATGTGTTATCGAAGAGGAAACCGAAAAACTCGGCGAAAAACCTCTCCGCCGCCCTCCAAGCGGTAATCAATCCACTAGACAATTAGTTGGTTTACATGAGTTAGCAAGAGACCCTCCAAGCCTAATCTACCCTATGTACCTAAGCCCTCCAAGCTCCTACTCCAACAAGGCTTCTCGGAACCGTGTCTTGTCTAGCTCTCCGGATCCCGCAATCCACCCGATTGCATCTGCCAAGCCTCATCGGCTTCTTTTGGCAATTCCCCAAAGCTTTCCAAGCTCCAAAACACTCTCTACACTCTGAATAGGTGTGTGTTGTGTTTGGGTACAAATCTCCTCTCAAGGTACGGCAATGGGAGAGGGATGGAGAAGAGGCTACAATGATTTCTCACTAAGGATGAATAGTTCTCTCTCAAAAAGATGGGTGTGTGTGTTGTAGAAAACCTATCTAGAGTTTTTCTCTCTGAATGGTCTCTTTTACATTTACGGGTAATGAGGGTATATATAATATGGGTGAAGGGTAAGGAAGTCACTCTAAAAAATCCTCCAGGCAGAATGTTTCGCGACTACCTCGCGGGAAGGCCTTACCCGTGAGACAATCGCGAAACTGACAGCCTGGCACGACTCTTCAACTTCCAGCATGTGCTTCTCACATGGCTCTTTCGCGGGTTAGCTTCTCGCGAGCTTCTCGCGAAATCCACTGATCTTCAATTAAGCTTGAGTCTTCACCAGTGGCGACTCTAGGAAATTTTTTCAGGGTGTTCCTCAACAAGCATAAATTACACAATCTAATAAAAAGAAAATTTTATATATTGACAACAACAACAATAAAAAAATATGCAAATACATAGAATTTACAATTGTTTTCTACGAGTTTTCATATTTTGAAATCGTTGCATAATAGTCTTATTATCAATGCTACAAGCTACATCTTTTTCAATATACACAACCAAACAATCATTCATCCATTGATCTCCCATTCGATTGCGCAGTTCATTCTTTATATATTTCATTGCTGAAAAACTTCTTTCTGCTGTTGCAGTAGCAACTGGAAGGGTCAAAGCTAGCTTCACTAGCAAATAGACTAATGGATAAGTCTCGTGTTTCCTTGTGCTCACTAACTTTTCAGCAAGTTCACTAACTCCTTGAAGCTCTAAAAAGAAGTCATTGCTGCGCATATCAAAAATGTAATTCTGCAGTTGAGAGTCAAGTGCCAAAATATCTGTCCCAAGAAAATCAGAGGGATAGAACTTAGCTAGACGTATCAACTTTTCCTTATCGAAAGCCACAAATGAATTACTTGGATTTAAGCAAGCCATACAAAGTAGCAAATCGGTATTCGCCTCAGAAAAGCGATTGTTAAGCTCTTGAAGTTGCATATCTATGACAGTGTAGAATAGCTCAACACGATAATGATGTAAATTTGTATTTTGTTGGGTATTGCGTCGCGGCCTCCCACTAACTACAAATATCGCTTCCATGTCCAAGATAGGAATATCATGTGAGGTACAAAATAAAGATACTTCAGCCAATAAAGATGCCCATCCATCATCTCTCATCACTTGCAACCGTTGCTTAGACACTTTAACAAGATCCATAGCATTTACTATATCTTGATTTTTTTTTGTAATGCTATTGACAACTCATTTGTGATCCCTAAAATATTTTTCATCAAGTGTAGAGCAAAGACAAATTCAAAAGAGAGAATTAACCTCATAATAGATCGAGCTTCAACTTTTTGGTCGGAGAGGCCATCTTCTTCAACAATCTCTAGTACATCAACAACAGCAGAGAACATCAAAATCAAGTTCAGAATAGTCCCATAATATGATCCCCAACGTGTATCACCAGGACGTTTAAGATTTGTCTCTTGATTCAAACCTTGCCCACTTCTACGTACACCATTCTCTAAATCTTCTTTAATTTTGGCAAATTGTGTATCTCGAAGAGCATCTCGTCTCTTACAAGAGCCTCCAACAACAGTTACTAAATTACTAATTACATAAAAAAATTCAGCAATGTTAATGTGATTTTTAGCAACAGCAACAAGTGTCAATTGAAGTTGATGAGCAAAACAATGGACATAAAATGCTGACTTGTTCTCTTTCAAAATTAAAGTTTTGAGACCGTTGATATCACCTTGCATATTACTAGCCCCGTCATAACCTTGCCCACGTAGGTTCGATAAACTCAAATTATGTTCACAAAGTAAACATTCAATAGCATGTTTGAGTGACAAAGCGGTAGTACTTGCTACATGTACAATACCAAGGAATCGCTCTATAATAATTCATTCTTTGTTCACATAACGAAGAACAAGGGCCATTTGTTCTTTCACTGAGATATCACGTGACTCATCAACTAATATTGAAAAGAACCCATTGTCAAGATCCTTGATGATGGCTTTGGATGTTTCACGTGCAATTGCATTCACAATGTCTTTTTGAATATCAGGGTGGGTAAGCTTGCAATTTTTCGAAGCTTTTTGCAACACTTCATTGATAGATTCATTGTGATCCCCCAAAAATTGTACAAGCTCAAGGAAATTTCCTTTATCACTTGAACCTTGAGATTCATCGTGACCACGAAAAGCTAATCCCCGGCATAAAAGGAATCTTGTGCAATCAACTATTGCATTTAATTGAATCCGATATTCAATTTTATCTTGATTTGATTGCTTAACAAAAACACTTTGAATGTGTTGCTTTTCCTTCAATAGATTTTCACTCTTCTGGACAGCTTGATTATGAGCACTATTAACTCCTCCAACATGGGAATTTAACTTATCTTTCTGATTCCAAAGTTTGAATCCCTTCGTTACAAAAGTGTCACCTCCTCCTTGCTTACCAACATCTTGCCCAAATAGGTAGCAATAAAAACAAAATACTGCATCCTTGTCTATACTATATTCCAACCAGTATCTATTTTTATACCATTTGGATATAAATCGACGGGGCTTTCCAGAAAAATAAGATATAGGGTAATCATCACTGTGTAAAACAGGTTGACAAGGGCCTTTTGTTAAATAATATCTTCTTATTTCATCATGATGATTAGGATGATAAGATGATATTTTTTCTCGTAACCCAGGATCTGAAGGAAGATTCTCTAAGTTAAAATCAACACGAATTCGCTTAGAAGATGAAGATGAATCTTTCGCAGGAGCTGAATCTTGGGTACGTGGTTTTCTTATCAAATATTTGTCCATAATTCTAGCAAAAGAATAAAGAATAAACTATAAGTTTATTTGAAATATTAATAAAATTAATAATTATTGTTGTTTAGTTGTTTCATTAATTTGTTTGTCTTTTATAAACTATAATTTGTTATATTATTATTTCATTAATTATAAAATTATTAATTATTATTTAGCCTAACATAATTTAATTTATTTGTCTTTTATAATATATTGGTTAATTATACTGCTTTAATTATTGTTGTTTAGTGTAACAATAAACTATATTACTTTAATTTGTTTGTCATTAATTATATTGCTTTAATCTGTGCAGCATAATAATTAAAACAGTGTAATGTGCAATACATTACACTGCTTTAATTATTATTTACTACCCGGCCCCATGTGCCCATCAGCCTATCTACCCCCACCCCCACTCAACAGACAAGCACAAGCCATCCCCCAATCACAACCTGCCAATCAGAAAATTTCACAATCACAATACACATTACACTAAAAAATAATCAATATCTCACCAACACCAACACCAACACCAACACACACTGAGACTGAGTCACTGACCAACACTCCAACAGGCAACAGCAACGGATAAGATAAAGCCAAGATAAAGCCAAAAAAACAAGCAAAAAGCAAAATAAAGTAAAGATTGGTTCTCAAAAAAAAAAAAAAAAAAAAAAGAGAGTAAAGATTCGGCAGCCAATCAGATTCTTACAGTTCAAAAGAGAGAGAGAGAGTTACTGTATCAGACAACTCACTACTTAGACTAGAATAAAGAGAGAGAGAGACATCAGACATTCATTATTCATATTTTTCATTTCATATTTTTCATTTCGGTGAGATAAAGAGAGAGAGAGAGAGAGAGAGTCAGAGACTGAGAGAGAGTCAGAGAGAAAAAGAGAGAAATACCTTGAAGCCGAGCACCGGAGCAGCCGAGAGGCCCGAGACCGATGTCACCGATCTGCGATCTGCGACGAGGGGCAAGCGACGACGAGGGGCAAGCGACGAGCGACGACGAGGGGCGAGCGAGCGACGACGACTAGACGAGGACGACGAGCGACGGAGCGAGCTGCGCCTGCGAGCGACATGACCGTCTCACCGTGGGTTTGGTCTGCTCTGGGTCTGGGGTTTGGTTTGCTCTGGGTTTTTTTTTTTTTTTTTTTTGATAAACACCTCTGTATTGCAGTATTGGGCAATGAGGTTTGGTTTGTATTGAGGTATGGTTTTCTCTGCCAACGACGTGACCGTGGTTTGATTTCTGATTTTCTCTGTATTGGGTTTTTTTTTTTTTTTGGTGAGAATCCATGGGTTTGCTACCTCCGTATTATGTTGGGCTTGGCCCCTCCGTATTATGTTGGGCTTGCCGTGGGCAGTGGGCTTGGCTCTATAGCCTCTATTACCAAATTTTTTTTTTTTTTTTTTTTTTTTCAGATTTTAGTTCAAAAATGTTTTTTTTTGGGTTTTTTTTTTTTTGGCTTGAAAGTAGAATAGATAATTTTTTTTTTTTTTTTTTAATTTGAGGGTGTTCTTAATTTTGTAATTGAGGGTGTTCCTAATTTTGTGATTGAGGGTGTTCCTAATATGGATTAAATATAAATTTTTTTTTTTTTAAATTTTTTTCAGGTCAGGGTGTTCCTGGGAACACCCTGCCCTGTACGTGGCGCCGCCACTGGTCTTCACCAACTTAATACTAAATTCAATACAATAAAATCCCACAAAATACAAGGAACAAAATTAAAGCAATTACAACACTTTTTGTCATGAAATAAAGCCAACATAAAACATAGTTGTAAATCATAACTTTACAACCTCCCCCTTTGGCTATTCCGTGACAAAACACCCTATAACAGACTCTAGACTTAAACATGAGTTTGGGAACAATGGCAAAACTCACTCACACCTAAATCTAGAAGCTGTGTAGCACTTGGAACATATATACCTGTAGCCTGAAACACTTGCACAAAACATATTAGACCCTTAAGGTAAATCAAGTGATAAAAATGACAAGTATAATGTAACAAGTAAATTGTGATCAAGTAAGCATGATATGAACCATGTGAGCAACTTGATCATACACCAAAACAGTCATATGGAAATGACTACAATGACCATATAGCAAAACAAATGATCACCCGAACATGCAACCAATAAAGCATAATAGCATAAGGATGTATGCATGTCCAACACACAACCAATGCAAAATACATGAAGTATATGCATCTAGGATACAAGATCCTACTAAGGGCACAAGTGTGTTCCAACACATAAGCATGATGCGATGAGAGCAGCAAAACATAGATGATACTAAACATAACTCAAAGCACCATAAAGCAACGAGAAAACAAGCATAAAGTAAAAAAAAAAGTTTTCTCAAAAAAAATATTCTCCCCCTTGGTATATGCATCTCCCTATAGCTTTCTCCTCCTATGAATGTGCACAAGATAGAGTTTCTCCCCCTAAGAGTGTGCACGAGTCATATAGAAATGACGATATAAACCAGTATACTCTCCGGTATACTCTCCCATTTTTTGTCACGAATAGACAAATCAATCAAGAGGAAGGAGGGAAAGAAAAGAAGATATGAACAAGGGTAAAATATGATGCATGAGGGGTGTAAGATGAATGAGAAAATGAAACTCAAACGAAAGACAAAAACATCTTTAAAAAATGCTACAAAGCATAAAGTAAACATGACATGCTAAGGATGATGGAACATGATGTAAACCTAGGCATGACATAGACACAAGAACATGTTATAAGAGCTAAAAGGTCTAAAAAAAAACTTAACTAGCATGAGTGAAGTGCAAAACATGTCAAGTGTTAGAGTGTGTGCAACAAAGGTGCATCTAGTGTGCATGTGAGATGCATGACCAATGCATGAATAAGCACTCACGAGGCAAAGTGTATAAAACACACCACCAATGATCAAAACATGATAAACATGAATAATTATGGTGATCCCTAAAGTTTGGTACTCATCGGAGTCCAAAACAACAACAAAATGCCATTTGGGCATTTTATCAAACACTTAGAGTGCAAACACTACACATGTATGTTAAACAATGCATGAACATATGAAAATCTTGCCTAGATACATGTTGTTTTTGCCACAAGAGGCCAACATCCAAAGCAAATCATCATTTAAAACAAAGCCCAATCAAAAAGATTGACAAAAATTAAGTTTTCTAACTCCCATTTGAAAAAATCCCAACTATGAACATAAAACCCCCAAAAACATAATCTAAGGATCAAAATTGATGAAAAGAGTTAAAGATTACCTTAGATGTGTTTATGGAATGTAAAACACTTGAACTTAGTTGGGTTTTGATGTTAAAGCATTAAAATAGGGGTTTGGGAGAAGATGGGAGAAGTATAAAACAAATGTCCCACGAAATGCCCTTTAAAAAGCTGATCTGGAAATTTTCGCGGGAAGCTGACTCGCGAAAGTACTCGCGAAATTTTTCGCGGGTAAGTCTTACTCGCGAGACAGTCGCAAAACAGTCACGAAACTCTCTGTCCAAAGCTGAAAAAACTTTAAAATTGGACCATTTAACTCCCAGTTGAGCTTACACATGAAATGGGTCACAAAAACACCCAAAAAACATGTTTTTCACACAAAAACAACTTGAAAAACTTTGAAAAACATGGGTGATACAAATCACTTCCAAAAGTAAACAAAAAGAACAAAAATATTTTTGGTTTGATCCACATATGGTTGAGCACACACACATCACATTTGAACATGTACAATCACACAAATGAAATAAGCATTTATTGAACTAAAATCTTGTGTGTTGTGGGTGAGTATCAAATGTGGAATAATCCTTAGTCCAGAGTGAAGCTTCAATGATTAATTCAATCAAGTCATACACAACTAGTACTAAATCAAGTGGACTATCTCAATTATAGAAATGAGAATATATGACCTCCCATAAGAGAATGATTACAAAATTTAGAAGCTTTTCATTTGGCTTCTGCATAAATCATAACAATTGATCATTTTTGGATAATGCATCTCATTTTTGAGATCGGTGCTTGAAATTTTTGATATTTCAACATGTAGAGTTAACCTTTGGCTTTTTGAGCACCATACATTTCAATACAAGAGTCGCTTTCCCTTTTTCCTAGTCAAATACTAGTATCTGCGACAGACTTTTGCAGCTCATTATCTCTTTTCATTTTGAGATTTACATTTGGTGAGCTTTATTACAAAAACATAAAAATAAAGTGGGAAGAGATATAGGCACAAGTCTATGCAAGTATCAAGACCATCAAGACTATTGACCAATCATTCATGACAAGCTTGAAAATCGATTTACAACAATCACACATAGTTTTCCAGATTTTTCCCACAAAGACAAATGTGCATACAAAACAAGCTAAGCTCGTAAATGCACTACGCCATTAGTACGAAGGTACTAGGCCAAATTCACATGAGAAATGTGCTCAAACATATACGATCAAACTTTTTGAATTTTTCACTTTTTATGTGGTTTTGGATTTTTACACACACAAAACAAAGACATAAAAGTAAGATAAAAAACAAAAACAAAACAATGCATATAACGAGATGCATGATGCACAAATGCATGACAATAAAGCATCTAATGCATGAAGCGTCCTACAAAGATCGAAAGAATTAGATCAAGGACCAAAAGAGCATAAGCTCAACCATAGGAACCCTTCCTCATCCAAACGGAATGATTGTTTGGAATGAGTGTCTCATGAGAGGTGAGACGAGGGTTGGAAGAATGAGAACCAGAGATGCATATAGACAAGGAGTTAAGAGCATTAAGCACTTTCTTTAGCAACATGCTATTTTCACTCAAATCCGGTTTGCCCTTTTTAGCACAACTTCCAAGAAGCTCAAGTTTCTCTTTTCTTTTTATTCTTTTAAGAGCTTGAAACTTAGAGCAATAAGGTCTAAGATGACCAAGGGCACCACAATGGTAACAAACAATGTGTTTAGGTCCACTAGACCTTTTGGGAAGGGATCTAGCAACATGGGTTTGTTCTCTTTTTAACTTGGGGCATTGGGGTCTTATGTGACCGATCACACCACAATGGTGGCAAGTAGGAACAAACTTAGATCCACTCAATTCCCTATGATGGGACCTAAACAGAGGCTTAAGCTTAAGAGTCTTTCTCTCCACTTTTTGGTTTCTTTTATGTGGAGGAATGTACACCGATATGTCTTTAGAGGTAGAACTCACAATAGGGACAAAATCGGGTACCACAACATGATTGCAACATATATTATCTTCCTTTTTAGCAACAAGTTCAGCGATCAAACACTTGGCATGCATCTTAAGAGATTCATTGTCACATTTAAGATCATCAACAAGTTTGTTAGACAAAACAAGTTTAGCATCCAAGTCCATATTCAAACATTCAAACTCTTTCAGCTTTTCAAGAGAAATTTCAACAAGTTTTTTATATTTCTCAACCAATTTGTTGGATTCATTGAGCTTAGCAATCAAATCATCATTTTTCACAAAATAACTTGCTTAAATCCTTATGAAACTTTTTAGCATTTTTCTTCAAGAGTTTAATGTTAGGAATATCAACAACACCCAAGGATTCATGTAACATAGCATCACAATCATGAGGATTATCACTCATAGAGGCATTTTCACAAACACGTGGCATGTTACATTCATCAACATCCAAAACATGCATAGAGGCATACAAAACACTATCCATGGCAAATAAACACAAGGGGTCAAGGATCACACTTAGGTATTTAAACCACAACAAGTGTACCCGCTCTGATACCAATTAAAAGCTCGAAAATGTGTTGAAAACACAAGAGCTGTTTAGACCCCTAATTAAAATTACGACTAGATTGCTTTTACTCTAACTTATCTAAGTGTGGAAACAAGAGTAAATGAAGCGCAATAAACCGATACTACTCTAGTGCATAAATATGAACAACAAATATTAAAAGTAAAGCACAAGAGTAAGGGAAGAAAGAATGCAAACACAAGATAACACGCCGATGTGTTATCGAAGAGGAAACCGAAGAACTCAGTGAAAAACCTCTCCGCCGCCCTCCAAGCGGTAATCGATCCACTAGACAATTAGTTGGGATACATGGGTTAGCAAGAGACCCTCCAAGCCTAATCTACCCAATGTACCTAAGCCCTCCAAGCTCCTACTCCAACAAGGCTTCTCGGAACCGTGTCTTGTCTAGCTCTCCGGATCTCGCAATCCACCTGATTGCATCCGCCAAGCCTCACCGGCTTCTTTTGGCAGTTCCCCAAAGCTTCCCAAGCATAGGTGTGTGTTGTGTTTGGGTACAAATCTCCTCTCAAGGTACGGCAATGGGAGAGGGATAGAGAAGAGGCTACAATGATTTCTCACTGAGGATGAATAGCTCTCTCTCAAAAAGATGGGTGTGTGTGTTGTAGAAAACCTATATAGGGTTTTTCTCTCTGAATGACATCTTTTACATTTGTGGGTAATGAGGATATATATAGTATGGGTGAAGGGTAAGGAAGTCACTCTAAAAAATCCTCCAGGCAGAATGTTTCGCGACTACCTCTCGGGAAGGCCTTACCCGTGAGACAATCGCGAAACTGACAGCCTGGCACGACTCTTCAACTCCCAGCATGTGCTTCTCACATGGCTCTTTCGCGAGTTACCTTCTCGCGAGCTTCTCGCGAAATCCACTGATTTTCAATTAAGCTTGAGTCTTCACCAACTTAATACTAAACCCAATACAATAAAATCCCACAAAATACAAGGAACAAAATTAAAGCAATTACAATACTTTTTGTCATGGAATAAAGCTAACATAAAACATAGTTGTAAATCATAACTTTACATGAGTTATTAAATATATAGGGTATAATGATAGAAAAAAAATTTAAGAGAGAGAGAGAGAGAGAGAGCAACGGATGATACATGTTGTGACTGCGAGTCAAGTCGTTGAGGAGAGCAGAGCTACTGTGGCTGCAAAGCAAAGGAGAGCAGAGCTACTGATGCCGCCAATAAGAACTCACAGCCTCTCTCTCTCTCTCTCTCTCTCCATTTTTTAGAAAAAAAATGAAATTATTGATTAGGCTAATCTTGTTGTAGTTTGGCATAATCTTGTTGTTGATTAGGCTATTTGGCTGTTATTTGGGATAATTTTAATTTTGTTTAGGAGGTCAATATTATTTTTGTTATAGCCAAATTCTTGAGATTCTTAAATTAGGGTATTCAATTTTTTTTTTTTTTTTTTTTTTGAGTAGACAAAATAGATTAGTTTAAAAATAGTAAGGTATATAATTATTTTTTCATGCTTGTAAATCAGCCAGTGTAGACTTTGTTGATACAAAAAACAATTAATTTTTTTTTTTTCAATATTAAAAACAATTTCGGGGAATTTTTAATAACACTTTTTATAAACCTTAAACTCTACAATTTGTTACTTGTAACTTTCTTAATAACACTTGTTCTGTTTGTTCGTTTAGACCTCTGAACACTCAGGTTATTTAACTTAGTTAATTAACTAAGTTGTTACTTAGGTTTATTATTTAGATCTAGGTTAAACACAAACAATCATATCACTTAATGCAGAAAAGTAAAGAAGACAAGCGATATGATTACTTAGGAAAACCAATGAAACCAACAGTTTCAAGGTAAAAAACTTGGAGAGGATTTAACCTAAACTATCCTCATGGAAACAAATTCACTATGATAGAATGAAAGTTTTACAATAGATTTTTCCCTAAATCTAAAGCTACCTCTTGTAGTACTTACTCACATGACCACGTGTAGCTCTGAATCTACAGATTCTTCTATCTGAATTTGTCACATACAAACACTCACGTTTGTGACTCTGAGATCCCACTTAAAGCTTTAAATTATTAGCTATGTATGATCTTGTATGTAGCAACTTATTCCACCAGTTCTTGAATTTAGATCTTTCCGGTAGATGCTTGTTGAGCTAGAAGACTACAGAAACTTCACAAATCTTACAGGAGTAACTCACAAGACTTCTAAGAACTTCTAAAACGTATTTAAGGTTTTCCTTTTATACCAAGTAGAGTTGAACACAAACCCTAAACGTTTTCGCGGGCTTTGGGCTTGATTTAAAATCTGCAGAAAACAATCTTCAGTCGGTCGAGCCTTTCTTTCGATCGGTCGAGTCTTGCAGAATATGAATTCTTCTTTCTGGAACTTGACTGTTCTTGAATCTTGACTTAAACCAACATGAGCAATGTCTAACACTTAAACTAGACATGTTTTTGTTCTCGGTTTACCAACTTACATAAAATTAGAATCTAAACATTTATTCTTAAATATTTATAACCTAACATGTTGATATTTTCTCACGGTCTAAGTCAGGTCCCAGGTTCATAATATTTACTGAAGGCCGCGAGGGAATAAGGTATCCTACATGATTAAGGAAAATTGTTTTGTCTATTCGCTACCGTGGGAACAACTGGAAGTGAAGTCATATACAGGACAAAAAGTACGACCAACAAATTCATGGTTCTGTTTTGTTCAAGTGTCCCCAACTCCCAACCAATTCACATAATATTAATCATCATTAAATTTTAAAATTAATTCGTTTTAATTTTGAGCTAAGTGTTTTAAAACAAAAGGAACTATTTCACTGACCATATTAAATTTCTGTATTTACTTTCAACGCTTTTTTTCTTTTTAAGCTTTGCACCTTAAAATACATGACGATTTAATGAAAACAACTTTGTTTAAAGGTGGATAGGATTGATTTGTTCATTTCACAGTTCACCTTTTATTTTATGGATTAAGTCGGGTACATACTGTTAAGTCATTTAAAATTTTAAATGATGTGACAGGCTGTACTCTTTTAAATTAGAAAAATTTATTTCAATCATGAAATTGGTAGAACTTGAAATAGAGAAGATTTTTTCCCGGATTCATTGTCTTCAATTTGGAATAATAAGTATGCTACAATTTTCAACGAGGGGCCTTTTTTTTTTTTTTTTTAGACAAATGAGGGGCCTTTAGCATTAAGTTACATTTATTATTTCCAACACCCTGCTAACTTTTTTTTTTTTTTTGAAAAGAACACCTTGCTAACTTTTTTTTTATTTTTTATTTATTTATTTATTTATTTTTATACAAGATAAAAATTCTACTCTAACCTAATTTAAGTGTATATGTGTGTGAACCTCTTTTTTGGAAACTTGAACCCCGGCCCTTACCCTACAAGCACGATTTAGGTGTATTAATATACTCAACCTCAATGTGGTCAATCATTACTTTCAAATAGACTCATTACTCATAATTTGTCACTTCATGAATAAACTGTAGACTGTAGAAAAAATTGTGGAATAATTTGTGCCCTAGGCATATTCATCCATAAATGCATTAATTAACATTCCAATGCCATGCCAACTTGGCTTGAAAAACAAGCAATCGATAAGTACATTAATATTCGTAAGGCCACGCAAACTTAATTGGCTTAGAAAACAAAATTAGTAAGTGCATTATCTATTTATTTATAATGCGAGTATCTATAACTCTTCGACCATCTAACTATTCTCTTGAATGTGTGTAGTGTCCCTATCCCTGACATATCAAGTAAATACATGAGGAATCCTTTGGGAGTAGTCTCAAGCTATTAGCTATATAATAATTTTGAACCCCGTATTACATAAATTTCATAAGATCTCAGAACCACTAGACCAACCTCTTCGTATTGTAAAAACATTATCATTTATTGAAAGAAAATAAGTGAGGGTAAATTTAATTCTTGCCCTTCGACCAAAGTCTTTATTCTATGGTTGGGACTACATAAAGAACCATGAGGAGGGTGTAAAGACTAAAGCGGACGAGAGAAAAAGAAATGTTAGAAATTTCATCTTCATCTGTTTATATTTTATTTTATATGAGTTTATTTTTGGATATTTAGAAAGAGAAAAAATCAGAAGTTAAACTGACATTGTAATACCCCAATTTTGTTTTCATGACTATCACCGTACCTTGTCATTTTTTTAATATAGAGTTGAGGTACGATATGTGTGTGTACAGTAAGATGGTAGTAGACAATTTTGTGGTGCTACAAATAGGTGAGGAAATTAAAGTTTTAGTGCATACAATTTAGTGAGGCAATTAAAATAATAAATAAATAAATAAAAGAGGAAGATGTTTTATGGGTTTCTTGGAGACTAAAGAGATAAGCTCAAGTGAGTTTTAAATTCCAGCCCACTACCCCACCAAGCCCACATCTTTGATGCGTTAAAATATAAGGTGAAGGAAAAGATAAATTAGGGTTTTCATAAGCAGGGTTTCATCACTAAGGAGGTTAGGAAGTGTGTTTTTCCCTTGGAGTTTAGAAGTTAGAACACATATAATTGAAAAGGCAAAATTGTTTAGGGGCATAAGATTTGGCTACGAAATCAAGGTGAGAACCCCAGCTCAATATTTCTATATTGTTTATAAATCTTGAGATACAATTTTGGCAGCATGATAAGATTCAGTTATGTCTACTATTTGACTAATCGATTACAATGGAAAGATGGTTATATATATGAGCGTTATTCATGTAAAGATCCGATTGTAATACTCTTAAGTTATGGTACTTTTGTATTTTATATTGATTACCCGTTGAAATTGAGGACCTTGGATTATATATATTAGATTAATTCCTAAAGGTGAGTACACGATTTCATTGAATTGCCTACAGATTTCATTTGAATATAGATTCCATGATTATAACCTTAAATCCTAAAGGTGGCCCTGTATCCTTATGTTTTCAATGGGAATATTAATTTAAGGTCTTGGGTATTTCGGCTACTGCTTCTCTAATGGTAATATAAGATTTGACCCAATGCAAGGAAACATAATTGGCCTCTGTGTATATGGCTTGCACGTTGCCCACTGTGCATCCCTAGAACAAGTGATTTTTGCCATCAAATTTCCTTTCGGATATGTATATATTAAGTCCTATTAGATTTGCCACGTTTTCTTTGATTATATATTAGGTTGGATTAACGTTTTCTTTGGTTATATACATTGGGATGGTTTAACGTTTTGTTTGGGGTCTTATATTAAATCCTAGGTCAATGATATTTTGGCTATTGCCTTACTCATGACGATATGAGTTTCGATTAATGCAAGGATGTATTATTGATTAGAATACCATTGGTTAGAGAAACGTTAATTTAGTGCTGAAAGTGTTATTAGTTCAACAAAGTATAATCCTGTGAGTGAGTCCATTTGTATAGTTCTATAAGCTTTATATTTTGTGGGAGATATTAAGTAATTCTCATGATTGATTATAGGTCCTATTTAAGAGTGTTTTGAGGCTTTTTGGAGGTTGTTTCGGCTGTATTTTCAGAGTGATTCAAGTGCTGTAAGTAATTATGCATAATATGCACAAGTTTTGTTCTTTAGGTTCTTAGAAGTTAAAAGTTTTCAAAAGTTATGTTTTTAAAGCTTACGTTTTCTAAAGTTTATCGAAAGCATTATTTTTACATCATTGAAAGAGAAACTTCGACTTTTAGACAATGTTTTAAAGAGAAACTTCGAATTTTAAATAACGTTTTGAATGTCCAAATCTCATTTAAAAGATTTCTAAACTAAACTATTTTCCGAAAATAATTGAGTTTCAATGTAAGTCTTCTAAAAAGGTTCTTGTTCTTTAAATTTGTGTAAAACCAAGTGATTTCAAAGTCATATTCCTATTCTCCAAATGGTATTTAAAACTTTTCTTTTAGAAAATTGAGCTTTCAGACTTACTCAAGAATTGCAAAATATTTATATAAACTCCTTAGTTCCTATTCGTTCCCTAAGAGAGTCAAGCATCCTTTGATTCTGTTTCAATTCAATATTGTGATATTCGATATGTCTCTATATCTGGAATAATTGTTAATATTAAGAAAAATTATTCTATTTTGCATATATTTTGTTTTGTGATATGTGACTCAAAATGAGTGTTTTTAGAATTGATCAGATATATGTGTAAATCCACTCACATGATTGTATGTGAGAAAATGTGTTGATCCCTCACCAGCAGGGGTTAGATGTTGGTATCCGCTCACAGGATTGTATGTGAGAATATGTGATATGTATGTGTGACACTGTGCTCTGATCAATTATATGTATGTGTTTTCTAATGATTTTAAGATGTGATTACATATTTATTAAGTGATTCATTATATGTTTTGGAATAATTATTTTTGATATCATTGAATGAGTTTGTGAAAAATCAAAATACTCGTGCTTTGCTTGACTCTATTTTGTTGTGTATTCTCTATAGTTACTTACTAAATGTGTGGCTCACCCCATCAATTACTGTTTTTAGATTAAAGTGTAGTTAAGAATATAAAACTTTTGGATTGCTTTGTGTGGTGCAAAGTAGAGCGTGGAAGTTGTAGGCGACTTCAGTATTACTTGAAGACTTATAGAATTTTAGTTACCTTTATTTTGTAATTCATGTTTTATATAGTGGAGATTATTTCTAATCTGTGGAGTTTAGATTTATGTAAGAGGTTTTTTTAGAGTATTGTTTCTTTGGAGTTTTAATTTATTTTGGATTACTTATGTTTATTTAGTTATATAAGTTTAGCAAGTTAGTCATGCATTAAATTCATGTTCCATGGATTTGGGTTGTGACAGACATGGTAATATATGTAATATAAAATAATAGGGTTATTATCAAAGAATATTTATAAATAAGGCATAATTAAATCCATATGAATAATTAAAATAAAGTCAAGGAAACTATAAAAAGATGTAATGTGATTTAATCACGAGAAAAGTATTGGGCTGTTTTTCCTAATAAAATGTGAATTCTAACTAGTTAAACTGATTTATAACAAAAGTATGATTAAAAATATATATGATACTATGCTAGGAAAAATTGTGGGCTTTCAAAAGTTTATAAGTAATAGCATAAGAAAAAATCAAATTAAAATCCAAAAATTGTTTAGAATTTTTAAAACTAGCTTAGTTCTAATAAGTTCATTTAGAAAAACCTATTTCCATAGGCTTATTTTGTTGAGAAATGAGGATATTTAAAGTCCCACATTTTTTTAGGTATAGTAATACTTTTACACAATAACTAAAATAAGTTTATAATATAGAAATATAAGTTGAACTCAACTTTAACAAAATTAACTTGATAATAATGTTTATTCAGGACTACTAAAAAAAATTTCCTTAAAATTTTTGAGTGACAAGACACAAGATCAAATTTTCTTACTTAAATTCTATATATAAAAAAATTTATTGAAAATTGGGAGGTCCTAATCATGTGTGTGAGCATGAAGATTTGAAAAATATTAGTTACTTCCAATTTCCAAAGTACAACTATGTGATATTTTTGTTACTATTCAGCTTATTTTTGCTACTATTCATAAGTTTCATTGCACTTTTTGGTACTATTTATGAGTCTCACTGTACTATTTCAGCTAACTTTTAGCTTTATTTACCGTACTTTCAGCAAATTTTTTTAATTTCAACTAAATAAGCTGTTCCCAAATAGATACAGAGTCAAATTTTCTTATTTAAATTATATATATTTATATATATATATATATATATATATATATATAAGTTTCCTCACTTAAAGTACCTGTGTAATCCTATTGAAAATTAGGAGTTTCTAATCATGTGTGTGAGCATGGAGATTCAGAAAATATTAGGTAATTCCAAGGTACAACTATGTGGTATTTTTTACTCTCACGTGAATGATGAATCTTATTATAAATTTTATTAGTAATATCTACCAGTTTTGTTATTATTAAAGTGGGACCCGTCCTTTACTCTTTTTTATCACACACACCCACCTTCCTAAAAATGAGCTGCTCGATTTATGAACACTTCATAGGGTAAAAGTATCTTCTCAAAAAAAAAAAAAAAAAAAAAAGAAAAAAGAAGAAAGAAGAAGATAAAAGTATCAATAACTTTAAAGCAACAAAAATTGAGCAATTCAAATATCACATAAAATACTACAATTTTTACTACAATTATCTTATGTGACAATTGTGATTAACTGCTTATCACTTTCAAATAAATTCATAATTTTTTTTACCACTCACAATCTGTTACATGAACAATTGTAACAAAAGTTAATGGTGGATGAAAACCAATAAAAACATGTTAACTCAATTGTTATGGTTAGCATCACTCTTAAAGTAATAATTTCATACCCTCCACAAAACTTTTTTTATCTTCTCACTATTAACTGTATATAATTTGAAGCCTAGCTACTCAGCTCTCTCTCTCTCTCTCTCAATCACACTTCACAAACGAAACTGAAAATTCCCACTTGGAAGCAAAATCGCCAAAGATGGAAATGCCTACAGTTAGTTTAGTATTTTAGCAAACTTTGAGTTAGCAGCAGCCAGCATGCTATTAGTTTTGTATTACAGAATTATTTATTATCCCTATAATTTGTATTCTGAATGAGTTTATTTTATTTTATTTTATTTTATTTATTTAGTATGCACATAAATTTTCAGTTGTTAGCAGTATAATGTTTATCAAGAAGAAGAGGTTGCGTAGGTGTTTCCTTCAAGATGGAGGAATTTGTGGACAGAATGGCAGCTACGAGGGTTGATTCTACTTAGTCTTACCACCCAAATAATTCTAATCATTCTAGGCAATCGCAGAAAGTACATTGCGGAGCTTGGATCAGATTTACTGTTTGGTCAACCTACTTACTCGCTGACTCAATAGCTTTAATGGCTGCTGGCATAATCTCAAATGACGTAGAAGTGTACAATGCTAATGGTTTAGGTGATGAAAAGTATGAACTAATTATATAAAATTTAATAAAAAGAAAACTTTATATATTGATGAAAAAAAAAGCGCAAATACATAAAATCTTACAATTTACTTCTACGAATTTTTTTTTTACTTTGAAATCGTTATATGATAATCTCATTATCAATGTTGCAATCTACGTCTCTTTCAAAATTTTAGTTAAATACAATTTTTTTTTTTTTTTAAGTACCTAATATATTGTTAAGAGGACCAAAGTTTAAGGACAAAGTTTTGTTACAAACTTAGTTGTAACCCAAGACTACACCTCTCACTAAACAAATTAATATAGTTACATATTTTGAAAATCTAACTGTTGAATTGCATATTCTTTATGTTCTTAAAACACATGTTAAATTTCATGTTATTTATTATTTAATCCATAAACTTATTTTTCATGAATAATTTTAGACTACAAAAACTCGAAATTTAAACATTTGATTGATGACATTGCTATTAATTTTGATCTTCTTGAAAATTTTCAAATATGGAGGATATAAGAAGAAAATATAATCAAATAGTAGATTTGTCAAAATTTACCTCCAATAAAAAGATATTGAGTAAGATTATAGCTATTTTTTTTTATTTTTTTTTATTTTATCTTTTACAAAATATCACATCTAAATCAAATTTTGACTTTTACCATGTTATTTAGTCATAAATCAATGAGTAACCGTGCATGCAGCTGAATATAGTACAAACCTCAATTCCTTTCCATGTCCTCCACGTCTCAATAATGAATTTGAAGGTTCCTTTTAATTAAGGTCTTGATTCTTTCACATCTTCTATTTTATATATAATTTTTTTGCATTCACTTTTATGTGTTAAAATATACGTAGAGATTCTCACATCAATTATGGATATGTCATATGTATATTAAATAGTGGATGTGAACAAATGTAAAAGAATATTTTTTTTTTCTTATGATTATCAGTTTGCAAGTACTACAAGACGAATATATATTATCCAAGTAGGATAGTAAACCCAAAAGGTTGGCAGCTAAGTAGTTTCTAAATTCTCGAGATATCTATGAGATTTTTGGGTCACTTCTAGCATGAGATGAGATGGAGAACTGTATACGCCAGGTTATAATTAAATATTTAAAGAGGCATGAAGACTGTTGTCAAAAGTAGGTGTGTTGTAAATAGGTGAAAATAGCCCAATATTACGTTTTGACAAAATTTGTGGCAAATTAGCATTGTTTCGGAAATATTTATCAATTTACCATTTTTTTAGTACTCAAGTTCCACAAAATCGAGTTCTAAATAGTACTCGAGTTTAGTGAACTCGAGTTCCTAGTGAGTCGCTAGCGTGGCACTGCTGACCTGGAATTTGTGTAATTAAAAAAATAATGTGGTAATTGATATTACTAAAATCGAGTATCTCTTTATATTGCTCAAGTTTAGTGCAGTCAAGTACTTTGTTTTTTTTTTTTTTTTTTTTTTTTTTTCTACTTTTTGTTTCTGTTGGAATGGCTTGAAGAGTCAAACTTAGTGGCTTGACATTAGCTAACAAACCATTAAATGGCTTGCATGCCTATGTCAGGAAGATGCATGATATTCAAGAAGTTTCATGCGTGAAGAAATGCAAGAGCTTGCATTAAATGTTCTTCATGAATTGTCAAAGAAGATGGCCAGGAACAACACCTGACATGCAAACCAAATTCATGCTTCTTTTCTTTGGCTATAAATGCTTGCCATTTTCTTTGACTTGACAAGTTTCTTTGACTTGCAAGAGTGAGTTCCTACGGGAGATTAACAAAAAAAAAAGAAGAAGAAGAAGAAGAAGAAGAAAGAGTGCCTCTACGTGAGACAGAGAGATAGAAAAGAACTCGATTGTATGAAAAAAAAAAAAAACAAGGTACTCAACTTTATGAAACTCGAGTACTATAAAGAAGTATTCGATTTTAGTAATATCGAGTACCACATTATTTTTTTTATTACACAAATTTCAGGTTAGCAGTACCACACTGGCGACTCACTAGGAACTCGAGTTCACTGAACTCAAGTACTATTTAGAACTTGATTTTGTGGAACTCGAGTACTAAAAAAGTGATAAATTGCTAAATATTTCCGGAACAATGCTAATTTGCCACAAATTTTTCCAAAACGTGGTATTTGGCTATTTTTGCCGTTGTAAATATGATGGCTTGGAATCATTGGAGAGAGTGCCAGCCCTTTTTCTTCACTTCAAATGTTTCGATCCTCTACATATTTCGGCCATTAATAACTGTGTGGGAGATTTCTCGCACAAGCTATTTATCCGCTTTGGGGAGTCAAGCCCGCACGGTTTTGTTCTCAAGAAACATGGGAGGTGAGGATTTTGAGATTGACACCCCAGTCCCACATCGGCAAGAAATGCCCCCCACGCATGCCTTATAAGATTTTGGGCGAAGGCATGGTGTACCGCTTAAAGGAAGATTTTTTTATTTTATTTTATTTTTATTTTTATGAAGAGGATTTCATTCAAGAAACAAATTTATGCTATATGGATAAAGCAAACACAACAAACATAACCGTTCATGATCTTTTTCTTTACTTCAAAATCTGCTATGTTAAAAAAATCAGATCTGTATCTAAGGAAGATACAAATCAGTTTTTAATTTAAGAAAAATTTAGAACTACATCTAATGAAGATGCAAACCAGTTTTTGATTTTAAAAAATTCAGATCTACATCTAAGAAAGATGCAGATCCGTTTTATTTTGAGAAAAATTCAGATCTACATCTAATGAAGATGCAGGTTTGTCAGGTTTTTTTTTTTTTTTAGTTTTAAGAAAAAGAATTGATTACATTCAGATCTTTGAAATTAAGAAAGAGATCATAACAATTATAAAAGATCCAAGATCATGCTTTAAATAAAACAATAATTCATGATATGAATATTTGAAACAACTAAACTAAAAAAAGAAAAAAGAAAAAAGAACATGCATCATCACAACAAAAGAAGCATAAGAAAAAGGGTTAAGAAACAACCTCTTGCATGGAGCACTCTTCTTCTTGAGAGGATATTTTAGGGTTCAAAGAAATTTATGCAATTATCTTTGAAACCTAAAAACCCTAGTTTAAGAGAGAATACCAGAAAAGGGAGTGAGAAATTTGAGAATGTGAAAGGGTGTCTCTTCTTGAGCATAAAAGAATGTCAAAAGGGGCCCCTGATTGTTGGGAGGCATCCCTTATTTATAGAGGTGTTAATTGCTTAGAAAATAAGCTAGGTTTGCTTAAAAATTAAGTCCAATCAGCTTAAAAAATAAGCAAAAAACGTATGGGGAAAATCCTAAAAAAAAAGAGATTTGGATAAGAGTAAGCTGATTTTTCAAATCAGAACCAATTTCAGTATTTTAATCATATATTTTTACTCAAAATTAGAATTAAGCTGAAATTTTGACAGCTGAAAGGGGAAATTTGATTCTCTACAACTTTTCTAGAAATAGCCTAGTCCTAATTTTGAGTTCTACTATGCCAAAAGTGCCTTAGAACTTGAATCTGAAATCTGTTACTTGATTAGCACGTTTTTGAAGTGTTTTCCAACTCCAAGATTGTATTTGGACGAATTTCATGGCCTGTTTGGAAGTTTAAAAAAGGAGGAGGAGTAGAGTAAAGGGAGGGAGAGTAATTCAATTATCTTGTTTGGAAGTTTTTTAAGGAAGGAGAGGGAGGGGTTTCAACTACCTCTAACCCCTCATTTTTAATTCCCCAAATTGGAGAGATTTGGAGGGAGAGTAGAGTAGATAAATTATTGATCAAATGAATTCCCCAATTTACCCTTTCTAAATTAACAAAATTACAAACCGATTATATAAATAATCTTTGTTTGTTTCCTGAGAAAATTTAAGGTGAATGAAAAAAATAAAAATAAAAATAAGTTCACAACTTACTAAAAGGAAAGTCCATTCCCAAATTTCAAAGTCACCCTTCAACCCATCTGTCTCTCTCTCTCTCTAAAAATTGAAGCTTTGAGAAACATATATAGCCACACAAATAGATCAAACCCTAGATTTTCTCACCAACCAAACACCCTACTTTCCCAAGAAAAAAAAAATCATAACAACTCTATTTCCCCTCAAATTGAGCTCCGAGATCACGATCCTCGCATTGCGGCGAAAAAAAAAAAATGGGACGGGTTTTTAGGGAAAACCCTAATTTGAGGCCGATATTTTCGTGTTGCGAGTCCACGTTGGCGAATTCGTCTTTGTCTTCTTCGTCTTGCTTGACTCCGACCACGATGACGTCGACCTCGATGACCGAGATGGTGAATGGGTCCCACCAGTTCAAGATCTTGAGGTACTTGCTCTCAAAAGGCATGGGGATCGGAAAGTACATGGCGTCCGATACTTTCGTCGTTGGCGCCGGAACTCTGCACAGAAACCGGCCGTTGATCGAGGGCACAAGAGGGCGGCGTAGATGCCGTGGCAGACGTGACGTTAGGGTTTTCGTTTGATCGGTTCGGGTCGTGGTTGCTTCCTATGAGAAGTTTCTTGAAAATTTTCCATAAATAAAGAAATTTTTTTTTATTATAATTTTTTTTGAGGTAATAAAAATTATTTTATAATAGTTAATAGTAGTTTTATACTTTTATTAGTTGTATTTGATGGAATGAGAATGTTGATTAAATAATTATTTAATCTAACAAATTAATCATAGACCAATGTTGCAAGTCCATTTTCAAATAGGGGTAAATTTGTCTATTTAAATCATTTCCTCTCCTTTCCATTCTAATTTTTAAAACATCCAAACAAGAGAAAGGGCTAATTACTCCCTTCCCCCTTACTAATTTTAAAAACATCCAAACAAGGTGGAGGATAACCATTCCCCTCTACTCTCCTCTCCACTACTCTCCTCCCCTCTACTCCCCTCTACTCTCCTCTCTCTCTAAACTTCCAAACAGGCCATCAGAGTTATTTTCATGATAAATCTCATTCCAAAGTGATAATTATGACTTTTAAAATAATTATTTTGAATATAATTATCTCAAAAGCCTAGTTATCCGCTGTCTTTAAATATTATCAGCTTATTTGTTTTAATCTCATGCAACAAATCTCACTTTAAGAAAAATACTCCCCCAATCACATAAATTCATTTAGTTAATTTTAATCATTAACCAATCAAAATTAATTTCAATTAATCACACGTGATCGACTTCACCTCACACCATGCATCCAGACGTGAAAACTTGATCTTGTGATATCTTTTAATTTAACGGTCCGATTTGGAAACTGGGCATACTGTCGCGACCGTTAGGATCTCAAGATCATTTTTATGATATGCAATGAATGAATTAATGCATGTAATGCAATCATGATTTTTGGGGTACGTGGATGGTCATTCCAATCATCTTCCTTGATTAAATCATGGGTGTAAAATCGAGTGTCTACAATATTAAAATGCAACCATCTACCAACAAAGACAAAAGACACAAAATATCATTATTTCCTAATACATTATAATGCAATCATCTATGAAAAGGGAACTTGACGCTCTTTTAAATTTTACAAAATGACTAATTGTTGTTACTAAGTAAAGACAAATCTTAGAATGTGGGTGATATACATAAAGCATCAAATATAAATTTAGTCTTCTCAATTGATAGATTTATTAGTTTCATAAATTTATATAATTTTAAAATAATAATTAAAGCATTATGACTTATGAGTTAGCAACGTGAACAAGTGTGACAATTTTATTTTGTTCAATTTGTGCCACATTTTTATTCTATGATGTATTTGTCATTGTTATGTTCTTCAATTTGTGGGACAATAGTGTATTAAATATTCAACCCTATATAGATTGTTGCCCACTACGATATTGTCAATTTATTATGATATGCCAACGTACCATTTTCCTAACTTTACCGTTTTTTTCTTGACTCACTGCTCTGCTAACCCACTTTTGTTGCCCCCGCTACCAATAAACAGTCAAACACTTAATAACACTATTATTAACTCTCCACTATCTGACACACACTCTCTCTATGTCTATAATATAAATTTACTCTCACAGATCTCATTCTCATCTCACAACTAGCCACAACACAAATTTGAGCAAAAATTCAAAAAACAACAGCCTGAGATAAAGGTTCACAATCACAACCATAAACCCAAAAATAAAAAACACAATCACAGAACAGTAGTACACTAGTCTAGCAGACTAGTACAGCCTTATCATTTACCAAGTATTGGGAGAAAAAAAAATATCATAGCAGTTAAACACTTAGAGTTTTTAAAGAGAAAGAGAATTTCTTCGCAGATAGAGGGCAGCGTCGTGCTGACTGGCGGTGGCGATGTTGGCAGTTGGGTCTAGCCAACTGGCCCTTTGTGACTCCTTTGTCGGCATTGTGTGAGTACTGGGGTTTTTTTTTTTTTTTTTTTTTTTTTTGAGAAACCCGACCCGAAGGCCAAGAAATTTATTCAATAACTCAAAAAGATTACAACGAGTCTCGAGTTACTAGGGGAGCTATAGTATCAGGAGAGGATTCAATCCAAACCTGTAGCTCATTGCCAGAAACAGATTTCTTGGCAAGAAAATGGGCAACTGAATTGCCTATGTGTTTTACATGAGAAAAATTACAACATCAAAAATCATTTGCTACAAACAAAATGTCACTTATCACGTGACTGTATGTGTTTCTTTCTCTCTCTCACTTTCAATTTGATATTCTAATTAATTTTCCTTTTTTTTTTTACTTAATGGGTAAATTCTGACTTTATTGGGCTGGGTTTTTATTTGTAAAAAGTGTTGAAGATTGTTTTTTGGGCTAGGTTAAGATTTTAGTTTTGGAGGAGGGGCAAGCTTTTTGAAGTAAGGGGGGCCCAACTCTATTTTGTCTTGGGTCTTAGTTTTATTGTATATATAAAAAATTTCTTTTAGGAAAATTGGGGGGGCCCGGGCCCCCTTGGGCCCCCATGTAAGTCCGTCCTTGAGTGATCACTTCCAGAAATCACGTAGCCATGTAATAGCTGAAACTATTATAAGATAGGCTACAAAAAATATTATTGTTGTCTTTGTTTGTACTAACTAGTTGATGTCATGTGTGATGCACAGTGCATTTTAAACTATTTTATATGAAATTATATTATGTTCCATGTGTAATACTTATTATGTGTTATTAAATTTTGGTTATCAACTTCAATTATATAACATAACATGTCATTAAAAAGAAAAGATAATCAAGAATATGAAGCAATTGCTAGACTTGATTGATAAATATTTAATTATTTTTATTAATTTAAACATATATACAATTATATTTCATATTCTTGATTATGTGGAATTAAATTTACTTTTATCTTTTGTTGCACTTTATTTTCAAAACAACTCAATTTGAGCAAAAATGTCATATTACTTGTGAGGATAGGTAAACCGAGCACGTTTGTTGGGTTATGGGCCATGCTCGAGGACAAGAGAATATCTAAGGATGATTGAAAGGTTTGTATGGGCCTAGGAGAGTGGGCTGAGGAGAAAGGAAGAAGGTGACGGAGTGACCGAGGCCCCCGAGGAGCCGAGCTACCTCAGAAGATCTTTAGGGAGTTGATCACTTTGGAAATATAAGCTTCAGGGAAAGTAGTAGATTTGGGCCAATAACAGAAGGAGAAATATCTGAGAAGAAGGCTACCACCACCACATTAAATGCACTGCACCAAATGACCGCATTATGAAGAAATGACACTTGAACAGTGTCATCCTAGCTAATATCTCCTCACAAAGCTTCCAGGAGGTCCAGATGGGATAAGCATCCAAGCAATTTCTTAAGAAATCAATAGGTGGAGGGCTGAGATGTAAATGTGAGGGACTATATAAGGGAATGACCACCACAAAAATGGGGCAGGTAATCTGAGAAGGAAGAAAAAAAGAAGAACACTCTGTATTCAGATAAGCTTGATTAAATATAAGGACGGCACATCCTCGGACTCGACCGAGGAGCATTATTTCTATCATTTTTGCGTATTCAGTCTTATTAGTACAACTCCTGTTAACTGTGGCCCAGATTTAATTTGCTAGGACTTTTTTTGGTAAAACCCATTCTCTTACAAATATATTGTTTTGGGTTTGTTGGGCTATCATCCACTTTTCCTAGTGGGCTGAAGTTCCAACCACGGTCCTTACATTACCAATCAATCATTTCTTTATAGATCTTATCAATATAATCATAAAATTAATTTTACATAAATAATTAGTGCACCACCTATAAGTAACTAGTATATGGATCCGAAATAAATGAATTTACCTTATTAACACTCTATATGATTACATAGCACAAATTTAGACTACTTTTGCGTGTCTTTGACGAAGAATTTGATAATTAAACAAATTTTTATAAATGAAGGAATTTATATCTCCATCATTTAAAATCCCATCATTTATAAATTTCTTTGTTTGGCTATAAATTTACAAATGATGGGATTTTAATTAAAGTAATCAAATCCTCCACTGATGAGTTTTGATCTTCATTTTAACAAGCTGATCCTACAAGTGGAAGAGATGATTTAATACTCTAGCAATAGGAACCAAAGACTTGAAGTTTGGGGCAATACTTACATATAGGGACGGAGCCAAGACTTAGAGTTAGGGGCGGTGGCTCTGCTGCTAGCTGTGTGCGGCAGCTCCGGCTTTTGATTCTATTACTTTATCACTAATGATTTTTGTTTAAAACTTTTTAAATGGCCAAGTTGTTTATTTTGGGTAAAATAGATTGATTGGGCTTAATTTTTTTTAGCTTTATTATTGGTAGTTTTTGTTGTTGGGATAATTTTTTTGGACTTGTAAATTTTGTTTTGGATTTAATCTATTAATTTTTATGGCCTTTAAAAGGTGGAAAATGCTAAAACTACAAATTTTTTACAAATGGCTAATTTGGTAGGTGGTTATTGATAAGTAAAAAGTGATGCAAGTGTGTGAACCAATAAAAGTTTGCTACCTCAATAGTTTGTAAAAATGTTGTAAAAAAGTATGTGACTATAACATTGCTCTTAAGGGTGTGTTTGTTTGGAGGTGAAATAAGGTGGATGGAAAACTTTGGAGAGAAAATAGAAAGTAAAACTTTTTGGAGTGTGTTTGGTTGGGTGGGGAGGAAAGAAAATAAATGGTAGGGCCTAGGTGTTTTCTCCCCAGGCCCACCAAAAAGTTTTCTCCCCAAATTGGAGAAAAAACTGAAATGAGAAAATGAGGTTACTTAATGGACAAAAATGCCCATGTGCACTTGCACATGGGCAATTCGTCTAATTCCTTCTTCTTCTTCTTTTTTTTTTTTTTGGGATTTCCTAGGCGTTGCCTTCTTCTTCTTCTTCTTCTTCTTCTCTCTCTCTCTCTCTCTCTCTCTCTCTCTCTCTCTCTCTCTCTATATATATTATTTTGAGAAACAGCGTACCTCCTATTATAAAAATTTAAAGTACTAATCCTATGTTGTCATTCCAATGTGAAAGTATCAACAAGTGGAGCCGAACGAACAGAATATTGGGGGGCCTACTTTGATTGTTGTTACTTAATTATGCTAACTTTTTTTTTTTTTTTTTTTTTTGAGAATATATATATATATTTTTTGAGAAAGTTAATTATGCTAACTTGAGAGGGAAGGTCTTTTCTTAAAAAGTGAAATAATAAGATATATAAAGTAGTAAAATATAAAAATGCATATGAAAGCACCCAGCGTGAAACGCAGCCTACACGAAAGAGCACTCATGTTGTGCCCGCTTTCAAAGCTACATAGCCTTGTCGAACTACAGTACTGTTGGAACGCAAGCTTGAAAGTGAAATGTGAATCATTTAAACTATCATCATTGTCAATGACTCAATATTATATTTTCAAACTCTTGACTCTTGAAAACTTTGTTCCTCCCAAGTCCTAAACATTCAATTATTTTTTTTGTTATGTTCTGTTTTTTCTTTTTCTCTCCCTTTAGTTTTCATCTATTTCAGACGACAAAGTCAAAATGGTGAAGTCTTAAGCGTGTTACTTGATCTCTCATTTGTGCTTTTCCCATTGAGATACAAGTATATCTGAATTCACACAGATGAACACCAGTGCTTTCTTTACTTTAAGGTTTGAAAAAGAAGCCTATACTAAGACTTCAACTGGACCTTGGCCCACCATTACAAGAATTATATATTTTCTGCCTCTCAAATCCAATGATTTCTGGTCGTGATGGTCAAGAAGACGACTTTGACCAACCATATACAGGAAAAAAAATATACTTGGCGAGCTTTGCTCATTGATGTCCAACTAGAAGAATGGGTCCTTTAAGGCTTTTACTGGTTACGGAGAAATTTTTTTAAGGAAAAAAAAGTAATCTTGATGAAAGTGGCATTTCAGGTACCATCCTAGCAGGATCTTGTGCTTTAAATGTATTAATCTTGAAAAGAACTTGGGAAAAAAAAAATCTTAGTAAGAAGGTGAGTAATTATTAGGCACTTTCAGAGTACAACAAAATTGTATTATCTTATTTCATGACATTCACGAAAGATCCCATCAATTAAATTCTTGATGGATTAGAAGAGGGAAAAATCACATCATTGTTTTCCAAGAATACCTGTGAATTTTGCATTAGTTTTTCTTTTTTCCTATATTCCTACTTCCTAAAATCTTGTGAGAGATGAATTATCATATTTCGAAAGTTGAATATAGGAAAATTATTAGGATCTCATAAAACACCCTTAACGTAGTGTTCTTTCTTCTCACATTTAAGGTAGTTCTACCATAAATTTAATTAGTCACTTTGGATTATCTTGGCAAAAAATCAATGGTGAGCACAGTGTCTATATTAAATCATTATTGTAAGCTCTACCTTAAGAAATAGGCTTTTGGAGGAGAAGGTTATGTTTTATCCGCCCATAGTGTATGGGTCCCTATGCAGGTCTTTTGGGCCTAAAAATAGTCCAGTTCGGTATTCATTTTTTTCTTACCCACTTCACATGACTACTACACAGTCTACACTGACAAGACTAGGCCGAAGTCCCACCCCAAATACTCTAGTTCTTTTTTTAGTTTTTCTTTACCCCCTCTCTCTGTCTATCCCTTTCCCTTGTACATTTAAATAACATTGTGACTAACATATAATTGTATGCTAATAACCGCGTTCTTGCCTGAGTATCAAAGACCACCGCCTAACCTTAATATTGGACTACGTCTCCTTTCCTTAATCTTATTGAAGTGCTCGCTGGTAATTTCCTTGGCATATGAGCTATCATTTTTTCTGTGGTCATGTTTTCAGTATGCAAATCCAGAAAAAAATGTACATACTCAACACACTTGTACATATATATATGTATATTTGCATACTTCTTCTTGTGGTTATTAAGCTTGCTTTCTTATCTTTTGTTTTTAACAAATATATTTGCTTTTAATCCGAGTTTTTTTTTTTTCTTGGATGTGATAGGATCGTTATTTACATTTTGTAATTTAAATGACTTCATTTTTCTTTTAATCATGAGGGTTTTTTAATTTTTTTTTTCCGTGTGGGCTTAGGCCATATTTCCATGGCCTCGACAAAATTGTTATTTATACATTTTGTGAAACTCTATCAAAAAAAAAAAAATTTTTTTTTTCTTAATAAACAAAATCCTGAGGAGGGTTTCTCCATGTGGGCTTAGGCCATACTTCAATGGACCCAACAGGATTGTCAATTACATTTCCTCATTTAATTTATTTATTTATTTTTTTTTTTTTGAGGATCACATTTCCTTATTTAATTGTCATCATTTTCTTTTAAATTCTGAGGGGTTTTGTTTAAAAAAAACAATATTTTTTTCATGTAGGTTTAGGCTATTTTTCCATTGACGTGGGCTAAGTGAATATTTTCCATGGCCCAACGAGTTTGTTATTTACATTATGACGTTTAATTAAATGCCAACTTTTGTCTGTTATATCCTCAGGAGGTATTTTCTATGTGGGTTTAGGTCATATTTTCCATGGAGCTGAAAAGTTCATTATTTGCATCCTAACACACACATGCGCATGCATGACGTCTCTCTCTCTCTCTCTCTCTCTCTCTCTCTCTCTATATATATATATATATTTGTGTTACTGTTCTCAAATAGCATGTCATGCATATTTTTTAATGAATATTTATCTTAATTTTTTGTAATTTCTTTTTTTTTTTTATATTAATATTTGACTATACTCTATTTTTATTAAAGAAATGACATAATAGTAATTTTGGTAAAAAAAAAAAAAATTTATTTTTCATTTATTTTTTTATTTTTTTTTCAGATAGAGTTTCAATTTATGGTATCCGCTCCTGATGATAGTTCTTTATTATCAGACCAAGACACCAATTAGTTTTTGGTATAGGTGGAAATTGAACCCCAAATCTCTTATTCATCCATCATAGATTTTACCAGTTGAGCTAACTGGAACTCACATTTGATTATTTCTATTCAACAACCAAAGAAAATAAATTTTCATTTTGATCCCTTTCTTTACAAATATCAAAACTATAGAGAAATAAATATTTAATTAATTTCCATTTATTCCTATGATATTCTATCTATTCCATTTCTTATAAACTCTCAAACATAATGTTTTACGTTAAATACGTGTTTTGCATAATATTCTCCATGGAAAAAAAAGAGTAACATATAATATAGCCTATATAGGTGTCGTGGAAAATATAAAACAGTAAAACTCAATATAGTGTATCTACATGGTCATCAGGAATTGGACTCAATGCTTGTCTTCAGTCATTGTCTTGGCACTTAAAAGAGTCAAACAAGTATTTCACTATCTTCAATACGTGTTGACATATTCTTCCATCATCTATGGAGGAGTTACACTCTCAAATTGATTGCAGCTTCTAATGTTGACTTGAATCCCGCTCTCTACCCCGTCTGAACCGTCGACGACCTAGTTCTTGAAGGCTTTGAGGCTTGATTCCTGCAGAGCTTCTGTACTTTTGATACTTCTGAATCTTCTCTGATGCTGCTTGTGCTTCAGATGGCTTGGTGTGTCCTCCTCCAGATGTCTTAGGAAGGTTTCTATTTATAGGAGTTTGGGGGTGGGTGAGCGACACGTGGCGGAGTCTGATTGGTGACACATGTCACAGCCTGATTGGTCTGCCTATGTCATCGCTTACACGCGCTGGACTGCTTGTGTCATCGCTTACACATGCGAGACTGCTTGTGTCATCGCTTACATGCGCTGATGCGTGATTGGTTTTTGCATGACACTTGGCAAATTTTCATTGGCTTCTGAGTAGTGATAGTAAAACCTAGCAGCAATATGTGGCACTTTATAATTGGCTGTATTTTATGGACTTGGTAGTGTGACGTGTCAGCTTGTGATAGGTCGGGAATTTTCCCTCTCTCCATCAGGAACTTAACCGTCATTATTATTTGTTTGATTAATTAACATTCAAGTGTTAGATAGATTTACTTAATTAATCACAACATGTAATATACTAAGGTTTAAGAAAATGAAAAAACACGCACCTCTTCATCAACCCTAACAGCAAGTGCCTTTGTCTCGCATCTATGTTTGCCTGAAGTTTTCTTCCTATTTTCAGAGTTCTTTCTTGATTTTTTCTAATAAACAACATTCAAGATATTTATTAGATCATGAATAAAACAGTATACATTTACTTCATCTAAGTATTAATCTAATCAGTTTACAACATAATATAGTAAACATTGGATAATAATAATATACGCATAAATAATTTACCAGCCAATCCTCATTGATCCATCTCCCATCAATGAGTTCAATCCACAGCTTAAGTGTGACATTCTTTGGTGGGTGGCTTCTTGCATAGTCAGCACCATGAGATTGTACGAGCTTTTTATAAGCCTAATGCAACTTGTTGGAGCTAGAACTTAATAATCTTCCACATTTTGTATTTAACGTTTTCGTTACCAAGTTGGAATCTCCTTTTAGCTCAAACTGATCCTGTAAAATGAAGTGTATATGTATTATAAAAATATTATTATATGAATTTAATATGCTTTGTGACAACAAAGACGAGTTAGACATTATCAATGTAAATTTACTGCGATATTTTGAAGCACCACATCTTTAGTAGCAGCATCAACATTTTTCCAATTTTTCACGTTGTAACTGGACAAATTACTTCGGTTGCATTTCTTAGTTCCCCTATAATTCGGTCACCTACCAAGGCATCGATACCATCCATATGATCACCATCCGACATTTCATTATCATGAATGTTCTCGTTCAATACACGAGGTTCTCCATCATTATACCAGTTAATGTAAGATTTCATAATCCCACGATGAAGCAAATGGATACGCACAGTATGAGGAGGTTGTCGATAGCAATTCACACAGTGAATATACGAGCACGGAATATTACCACTCAAGTCCACAATTGCTCTTGCAAAATTAATAAATGCACTGACCCCTTCAATATATGGATGGCTTAATCTGCCATCGGGTGTCTTACCCATTGTCATCCAACTTTTATCCATGTTTGACTACAATTACAAGATGAATGCTACTTTAGTAAAATAAAGACAACTCATGCATAATGTATTCTAATATCTAAGTCTATAAGCTACTTAGATAAAGTTCTATCCCATTCATGAATGCACAAGTCTATATTAATACTTAAACACTCCTAATATTAGTTTAAACCACCTTATAACACCATGCAAGCCACCTGCTTGCTCCAACACAACATACCACCACAAAACCAATCACCAACATCACAAGTATAGAGTTTTACAAGTATTTAAATCAAATAAAATACTATTCATCACATCTAATCAACAATACTCATTAACATTTGCAAGAAATGAAAAACACTCCCAATATTAATTTAACCCACCTTATAACACCATGCAAGCCACCCGCTTGCTCCAACACAACATACCACCACAAAACCAATTTCCAACATCACAAGTATAGAGTTTTATAAGTATTGAAATGAAATAAAATACTATTCATCACATCTAATCAACAGTACTCATTAACATTTGCAAGAAACTAAAAACACTCCCAATATGAATTTAAATCACCTTATAACACTATGCAAGCCACCCACTTGCTCCAACACAACATACTGCCACAAATCCAATTTCTAACATCACAAGTATAGAGTTTTATAAGTTTTTAACTAAAATTTACTTACTTTGCTCAAGCTAATCTTACAACTTTCAGAAAAAATCCAAAATTATTGCAAACAATGTGTATTTAGCCTGCAAAAGAAAAGTTAAATTTATAAGTACTTCAGTCTCGAAAATGATCATCTCATAAAATACTACACAAACTCATAGTTTACACATGTAATACAAGTAGTGCTTACTACTCATAGCTTACACATGTAATACAAGTAGTGCTTATTACCTGGCTTTAATGGCGTGATCATTAACTGATACTATTTGGAAGAGGTTTATTAAAAATACTACCATGCACACATCAGTGACATACACATCTCTTAAAGCCAAAACTAGCAATTTATCTTCAACAAAATCTGCACCAACAAACCAGAAAATAAACCACGAGGCAATCTGGAATCATGTATTAGTGTAAGCATATATAGAGTTCAGTAGTCAACAATAAAAGGGTATTGGCTTACAGCTACATAATACAACCAAAATAACTCCCCTTAACTTCAGTGTCCATGGAAATCCACAATGCATGACTATTCATTTTAACTTCAGCTACATAATACATCAGCACTAGTCGTTTGTGCCAAATGAACCAACTTGCCACCAAATACTCCAACTACAACGTACAAAATGAATATCATAAAAAGCAATGTAATGAAACAAAATTATAATATATTACACAAATTTTATTAAAAACATTTGCCATATTTAATACATTTTTTTTTATAAATGTTAAATCTATATAATAAATTTTCATGATTTTTATGTACTAAAGAAATTTTGATATAAAGAAAAGGCTTATGGGAATTTTTTTAATGGAATCTTAAAGAATGCCAGCAACAGAGAAGTCAGGGGGCTTACATAGTTCCCATAATTTTTTTTTTTGAAAATTAAAATAAATAAAATAAAAAGAAACAGAGAAGTCAGGGGGCTTACATGCAAGAGTCTGAATGGGTGCCAGAGCTCAGATCGTCGTGCCGTACCCGGAACCGTCGGGAATGGGTGTGTATCGGCGATGGTTGCCGAAACTGTCGCTAATGGGTTCGTAACGGCGTTGGTAGCTGGAACCGTTGCGAATGGGTTGGGTTTGTGGTTATCGGCGGTGACAACTTCGAAACCGTCGCGAATGGGTTGGGTATGTGGTTATCGGCGACGATTTGAGATCTCCTTATCGACGACGGTTGGCTCTTGTCGGCGACAGATGGCTCTTATCGGCAACGATTGGCTCTTAACGGAGCTTAATCGGCGACGGTTGCTCTTAACGGAGCTTAATCAGCGACAGTTGGCTCTCTAAAATCTGGGTTTTTTTGGTTTGGGAAGAGTCGAGCTTGGTTTTTTTTTTTTTTTTTGTGATTGAAATGAGCTCGGTTAGTTGGGTATTGAAATAAGCTCGGTGTGATGTACTAATGGGAGTATTTATAGTGAAGTCTTTAGCGACGAATTGTTTCGTCGCTATTGCTTCCTCTTCATCGCAAAAGATATTAGGCTTTTAAGTTTTTAGTGACGAAGGTCAATTTTGTCACTAAAAAACCCAGTTTTTGTAAATATTTTTAGAGATGAAATTCATATTTCATCTCTATAGCATACTTTTAGTGACGAATTTTGATTTCGTCACTAAAACAATGATGTGCAAAACTATTATCATTTTTAGTGACGACTATTTTTCGTCGCTAATTCTTCCTTATAGAGATAAAAAGATTTTCGTCACTAATACTATCCACAGCAATACCTACAGTGACGAAATATTTCATCACTAAAAATTTCAACCTTTAGCGATGAAATATTTCGTCGCTATAGATTAATTAAGCTCGCGCCAAAGTTTCCCTCCTTTGGAGCCCATTTTTCAGATCACAATAGCGACGAAAAATAATTTTCGTCGCTAAATGTTATAATTTTTTTCATTATTAGTGAAGAAATTCACATTTCGTCGCTAAAGCTGTATTTTTAGCGACGAAAAATATTTCCTCACTAATTTTCGTCGCTAAAAATACATTTTGTTGTAGTGTAAAAACCTGAGGAGGATTTGACCTAGCTATCCTCAAGGTAAACAAATCCACTAGAAAGAATTGAAGTTTACAAAAGATTTAACCCTAAATCTATCACTACCACTAGTAGAGCTTACTGACATGACCACGTGCAAGCTCTGACTCTACGAACTCTTCTCTCTTGGATTTGCAGCACACAAGCTCCCACGCTTATGACTTTGAGATCACACTCAAAAGTTTCAGATCATCAGTTGTTGATCTTGTAGCAGCAACTAGATTCCACTAGCTTGATTGTAGATCTCGTTCCGGTAGATACTTGTGGAGTTAGAAGGTTACAAAACCTCTCAAATCTCACAGGAGTAACTCGCAAGTCTTCCAAGAGTCTTCATTAGGGTTTTTCTTTTATACTTAGGAGTGTTGGACTGAAACTCTAAACGTTTTCGCGAGCTTGGGCCAGATTTAAAATCTGCAGAATCTGATTTACTGCGATTTTTGATCGGTCGAGTGTAATTTTTGATCGGTCGAGCTTCACTGAAATTGAACTCTTCTTTCTACAGCTTGAAAGTTCTTGAGACATGATTTGTACCACCTTGAGCAATGTCTAACACCTTATCTAGATATGTTTTTGTTCTCGGTTTGCCAACATAAACAAAATAGGAATCTAAACATTTAATCCTAAATCTTTAGAACCTAACAAACATTACTCCAGGAATATGTAAGTTTTTTTCCTGAAGTTAACTTGCACACCACTATAAAAGGTTTCAAGCTTGGCACCACCAATGCTGCGGGCCATACTCACCAAATCAAAACAGCTCATTTCCTTAATGAATCCCGGATAACCATAAATAACCCAAGACTTTTAAGTCTCCCCCCAGGTCTTCTCTCTCTCTCTGAAAATAGGTTCTGGAGGAAATACTCAAGATGTGCTATATATACTAACGACAATGAACCACATAAGAGTGTATGATGTTTGTTACCGTTGTTCCTTTCTTTTTCCCTTTTTGATACATGAAAGTGTGCTTATGATTTGGTGGTTTTTTTCTTTATGTGGAGTTGAGTTTAGCTCTTTATTTCATTCATTTTCTTTCTTTGGTTGCCTTTTTGGGTGGCTAGTGAGGCACAGGATTGGTTGGTTGTAGAGGTCCAACAAGTAGAACAAACCAGCAGTGATGAGATAAACTCGGTTGAGGAAATGGAATTGGAAACTGATGAAATCAAACAAGTTGAACAGAATAGTGAGGCAGACCCAGTCAAGGGAAATGAACTCACAACAAAGAGAGGAACAAAGCCCCCACTTAATTTCCTGGCGATTTTGAAAGACAAAGACATACCTATCGACACGTCTTCCCTTGACAAGCTGTGTAAACAGCTCTATGCTGGAGTGTTCTTAGAGCCGAATGCACTGGCAAGTTCTCTATCGATTTCCCCTGATCTTATATACATAGACGGAACATTATCATATAATCAGTACATATTTCATAGTCATTCTCTGTAATATTAAATATATTTATTATCTAACCCTTATCTGCGAAATCCAAAATAATGCACCAATATTTAATATGTTTGCATTATATGTTTCATAAATAGTTGTTGGAAAATAGTTCATTCTTTTTATCCGTGTTCTTCTTTGGTTTAATTATTTTTGTTAAAAAATATAAAATTTAATCCCAAATAATAATTTCTGCTTTTTTAAAAATATTGTTTTCTCAAAAATAATTTATAGTAAATTTATGAAAAAAATTTATGTAAGAAAATTAAAAACAAAACAAAATTACATCGTTTTGGACACTTAATGACAAATCACCCAACAGACACTAACACAAGGACTGAATTGGTTAAATTTAAAAATTAGAACACTTAATTGAAGGAAATTGAAGTTACATGCCTGAATTTAAATTTAGGTAATATTGAAAGGTGAAATTTGTAATTTAGCCTTATTTTTATGTGTAGGACTTCTGTAAGTAAGAGGTCTAATGGCAATGATTAGCTTAAAAAAAATTAATGGCAATGGTTTAATGTTACAATGGTTTTAGGATTTTTTTTTTTTTTAATGCAAGATAGAAATTTTACTATAACTTAATCTAAGTGTATATGTGTGTGAAACTCCTTCTTAGAAACTTGAACCCAGGCCCTTACCTCCTACACTCCACAAGCACTATACTTAGAGAGTGACCATCGTACCAAAGATGTGCGGTGGTTTTTAGGATTTTTATTTCTTGAAAGAATGGTTTTAGGAATGGCATCTTATAAATAGAAAAGTAACCTATTATAAATAACGTTATTTTTTGTTTTCCCATTATTATGCTTTTCATGTTCATATTCATACCACTGCAGAAGTATTACGTTGACGAGAAGTTAAACAAGAATTGCTTCGTATTGTTTGCCAAAAAATTGTCTATCAGTTGGATTGATAATAATCAGTATTGGAGATGGATCGAAGAGAGAGATACAAGGTATGTTAAGACCTTCAAATATATATATGGAGATATTTGTAGTTCTAGCACAAATTTTGTTTAATTTAATTTTCTTTTTTAATCTTACTTGGCTTTACAGCGGTAAAGTCATTGAAGTGGCTGAACTATTAGGAGTATGTTGGTTAAACATTGAAGGGAAGATTCGTACAATTGATCTCTCACCTGGAACTGAGTATGAAGTCGTGTTTGTCGTAAAGATGAATGATCGTTATCGGTATACGTGGAAGAACTCAGTGACTCTTACGATAATTCTCCCAAGTTCGAAACCTCTAACTCACTCAGAAAATTTAAGTGGAAAACCCGTAGGAATTTGGATTGACGTCAAGGTGGGTGAATTTAGAATGACACCAGAAAATGTTGGAGAGATTACATTCAAACTGGGTGAATATTCTTCAGAATGGAAGAAAGGGCTTGTTCTGAAATGTGCCATCATTCGACGGAAGAACGACCAGGCACTTGAATGCAGGGGCAGAGCTAGTGGGGGCGGGGGGGGGGGGGGGGTTGAGGAGGGGCAGTTGCCCCCCGACCCGCCCAAAAAATACCTTTAGTTATTATAGCTAATACTTATTAAATACCCCTGCCTACTTTTTGTTTTTGGGTTTATTAAATGCCACTCTGTTTCTTTGGTCTTGAAACAGAGCATAACTTCTAAACGAACCATTAAGGAACCTTAAGTCCTCCACTAGCATGCCTTGCACTGAATTTTTTAGTTTATCCCTACCATATTATAATTTGAAGCTATTATGGGTCCACATTAACCAAAATAATAGAAATTCACATATATTAAATTCAGTATTTATCTAACTACTAATAGTTTCATTCATAACTTGAGTTTTGGCTCTAAAAAAATTAAAAATAGATCATTCATGTGAGAAATATCTCAATTGATAAATACAATATTATGAATAAGCATTTTTTGTAGAGTTTTTTTTTTTTTTTTTTTTTTTTGTGTATAATTACATTAAATATCACTTAGTATTTAAATGAATAGCTTTTAATTTTTCAAATTGGTCTCAAATATTATATATTCATATAATGTGCGTAAGTGCGTGTATCATATATAACTTTGCCCCCCCCCCCCCCCCTCAACTCAAATTCTGGTTCCGCCACTGCTTGAATGGTAAGCTTTATCTATTTATCCATTGTGGAGAATGTGTGCTCATATGTAATAAATAAGCAAGTTTTATATAAAGGTCAATAATCCGTGCAATACGGAAATGTTTAATCGTTTCTGTTAAAAGATTTGTAATTTAGTGACATGCATTGTCCACTCTCCTTCATGAGAAGAACCATAATTCAAATTCTTATTTTTCATTGTTGTACTTGTAATTATTGAATTATCAAAATTATGAGGAAAATTAGACTTAGTCCATTTGTGGTTAGGTCCATTTTGATTTTTTCATCTATGATTTGAAAATTATCACTTTATCCACTAAGATAATTTTTGCGAGACAGCTATTATTCACTTCTTCCACTGCCATTAAAAAAACACATTTTAATACAAAAACTTAAAAGAAAACGAATCAAACACCTTTCAAGAAAAACTTTCTCACATAATTTACCCAGGATTCAGAAATCCTTCTTTTTTCAACTTCATGCTTGAAAATAATGGCAAAAATATTCGTATCTAAGATCTATTAATAATTTCTTGGACAAGAGACTTACCAAAGGTACACCCTCACAAGGAGTTTTGCAACCAAAGCAGTGCTATGGTCCAATTCCTGGGGTGGAACGACTTCTAAGTCCAAAGCATCCTCTGAGCAATTGATTCCTTGTGCTTGTTTGTTTGGTTATCAATTTCATCTTGCGCGCACCTCCATCCATAGATGGAGGGATGAAACAAAAGAAACCACATTGCTCATTACTTTATTATGGGTAAACTTCATATTTAGTCCCTAATCTTTATATCATTTTTTAATCTAGTCCCTAACTTTTTAAATGTGTCAATTTAGTTCCTAACTTTTTAATATTGTACTAAAATAGTCCCCACCGTCAAGTGGTAGATAGAAATATCTGATGCGGCTAACGGACTTATTAAAATATTATTTTTTTAACAACCTGCCACATGAGCTTCATTAAATATTATAAAAAAAAATGGCAGATTAAAAATTTGGGAAAATCTCCCTCTTCAAAGACTCGGGCTATTGCTCGTTGATGATCCCCAGAAAGATTTGTTTATATTTTTGTTTCATTTCCTAGTAGCATTTTGCTTTACTTTCTCCATTTTCATTTCAAGCTCGCTGTTAGAGCTATTACATTTTCCATTTTGCTTTACTTTCTCCATTTTCATTTCAAGCTCGCTATTATAGCTATTAAATTTTGCTAATTTCTAGATAAAAATCCAAAAGACTCCACAACGTCTAAAAGCTAAAACAAAGGACTGAAGCTAACTCAACAGTTACAGCAGATAAACTTGATTCACGCTTTCAATTCCCACAATTATCTCAACCACGATACGTATATAACATTTAGTTAGATATCTTGACAAGAATAACATAAAATATTGCAACAATGAGTCAATGACAGTTCGAGCTTCACTCATTACGGTAGAAGCCCGCACCACACCACTGAAGGTTTAACAAAATCTTCTCAAAACTCTGCTTCTCAAACTTCTTGCCGTCGATGCTAAGTTCACTGCTGTCCATTGAGTGGGTTACCATCAATGCCAAAGCTGTCTCCCTCTTCGTGCTCTCATGGGGACTTTAGGGATTTCAATCCCAAATGTGTGTCTAAACTCTTAACGATTTCATTCGGTTGGTTTGTTTGATTTTTTTTTTTAATTTTTTAAGCCCACGTGGTAGCCTACATGGCAAAAAATTAATATTTTAATAAGACCGTTGGTCACATCAGATTTTTCCATCCACCAGTTAATGGCGGAGACCTTTTTGACACAATGTTAAAATGTTAGAGATTAAATTGACATATTTAAAAGGTTATGACCAAATTGAGAAATAACATAAAGGTTAAGGACCAAATACGTAGTTTACTCTATTATTATTATAATATTCCCAAAATCCAAGTCCCAAAAGTGTTTCTCTTTAGGTAAATCTTTTGTCTCTATTCTTTCTCTAACTTTCTCACTGATTTTTTTATTTTTTTATTATTTTTTTAAATAAAAAATCAGAAACAGAGTTTCATCAAAACAAAAACCATGGGGTGTGTGTCTTCCAATCTGCTTAACCATGATGAAGATTTTTCCCAACTTGGTAGTTCATCACTAAGTCAACACATTGTTTCTCTCACTTCCACCACCTATGGCCTCCTTACTCTTGACCCACCCCCACAAAACTCAAGCCCCACCACTTCTCCTCCACCCACAACACCACCCACTCAGTTCTCCCTCTCTGAGCCCAAATCCTTATAGTCCACACCCAAGTCTCTCTGGTCTAAACCCAAGTTCCAATGTGCTGACATCATCAACTCATGGGAACTCATGGCTGGCCTCAACAACACTGAGAGTTTTTGTCTCTTCAAAAACCTTAATAATGAAAAGATTTGCTGAAATTTCTGGGAGGGATTCATGAATTCAGTGATTTTGGTGTTTCTAGGGGTGAAATTTGGATAGTAGGCTAACAAATTTTGCTCTAAATCTTGTGTTAATGAATCCAAGAAAAATGGTGTGAGCACTACTAAAAAAGGGTACTATAGCCGCGTTTTTGTTGCCACGTTTTTAAAAAACGCAGCCATAGCCAAGCTAAAGCCACGTTTATTAAACGTGGCTAAAGTCCATATTTAAAAAAAAAAAAAAACTATAGCCGTGTATTTAAAACGCGGCTAAAATAACCCCTATAGCCGCATTTTAAAAACACAGCTAAAATAACTCCTATAACCTCGTTTTAAAAACGCAACTATAGGTTGTAGACCTATAGCTGTGTTTTGTAAACGCGACCTATAGCTGTGTTTCATAAATGTGACTAAAATAACTCCTATGGCTGCATTTTTAAAATGCAGCTATAGGTTAAAGATCTATGCCAATGCTTTTAAAAACGTGGTTATAGACCAGTCAATCTATTGTCACGGTGTATAGGCCACACTTAAAAACACGGCTATAGAAAACGCGGCTATAGGACAAGTGGACCCCTATACCCGCGATTTTAGGAGCTAGAGCCATGTTTTAAAAATGCGGTTGTAGACCAGTTTTTTTGTAGTGGAGAAAGTTTTTCTAGAGAGCTGTTTGATCCATTTTCTTTTATATTTTTGTGTTAAAATGTGTTTTTCTAATGGCGAGGGGAGAGGTGAGCAATGTCAATCTAACAGAGACTGCCTCAGGTGGGTAAAAATGACAACTTTCAAGCCATAGATAGCAAAATTAAAACGGGTATAACCATAGGTGGGTTAAGGGTACATTAATTTGGTTAGGCATTTTGAGAGCTTAAAAGAGCATTTTTAAAACCTCAAAACTCTATTTTGTAACCATAACTCCTTTTAGCTTTTTTACAAACATCTATTTTAAACTCAAATCAGTTTCCAACCGCTTATATAAACGCACTTTAAGTCTAATTTGATGAAATTGTTGCTTACTCTTATGAACCAATGAAATGCCTATGGTCTGATATATAAAAAATTGACCTTTAGTTTTTAATGATAGATGGACTAGTTCGATAATCAAGTATATATAAGGAAGTTGATAAGTGTGGTAGTTATTAATAGACATTTGTTATGTTTGTGCTTGTATATAGAACTACCTATTCTACAAGAAATTATATGGTTCTCATGGTTAGGGCTGTCCACGACCTGCCCATACTCGATAAACCGCCCGAAACACGAACATCTTTACTCGAAACCGCCCGATCAAAGCTTGGTTTCGGTCGGACGCGGGTCGCCGGCCCAAGGACCCGAGACCATCGGTTCAAGTTGCGTGTTGGCTGTCTGAGAAACCGACGAACTCAACCCGCCCGATGATCTGTTCTTCCCTCGTCAGAAATCACAAACTTGGCAAAAACCGGTAAGTCCAAACTTTTAAGTCCGACGATATAGGCAGATTTCGGCCAGATCCATCAAGATCTCGGCCCGATCTTTATAGATATAGGGAAATATTGGCCAGATCTCGTTAGATCCGACCAGATCTGATGAGATCTGGCAATATTTCGGCCAAAATCCGGCCAGATTTCGCTCCACTCCGGCGAACCCGAAACCGACCGATATGGACCTAAAACCGATACGACCCGAACTGGCAGACCCGAAACTCTGTGCGGGTCGGTTGAGGGTTAAACTTTTCCCCACCCGATGCATTCGGGTCGAGTCCGGGTTGGGCACAAACCCGACCTGTGGACAGCCCTACTCATGGTGGACTATACTTGTCTACCATTCCATTAAAAGACTATCAAAATATAATTTCTCCTATTCTACCATTTAAAAAAAAAAATAACCTACTATAATGAAGGAGATAAAAATTTACCTATAAATGGTCAAGGAACTAGGTGATATTTGTATTTTAGTTGGAATGCAGTTTTAAGAATACATAATGGCAGAACATATTCTTCTTAAACTATCTATTCTACTTTAAAAAAAAAAACAAAAAAAACAAAAAACAAAAAATATTCAAATGAAAATGAGATTTAGAAGATTTGATAAGGGTTATATATCATGTACTATATATAATAGCAAAAACCTTTTCCTGCAATTAAAAAGGTGTTGTCATGTAGAAAAAATGTCCATCTAACTTTCAGCCACATTTAATAAATTATACAATTTCACGTTAAAACATTGTTTGATAGTTTCTTTGTATATCTATAATCTTTTTTAGAGTTTGAGTGGTATTTTGGCACATAGGTGACGGTTTTGTCTAGTCATTCTGGTTTTGTTACTCAGTCAATACCACTGAGGTTTTTTTAAATATTTTATGGAGAGAGAGAGAGAGAGAGGGAGAGAGAGTTCGGTGATATTGTGAGAGGAGGGAGAGAGAACGTGAAGAGTGGGTGGATTATATTATAGTGTAAAAAAATGGGTGATTGGATGTGATTTGACAAGTAAATAGTTTAACTAATATGGCTGTAATTACTTTATTACCCTTACGTATATGTATACTACAAAGCATTGTGAGGTTTTTTGGTCTTTTGACAAGTAAATAGTTGAACTAATAGGACTGTAATTACTTTATTACCCCTATGTATATGTATAGTACAAAGCAACATTGTAAGGTTTGTTGGTCTTTTTGTCTCATACTTACTCCAGCTACTTCTAAATCCCAATGATTCCACAGAAGATAGTTTTATTTTGTCTGAATTTTTTTTTTTTTTTTTTACTTGAAAGTTGAAACCAAACACAACTTCTGCTAATATGTTTTTAGAGCATCTCCAATAGGCTCTCTAAAGCCAATTATGCAGAGTCAACATACAAAGAATCCCCTCCAACAGCCTCTCTATCTCCAAATTTTATTTTAGAGTTGCTACAGTAGCTTTCTGGAAGAAGAGAGCATTGTAGCAATTACTATAGCAGCTCCAAACATTTTCCTTAATTAAAATAATCACCGGTTGAATAAAAGATTGTTCGGGGGCCTTTTTTGGTTGCTCGTCCACGTGTTATCCGCTGGATTAGTGACACTACTAGGCCCAGGTTCTGTTTGGGGAGTTGCGTCCGGAACTTAACATTGGGCCACGTGGTCCAATGGCTACCGGCGTATTTTTAAACCTACAAAACCATTAAAGCCAAAGTCTAAGAATCACGATAATGGTCGAATAAATATATAATATGCGTTTGATGTAATAGCTTTGATTAGTAGTTGTAAAAGTAGTTGAAATAAAGTAATATGTATTTAAAGGTAAAATAATCATGTACTCAATGATGTAAATTTAAAGATATAGAAGTAAAGTAACTTATCTTTGTATAGTTTATAACCCCAGTTGTGCAGCATCAGTGAGATGATAGTATTTCAGCAGAATGACCCCAGCGGTGGAGAGGCAGTTTGCCATGATAATTTCACTATTGAAGAGGAAAAAAGAGTGCAACTGGAGGGAGAGAGAGTATGTCTAACTGTGTGTAGAGGTTGGTTAAGCTTGTCCCTCTTATCATGCACTTAAATGAGTTTCCCCCTTGACAATGCTCTTTTAATTGTTGCAAAGTTATGAATAGTGTTGCCTTCCATGAGAAGGACTTTTGTATGAAGTATTTGTGTCTTCTAAGAGAAGGGTTTTATGTAAAATAGATTTGTGCCTTCTAGGAAAAGAGCTTTGATATGAGATCTTGGTGCCTTCTAGGAGAAGGGTTTTAGCATTAGAAATTTATGCATTCCTTGAGAAGGGCTTTTATAAGAGAGGTGGAGAAGAATATTGAGATGTGTTTATAGGCAGCAAAGTAGTAGAACTTTAGAGTGAGAGAGTATGAGAGTAGAGTTTGGAAGAGTTGTAGTGTGTTATATGTAATGATGTAGTAAATGTGTATGGGATTGTATAAGAGAAGTGGAGAAATAGATGTTTAGAGATATGGGCAGCAAGATAGACGTATTTTCAGAATATGGAGAGTGAGATAATGACTATAAGAAAGTAATGGTTTTGTAGTGTGTTTAGCAAAGCTGCTGGGATTTTCTGCTGGAGGATGTATGAGGGCTTATGAAGGGCATTTATGAGCTAAGGGCTGAAGAGTTTAGTTCCTAATTTGGAAACTAAAAACTCAGAAGCTCAGAACTTTATTAAAAGCTTAAGAAGGTAATTAGGGGGGGGGGGAGAATATAGAAGTTTATGAGAGAGCTGTTCTTCTCTCCATTGGTCTCCCCCTTTGAGGTGTTGATGAATGGTTCTGTTTATAGCTAAGTTTAAGGGGGTATTTTAGCAAATAATCTCAGCCAAAATCTGTCCCAATTAGCAATAAATTTTCAGAGAATTCATCCTAAGATTTGGCCAAAAATGGTATGTTTAACTTTAAGGTATTCTTGCTGTTTTGGGTAAGAGCTGCTAGAGAAAGAGTAGCAGAAAAGGAAAATATTTTGGCAAGAAAAAAATAGTTTCTTTAGTTGGTTTTGATTTTAGTCAAATGAGGAAAAATCAATAATTTCAAGGATGCTGGGTCAGCTGTTACATTTGTTTTGAAAAAGCTGTCCTAGTTGTCAGGAAAAGCTGTGACGGCTATCGTGAGACAGCTGTCACAGTTGTCATAAGACAGCTGTTGCTTGGGGCAGAAGCAGATGAGGTCAGATGTCAGGCTGATGGGATTTGAGCATTAAAAGGTTGATGATGTCACTTCCAACCAGGTGTCAAGTGCTGAACACATTGCTGGAGTTCTGCTAGAAATGTTTCCTTTTTTGAGTGTTTGTGGTTTTGGTCCAAGGTTCTATTACAACACGTTTTTAGTAAGTAATAAAAAGATTGATTGAAAGTTAATGAACCTTTAGAGATCTAGTCAAGGTCTCATTATGTTGTGACTTTAATCTTGGTGAGCAAGAAAAGCATTTAATGCTCTGCTTTAGCAGCTGGCAGAGGAATATATGGTCTGATTGTGGCAGACAGCAATTGGGTATCAAAGATATCATGAATATATTATGTATATTTGGAGATTAAAGATAACTAATCAGATTAGGCCATGTGTTTGAGTTGGATTTTAGCTGAAAGAAGTAATGTGATTTATGTAGAATAATATAATGAAGTTTCTAAATATGTAAAGGAACAGCTGGAGATTGAATGAATAGCTATTTTCTTAGCATTTAGATGGCTGAAGATATTGAGTATTTGTCATATGATAAATATTAAGTTTTAGGAAAAGAGCAAGAGGGAGTTTTATCCTCTTAAGTGCTATGTGATAAGAGATGCTTACCATATGTTGCCCGCTACACACGGACTTGTCCAAGTTTAGGGGGTTGGAAAAGACACGCCAAGCAACAAGTTTCTTTTATCAACTTTAAACCGCTGGAGTTTTACTGAACATACCACTTGGCCCTCCAAACCACGACTCCCAAAGTTTCCCCAAAGAGACTCATGAGCTTGGATCATAAGCAAAAGATGAGATAACATACCTTGAGTTTTGTTGTCATTTTGTGTAAATATGGCTTTTGTTGGAGAAGCCGCTTTCCATGAGTGTAAGAGAGGTAATATGAACCGTGAGCTTTGATTCATTGCTTGAGCCCAATCCATATGTTGATGTTGATAATATCATGGGTTATAATCCAAATTGATGAAGAGAAAATGTAGACCATGAATCTGCCTCTTGAAGTAAGGATCTCGCGGCCCATGTGAGCCCAATCCATAAGATATAAGCTTATTTTGGGTTTTGAATAAATTTACTCAAAAAATCAGTAATATGTCGATGTGGCGTGAGTTGCCAATGAAGTAGTGTCATGCGGGGCGAAAAAAGAGCCCTCAACAAAGATTATTATTTCTCCTCTTTCCTCCCTTTCTCTTTCATTCTTCCCACTCTCTTTTCATCAGAAAACAAAGGGGAAGCAAGTCTCTCTCACAAAATCAACACAACTTTCTCTCATAAAAACAATCCAGCAAATACTTCAACCCCAAACAAAATTAGAACAAAAAAAATATATATAGAGAAGCCGATCTAACCCAATCCGGCCGCATGCACAGTCTTAGCAAGTTGAACCAAAAGCATGCACCTGTCTTTGAAAACCTTTTTGATCTACCGTTGGAACCTAGAAAAACCGGCAAAATCGAAGCTCCAATACTACCAGATCAATCTGAGAGACTTTGGGTGAATGGTCGTTGATGATCTAAATGATTTTAGCAATTAGCAGATAGAAGAATTTTTACAACTAACACATGAGTATACGCTTGGCTGGAGAAGAAGAATCTGCTAGAGAAGAAAGGCAAAAGGAATGAGATATTTTCTTTGTAAAAAATGAATGGTGGAGGATTTACTAGTACTGAGAAACGTGTATGAAAAAAAAGTAGATTAAAGAATAAATATAAGAGATTAAAAAAAAATATTTAAATTGAATATAGTAAAAAATAAAGTCTCTGTTAGAAAGTATATTTGAAAAAGTAAGTAAAAAAAAGTTAAAAGTAATCGTTTATCCTTCATACAATACAAAAATTTGGAGATACCGTTGAAAAATATAGCTAAACCCCAAATTCTCTCTACAATGGAGAATAAAACCATAAAACATTGCTCCAATCGTCTCTTCATATCTCAAAAAGTTTTTTGCTCATGAACAGTTCGTCTCCATGCCTGATGGGTTACTGTAGATTAGGAATAGAATTTATGTCATTAAAAAATTTCTAAAGCTGATTATTATATTTATTTTTTCTCTTTCTTCTTCGTTTCTTTTTCTTCATTCCTTTTTGCACACTCTCTCATTTTCTTCCTTTCTTTTTCTTCAACCAACAAAATCAAACAACTTGAATAAAAGAAAGAATTTAGCATAGCATATAAAATTTCAGCCTTTTCTCAATGGACAACAAAATCACAATTAGAACAAAACACAAAACCCAATCGAATCACAAAACACAGTCTTTCTCTTCAAACTAATGAAATCAGAAGTCAGAACAATATATATATATATTTTTTTTTTTTTAAAAAGCAGTTCTGAGTTCTGACCCATCTGGGCTGCATGTTGTTGGCGGTGGGGTCGAAGACAAGCGGTGGAGGAGGAGCAAGCGATGGAGGACGAAGATGATTTCTCTCTCTCTCTCTTGAGCTTTTCCTTCTCTCGGGTCTCTTTCTCCCTTTCCGTTTGATGAATGATGAGAAGACTTTTTTTTTAGAACACGCATGATAGAAGATGAATGGTCTGCTTTTGACTTCTGATCAAATGAAATGTGTGGCCTTTATTGCTTTTTATGGGAGAAACGTGTGAGTGTGACCATTAAAATGTGTGGTCCTTAAAATTAGATAGTTTTTTAAAAAAAGAAAAAGAAAAAGAAAAAAGAGAGATGAGTAGATATAAGTTACTAAATAATAATAATAATCTAAAAAAAATAAGAACTAAGTAATAATTAATGATTTTTTATTGAAAATTTAATGAATAAATTCATTCCAAATTACATAGATTTGATAAATAAAAACTATGATCATTAAAAAAAAACCCATTGAAAAATAGGATTGTTGAAAATTTTGAAAACATTGAATAAAGAAAGATTAAAAAAAGAATAAAAGAAGATTAAAGAATGAATGAAGAAATAATATTTTAAGATAGTATTTGAAAAAATAGGTAGTTAAAATGTAAAAGTTACTGTTCACTTTTTAAACAGTACAAAAATTTGAAAAAATTACTGAAAATGCTCTTAGTGAATATAAATTTGACTATCGTTGGATTATATTTCTTTGCTCAGTATACTGGCAAAAGTGTGTGGTGCAATAGGTTATGAAGTCACTCTTTTACCCCTAAAAGCATTTACATAAACTTAAAGTTTTTTGGTCTTTTCATTTTGGTACTTCCTTTGAAACTTCAGCAACCTCTCTTGCTCTCTCACTACTTTCCATTGTTTGTCTCTCTTGCGTTTAGCTAACTCATTTGTTTCGACATTGAAGGTATTTTTATTTTTATTTTCTTTCATCTTTATTTGTTAAATTAGTATATACCATTGCGTTGTGTAGTTGATAAAGTAGCAAACGAATTAGATTGTTTGGGCCCACCTTTAACATCACTTTTTTACCCACCAATAATAGTCTGCCGCCAAGAATTTTTTATAAAAATGTTGTGAGAGTGTTGTGAACCCAGCATTTCTCTTTGATAGAATTGTTGCTTACTTTTAAATATTATATTTCTTGTGCCAATGATAATTATGTTTACCTGTAATTGCTTTTGCTGATGAACACCTTACACATTTTTTGCATTTTCGTATTTAAGGATCAAGGCAATCAGGTTCAGGCAATACCGTGACAATATCATTTGATAAATACAGGTAATAGATCTAGTTGACTTTGCATTTAAGCACTTCACTAAAAAATTTATTTAAAGAAAGTTAACTTTTATTGAAGCAAGTTTTACACACATTGTGTGGAATTCAAGTAAAAGCCCATTGTGTAGAATTCAAACAAAGGTTTGTGCGCATAAAGGATTATTCATACACCAGAGAGAAGCAAATCGTGATCATAGAAATAATCGCTACCACTCCAGCAACAATGATAGCATCTTTAGATTAAATTCCGCTTAAATGTCTTGTGTTTGCTCACTATTATATGTTGTAGGAACTGCAGATTTCTGGTTATGTTTGTAATATTAATCACTCATGCACACCAAGCTACTTTTGTATATAAATTATTAGTGTTCATTCTAAATCATATAGAGAAATTAATTTTTAATTAAAAATTGATATGACAGAATCATAATATTATTTGTTAGGACATATGTGAATTATATTAGGAACATATGTCAATGTAGAATTGGCTAATCCTTTGACAAAACGCACTTTGTTTGTAATTGGGTAGATCTAGGATGTGTTTAATGCTTCAAGGAATAAGGTTACAAGTTCAAGTGTTAAAGCCATGCAAGTCTGTCCAAGAATCAAGTGAAGAAGTGCTGGATTTTAAAACTCGACAACTAGTATCTATCGAGATTTAAAAGGCTGCTTAACCCCGATGCTCGACAGTTTCTCGATAGATAGGGTATCTATCGAGATTTAAGAAAATCAGTTTTTCAGATCTGATTTCACTCCAATCCGTGAATAGATGTTTGGGCTTTCTTTTCTCATAACCCTAAACATATATAAGGATTGTTTTAAGGGCCGTCACAGCTGATACACTTCAATGCAAAAGTTTTTCACAAGCATATTGTGAACCGGAGACATATGCCATAGTTCATCTTTCTCTTTAAGAAGCTGCTGTGTTTGTACACCATATGATTTTGTAACCAAGGAGCTTCGTGATCTTCATTGTGTTGATGAACTGAAGAAATTTGCAGCCAACATCCTTCTCAAGTTGGTGTGTAAGCCGCGTACTGGGATCCGCACATTGAATTGGTTAGTCACGTACTAGGAGTCGTGCATTGAAAGGAGAGATTGTCACTACAGAACAAGTCCAATTGGGTATTGGGGTAAGGGTTCAACTGTAGGTTAGTATAAGGTACTGAGATTCATTTACTTGTAATTGCTTGTTGTGATAATAGTGAATTATCGGGAGTGATGACTTTAAAATCACCCGGTGGAATTTTTGTCGTGTAGATTTTTCCCATTCGTAAACAAATCACCGTGTCAATTTATTTTCCGCTGCATTTTAACTTAGTTGGTGATTTGTTTGTGCTACCACGCTTATTACATGTAATTGAATCTAATTAATTCACTTGGCTAATTAATTGGTTAATTCATCACAAAGAGTCAATACATTCTTGGCCTATCATTATTTATTATTAATATTCTCTCAGTAATTTACATGTGCTTTAAAACTGGTAAATAAAAAATAACCGGTTAAAATACAAGATTTGCAATGCTCCCAAAAAAACTTGCGATAGAAAAAAATAAAAATAAAAACACTCGCGATACCCGTTCGTTTCCTCGCTAGGCGTAGACCACCGGAACTGCAAGCACATAAAGAAAAAAAAATCTGCCACCATCAGAGAGACAGGCCGTGTAACCATAACCAGTAAAGTTTTTTGTTTTTGTTTTTTTCCTTTTCGTTTTCAAATCTAGGAATTGAATATAATTTAGGTTTGAATTTCTTGGTTGGATTGGTTTAGATTTAGATTTTTTTAATAATTTACTCATACGCTGCACATAACCTATCCCCTCTCTCATCCGTCTTTCTTCTCGCTACCACTCTTTAATACGCAAACCCAAATCGTGAAATAGAGTTTGTAAGAGGGATAATCGTTCCGATACAAACCAAAAGAAAAAAAAGACTGGGATAGAGAGAGGGAGTTCACTAGGCCGTATGCCCGTCAAAGTCTGATCTCACACCACCATCGGACTCAGTAAAGTTTTTTTTTTTTTTTTTTTTTTTTTTCATTGTTAAAATTTATGGATTAATTGTTATTTAGATTTGGTTATTTTGGTCGGATTGATATCGATTTAGGTGTTTGGATTAAATTTGATTTTGATTAAGGAATCTGGGTAAGAATGCATTAGTTTGGGGTATTCGAGTTAAATTAGGGATTGGGTTTTTTTTTTTTTTTTTTTTTCTCTTTTCTTTTCTTAAGTCTAAACATGGGAATCGAAGTGTGTTTTTTGGGTGGGAGTATTTCTTTTTAATCTAAACATGGGATTGTAGAATTGTGGCAGTGTGGGAGTGCTTTTTTAAAAAGATTTTTTTTTGATAAAGTTAAAATACCGTTTGAAGAAAAGGAATTACTTGGTTTTAAACCTTTTCAATATTAATAAAACATAAACAAAACAATATGAACAAACAAAATACACTGAGAGAGAACAGAGGTTCCATATTCAGTGAGATACAGAGAGAAATACCACTAGACTACTGCCACCGTCAAATGACTGAAATTGAAAGGTCAAGAAGGATTGCCCAAATTTTCCTTTGTTGTATTTATATTTTGGGTTAGAATTTGTCGATTAATGTATTTGGGTAAAGGTATTGCCGAGAAACAAGGAATTTTCTTTTGTTAAAACGTTGTTTGGTTGTCATCCTATGTGAAGTTGTTCTTTACTTCTTCTTCTTATTTCAATTTCATTCTCTGAATTGTATTTGGTTTTTTTTTTTTGATCATTTGTTTATTAATTCCTTCTGATTTTGGTATCATTTTTTTTTTCAAATTTTTGTATCTACTGGTTTAGGTGTCAATGTTAACTTTCTAGGTTGACGAATATTCCAAATTGGGCTGAGTGTTGCACGCCAACTGTTTGATTTGTATTGCCTTTTCTATTCTGATTGTTGTTTGGGATGTACAATTGTATTCTTTTGTTTTTCTATTTGTCTCCAGGGGACAAGAACGGGGCACCCCAGAACTCTATCAAAGGTCTATTTCTACCTTCCTTTATATTTGTCTTTCTACATACAAAAATCGTGACATGTGTTTTGGGTTATTATTTAACTATTCGGAAATCTATATCCCATTCAAAGTTCATATAAACGAAAATGAAAGCATGAATGCCCAATGAGTATTATCTCCCCTTTCCCTTTCCTTCAGTTTAGCCTTTTCATCACCCCTGTCAACTGCTACTGCCGTTCTAACACTCCTTCAAATTCCGTTGCAACCCTTCAGTTCAACTCATTCAATTATGGGTTCTTTATATATATATATATATATATATATATATATATATATATATATATATTCCTATTATTTTTGGTACTTTATTATGTTTGTTTGCCTGACTCATTCTCTATAAGACCACCATATTTCTAAAGCATTGAAACTAATATTAATGGCAGCTTGAGGCAAAGAGCGTTTGGGATTAGAGGATGACTTCATCAATTTGAGATACTAAAACTTATGTTTGATGACCCACTTCAGGTGTTGGATGGCAGTGTGTTATGCACACAAGGGAGAAAACAACTTGGATCTTGGGTACAATCGCTTTCTCTTTGCATCTACTTAACTAATTAGATTGAGCAGTTATGAAAATCACCATTTCCTCTTATTCCATTGTCTAATTTCTGTTATGCATTTAATTCTTGGTATTTTTTTGAATAATCCTTAATAGGTTGCTGTTGTGTCATTCTAAAGTGTGAAACAATGTAGGCACAATTTGATGACATGGCCACCAAGTGATGCCTTGAGCCATGCAATATCTAATATTATCCTTTTTATCATTTGCTCTTTCCTCTATAATAGTGAATTGAAAAATTACATGAGTTCTGCCTTTGTCTTCTTTGGCTCCCTCATCTTCTCAGTTGGCAAAAGATAATGGTTCTGCATTTATTAGAATATTACATCTACACTTTTAAATTTAGCTTTCTATTAAGCACTGTTCACGTAGCATTTGGATGTCATACGTATTTCTTAATTTCCTCAATGTCCTTGCAGTGAAGTAATTATTGCTCCTCTTTTCTCCTCTAATATAGGTGCTCCAAGAACTCTTTTTGGTCTAAATTTCTACACAAATCTGCCAATTCGGTATGTCAAGACTTCATTTGCATGTTCCTCCTTTTTGGTCTAAATTTTTATAACTATTACTTGAACCTTGAATGAGATAGAAAATGTTTTGCTCGATTGTGGAGCTTGGGTGATTTAGATATTGTCAAAAAGGAAATTGAAAGGCTTGAGTTGTTTGTTATGAAACTAACAAACAATCCAAATACCATCTAGAGTCACAAAACTAACAAACCAAATAACATTGACCTTCAAACATCTTCATGTTCTTTTAGTATCAACTTAAGAATAAAAAAAAAATCTGATGACAAGCCTAGGAAATTAAATTATGAGAATAAGCCACCAAAAAAAAAAAAAAAACCACAATAGGTTGTTTAGGCAACACCCTTCCCTACACCAGAAGGAGCTCAATAATAAACTTTTCAATTGTACTCCACCTTAATTTTGACAATTTAACCTTCCATTATTGAGAGAGCCCATAATCGTTAATAAACTTTAAAGATAGAACAAAATGAGATAAATGAAGAGAGAGGGAGATAGAAATTTGAAGGTCAGCCCTTCGGTCAAGCCAGCTTCCTGCCAATGTGTACCCTCCCACCACTGACTTACCAGGACCGCTAACATTAAGTTTTCCTCTTTATTTTTAAATTTGTGCATTAAATATGTGTAGGAGGAAAAATTTTAAGCCAATTATAAAATGCCACATCAAAATTTAGTGGCAAATTCTAAATTAATCAAATTAGATGATGACATGTGTCATCGAAATTGACATCACATTGGCATATAAAAATTTGCCACATGTCATTTGGCCCACAAAATAAAGATAAATTTCCTATTCAAAATTCATGGATAATTATCTTTATTAAATAAATAAATAAAGATAAATTTTCTATTCAAAATTGATAAATAATTATCTTTATTAAAATAAATAAATTAAATAGAGATAATTATTTATCTTTGTTGATTATTATCTTTATCAAAATGTGATCTTTATAAAAATAGATAAATAGAGATAATTATCTCTAAGAAGAATTTGGGCCAATCAAAAGTCTACTACATACTTTCAAGCATATCAATTCAAAGTGGAGTTTATCCTTTGAAATCATTGTAAATTGAGGACATCCCCTCTCATTTTAAAACACCAAGTTTTCAAGAGGCCCAAGCTCTAGAGAAATTCTGTCTCATGAATCTTTGAAGAACTTGAAGAATCTTTGAGGAACTTGAAGAACATTCGAAGGGCTTGAAGACTTGAAGAACAATAAATCTCTAATAAGCTCAAAGCTAGAGATTTGTTGTAGAGACCGTTCAATCCATCTTCCAACTAAAGTCAAGAAGATTCCTTGTTCGAGTCAAGTTTAATGAAGATAGAATCAGAGGGTATTCTTTTGTAAAAGAATTGAAATAGAGATTGTACTCATTATTCATCAATACAAATTTATATTTGCAAACCATATTTCTTTTCAATTGTTTGATTTTCTGCAATTGGAAAAATTTGTGTTTACAAGATGATCTTTTTCCCCCTGTAATAGTTGGATAGATCTTTGGGTTATATGTGGCTTTGATAAGGTATTTGCATTATGATGGTGGTGTATTGGTTAAAACAATAGGAGCGGAATTGAAGTCAGTGTTGTAACTAGCAAAAGAAGCAGGATACGCTCTACACCCCTTAGCGGCAGTGCATCCCAAGTGGCAACTACATCAGGTCTCTTTTGACTCACAAAATCAACCCCTCATCAAAGCCCTGCTGACTGCAATGCTGAATAGAGAATGTTTTTGGCTGAAGTCCAGTATGTCTTCTTTCTTTGGTTTGGATGAAATTAGATTTTTTTTACAGTCTAAGTGTAAGATAACCTGGCTGTGTTTTTATTATTATTATTATTATTTTTTTATTATAACTTTTATAGGAATTACAGACTCCTTTAGACAAAGATACATATATTTATTGAAGTTAGTACAATCTCCGGTTATGGTTATAACTCCTATTTTGGTTGTTAACTTGGGATTGTTTTCAATTGACAAGTAGAACATTAACAAATATGTTATTTGTTCTTTATGAGATGTATATGTGTTGATTGTGATTTTTATGTTGCAGAAGCCACTAAGAGTAGGAAATAATCCTTAAAATTGCTTCTAATATTGCTGCATTTGGATTATTTAAAAGTCATATAGGCATGGCTTTATGCATAAATTTGTGATGTTTCTTTTGCTGCTTTTACGTGTTTGAGCTTTTGACATCTTATTTTTAGATTAAATGATCTATGAGATTTTTCTCCTCCGTGTATGTGTGTGTTTTAATGTGCTATATGTGTTCCAATTTTTGGTATTATTCAATTCTAATATATCATAACCTATAGATTTGAAAGAAAACTTTTCTCACAAGTGACAAAAAGATGCAGGGACAACAAAATATTACAAGAAGCAAACATCCACAACTGGAGGAATTCAGATTTTTCCTAACTTAATGCTCCACTTTGTTTGTCATGCTTCAGTAGTTCTATATACTTTCAGCCTCAACAATTTCATTCGAAGTACTGGCAGTTGTAATTTCAGATTGCCTCAATATCTCCGGGTCATTATTTATGAGGCCATAATACTTTCTAAGGATGCATATTGCATGGTACAATTCAAGGGTTGTGGGCCTTTGACAAGGTAAGGGCTTAATGCAGGCACCAGCAATTCTGAGCAACTGAAAGACTTCATTATCAAAACCTAACCCAATAAGAGATTAATCAATGAAATTGCACATTAAAGAAGAGCAAGTCAAAAGACAAGTAATCCAATCAACGTAACTCCCATCCAAATGGTTTGAATAATTATTTATTTGAATGGGTGCCTTTCCTGTAATTAGCTCAAGAAGCAGAATGCCAAAATCATAGACATCCTTTCTGAAAAAATCGAACTCCGTAACTTTACTGCCATCAAGAACTTTATTGCTCAAGTCATTGTCACTTGAGTTCACAAACATTAGTCCTCCTGGTTTCAATATTATTGCCTCTCCAAAATTTGATATCTTGGCGTCAAAATTCTGATCAAGTAAGATAGCATTCAAACTCAAGCTAAGATGGACTACTGAGAAATGACAGTTATGGTGAATCCAAGATCTTATCCTTATCTTTCCTAGCATGTAGCCAGCCATAAAGGTTACCATTCGATATATATTTGTAGAAGCATTTCCTTCCTTTCTCTACTGTTGTCTTTTCCTAAGTGAGTTATTTTCTTAAGACAATGCTTTTCCTAAATCAGTTTATGATTTGATATGCAGATTATTTACGAATAGAATGTGCTATTTATGATATAATCCTTGTTGAACATTCTTGATATGCAGATTACTTGCTGAACACTGAATTTACCTACCTAGTCAGTGACAAACATATTGGATAATTTATGATATAGTCCTTTGAAGTTTATAGAGTGCAACATAGTGCATCATTCTCTAATTTATGTTGATGTTACTTTGTTAGGTGTTAATTGTTGTTAGGAGTAGGAGAGTAGTCATTAGTGAAGTTTATAAGAATGCAAAAATTGTCAATATCCTTATGCTTCAAGAAATTTATGGAAAAGGATTGTGCTAAAAAGCATCAACCAAATGTACATGGCTTAGGAAAGGAGTAGGTAGATGTAGATTTCTCTGTGAGATTTCACAAATGTAACTTTGATTTAGTGCCACCATCTTTTAGTTTTTTATGGGGTAGTACAGTGATTGGTATTGATAAAACTCTACAATTTAATTTTTTCAAGAGTTTTAGTTTTTTTTTTTCCTACCCCAACAAATATCTTTTGTGTGGTTTTTGTATGTATTCTTGAAATTAGTTGTCCTCTGTGTAGTTTAATTTGGATAGCTATAAAAATAATAATAATTAAGAAAAATAAAAATAAATGGGAAGTTTTTTTCCTTTTTCTTTTTTTCCTTTTCATTTTCTTTTAAAAAAAGTAGTTTATTTAATTTTAATTTTCTATGGAGTTGTCATAATATTTTTATGATTCTAAATATTTTTCCATGAATAATAAATAAAAGTAGTCCGCGCATTGCGTTGTTCATATGCTAGTATATAGTAAAAGCAGAAGCTTTAATTCCAATTTGTGGAGAATAGTAGAAGCCTAAATACCTATTTTTTATGTGTGTATCCAAATAAAAGTGGGTTTATGCAAAATAAAAATAAAAAACAGAAAAAACAAGGCATAAATGCACTTTTGGTCCCTACTTTTTGGTCTCATTTCTATTTTGGTCTTTATTTTTCTATTTTACCGTTTTTAGTTTCTAAAATGAAAAATGTGTTCCATTTTAGTCTCTACTGTTATCTCACTAACGGAAATATCCTACGTGGTAAACGGAGTGTACTGTTGGCACCCTAAATGTTGATGTGGCTAATAAAATATAATAAAAAATTCCACATGATATCTAAAAAATGCCATGTCAGCATTTAATATAATTTGAAAAATATCAATTTTAATAAAATAAAAAAGAAAAAAAAATTGAAACACAAAATAAACATGAATTCAGATCTAATTTCATCTCAAACATGAACACAACCCAGAAAATTTAATCTTAAGAACACAACTAGAATACAAGATCACAAATACAATAACCTCCGTAACACAAGAACACACACAAACCTGAAACCGCCAACAGATCAAATCAATAAATCCAGCAAGGAAACACATAGAACATGTAAACCCAAAGCACACACATCAAAGCCCACATATTTACAAATCAAAATTTAAAACACAAACACTTCAATAGTACAGTGTACACACATTCATCCGAATTTACCCTAAAATTTTAGTTTATTGCCACATCAACGGAAGCTAATTTTTTATTTTGGTTATTAGACACGTCATCAATTTTCATCCAAAAGATAAAGGCAGAGACTAAATTGACATGGTACAGAAAAGTTAGGATCAAATTGATACAATTGAAAGGTTAGGGATCCAATTTAAATATGATGTATAAGATAAAAACCAAATACGTAGTTTACTCTTACAAAAATACTATTTTCAGAACCAACTAGATGAAAAAAGTATCCTACAAGACCTTCCCATATATATTGTCCCACAATAGTATTGCACTAACCAATTGTTTGTTTTTTCTGAGCCAAGTTGCCATGACGATTAGTTATCAAACCAACATGATGAAAAAAGTATCCTACAAGGCCTCCCCATATATATTGTCCCACAATATTAATGCACTAACCAATTGTTTGTTTTTTTTGAACTAAGTTGCCAAGACCGTTAATTAACAAACCATCTTGACAAAAAAGTATCCTACAAGGCCTCCCCATATATATTGTCCCACAATATTAATGCACTAATCAATTTTTTGTTTTTTTCTCAAACAAGTTGCCATGACGATTAATTATCAAACCAACCTGGACGGAAAAAAGTATCCTACAAGACCTCCCCATATATATTGTCCCACAATATTAAGGCATTAATCAATTGTTTGGTTTTTTCTAAACCAAGTTGCCATGAAAATTAATTATCAAACCAACTTGACGAAAAAAGTATCTTGCAAGACCTCCCCATATATATTGTCCTACAATATTAATGCACTAACCAATATATATATATATATATATGGGCAGTAAAGTCAGATTTCAATTCAAAAAATTAATTGTGTATTAATTTTCAAAAAACTAGTTGGCATGACGTTTGGAATATTAATTGCAACATAATGCTGAGGGCCGCAGTAAAGTCAGATTTCAATTCAACAAATTAATTGTGTACCAATTTTCAAAAAACTAGTTGGCATGACGTTTGGAATATTAATTGCAACATAATGCTGAGGGCCCTCCATTGAAAACGACAAATCCATCTTGGGGGAAAAGAAAAAGTAGGAGTGTAGGACAGTGTTTTTTTTTTTTTTTTTTTTTAATTGACAATCATTCTAATTAGGGCTGTCTATCAACTCGTTAGAGCCGACTCACCCGTCCAAACTGAACCGACCTGAAGGTCCACAAGTTGATTTGAATGTCCACATGGGTCGACTATGGGTCTTTTAGTGTTAAAATTTTGGGTTTTCGATTTGATTTCAGGTTCCACATCTACTAACCCATATACTGGACAAGTATGGCTGGGTTATTGTTAAGGTACAATTTTTTCACTCAGACCACGTACTCCAATCTTGTTCAATCATATTTATTTATTCACAAAAAAAACTCAAATATCACCCATAAATATTTCCCATCCCATTAGCCCACAAATATTTTCTATCTCATTATCTAAATTGGGCCGCGATATAAACCATCACAAAAAGCCTAAAATCTCATATCTTATCCAATTTCATTATCATTATTTAGCTAAATCCAAAACCGGCTCTATGAGCCCAATGCATACATCTCATATATATATATATATATATATTTATTTATATAACCGAAACCTTTGACTTTTATTGACCTCTCTAGAGTTTGCCATATCATTATCATTTTTTTTAAATAAAACTATTTTTATTTAGTCCAAACTTAACAAGGATTAAAACTCTGTCTCTCTAATAAGTCCAACTTAAACTCAAACTCAAACTCATCATTATCATTTTTTTTAAACAAAATTATTTTTGTTTAGTCCAAACTTAACAAGGAGTGAAATTCTATCTCTCTAACAACTCCAACTTAAACTCAAATTCAAACGTTGATAATTTATCTCCAAATTTGCGAGGTTAATTATGAACACTATAAAAGCAGTGCAAACCCCAATATTTTTTTTTTTTAAAGCTGAGTAGAGGTATGAGCTCTTCTTCTGTTATTTTGTTATACTCTACTTTGTTAAATTTTTTTTTATTTTATTTTATGGTTTTTCATGTATTTTTCAAAAAGTAATTTTCGTACATGAACCATTAAACTCTCTTTAGCAGATTTTTACAAAATAAAAAAGTTTGCAATAATTGAAATTTAAGGTTGCTGCTACTGCATATGTCTTTGCTTCACCTCACAATATGAAAGTATGTTAATTTCTTAGGCAGAAAGCTTATATGCGATATATTAAGAGGAGGTATGGCTTTCATTATATCAATGTGGGCTCCTGCTCAACATTTTTTAGCGTGGGCCACATGCTGATAAGGTTAATTTAAAGTTTAGACCCGTTAAAATTTAAAACTTATTTCTTTATAGGTTCGTATACTTTTTTTCTTTTTCTTATATTTCTCTTTTGAATAGTCATATATTTTTTGAATTGTTTCAATAACTTATTCTTTTATTATATATCTTTTTTTGCATTTTGGAAGTTTTAACATCTAAATTTGTGTACACATACACACACACATATATATTATCTATAATTTGTAAGTTTTGAATATTTTGATTTCTTTCAATGACTGCCACACGCGAGTCCTTTTTTTTTTTCTTCTAAAAAAAAAAAAAATCTAAGCAGAAAATCATCTGATTCTTTAATATTTTTTTTGTCTTTCAGAAGTTTTAATATCTGAATTTTTGAGTTATTTTTTTTGCAGTATCTAAAATTGTTTGCCAAATTTTTTGTAAGCCATTGCACGTTCAAACAATGGCTTTTTCACCAAATTGTAAGACAAATTAAAGTCATACAAGATCAAATCATGTGATGAAGATAATTTCTTAATAAATTTAAGATTTTATAAAATTATTTTAGTCTACCTCATAAATAGGTAGATTTCTATACATAACACGAGTTAGTAACTAGTCATATCATATCTATATTTATATCTATATCTATATTCTATCTAATATATATATATATATATATAAAAGCAGAAGCCTTAAAGAGGTGCTGTTACGTTAGGAAAAAAGGCCCCTTAAAATGCTGCCACGTACACACTTTGAAAGATACAAAATACCGCACGTTGGATTGTTTGAGGGCTTCAATTTAATCTTTTTACTGTGCTGTCCATACGGTTTAAAACAAAACCAATTGAAAGGCAGAGAGCCAGAGAGACTTTGAGAAACAGAGAGAGAGCGAGTCGCCAACTGCGTCAAGCCGTACGATAGTCTCGGCCCAATCTTAAAGACCGGCTTCAATATTTGTTTTTAGAGATTCCGATCAAGAAAGAAGAGAACCGTCCCTCAGTTCCTCTATCTTTGTTTCCAGCTACGCCAAAACGACCTTTTTGATTTTCGATTTTTCCAGAAAAAGAAGCAGAAGAAGAAGGAGTATGCCAGACTTAGATCACCGGAACCGGCACCGGTAACCTAAAGGTACACGCAGGATTTGAGATACGGACATAGAGAGAGAACTACCACGGGTAAGGGTTTTTTTTTTTTTTTTTTCATTCTTTCTTAGATCTGGGTATGAAATACGAATTAGTTTTGAGAAATTTGGTTGGATTGATTTTAATTTAGGTATTTGGGTTGCATTAGGTTTTGATTTGATTTTTTGATTCGTTTTAGTTTCTCAGTATACTAAAAACTTTTGGGAGTATTTGGATTCAATTAATTTTGTGTTTGATTTTGGTTTAGTTTTAGGGTATTTACAATTGGCTTTGGATAATCAAGGTTTAGAGGCCAAAAGTCCGAGAACGGTAGAGAGAGAGTCGGTTAGTCACAGAGTGTAGAGAGATCGACCAATTGGATTTTTTTTTTGGAAGAAGAGGAAGAATAATCGTTAGACTGTTAAGTTAATGCGCCATGGATTGAGAAAGGGGCACCACCACAAGTTCTGTCATCACCATAAGCCTCCACCCACTATCAGACTACTGAAATCGCTTTCGGTAAAGTTTTGCTTTAAACTAAAAATTAAGGGGTTTTGGTTTTAATTTGGAGAATCAATTGGGGGGTTAATTATGATTTAGATTAGTATTTTGGGTAAGGTTTGGTTTTGATTAAGGGATTTTGGTTAGAAGAAGTTTCGTTTTTAGGGTATTTGGCTTGGCTCAATGTTTTGGGTATTTAGAATCGATTTTGAATATTTGGGTTGCTTTGATTTTGAGTTCACATAAAATGAAGATTTGCTTTGTTACTCAAAGCACAAACCTTTGAGTAATCAAAACTACACTAAAGTTTTATTTTAAATTTTAAAGTTTTTGCATTTGTTGTTTCTGAATGGTCCCTTTTTTAAAGCCATTGGAACTATGCAGATTAATCTTGAACCACTGTAAGTATTGTTAAGAATGTACCTTCATTTGAAATTGAAATTGAAAAGAGAGAAATAAATTAGAGAAGAAGATAACTATTTGAAATGGTAATTTTGGATCTAACTCTATCCAAGTTGTGTGTATATATATATATATATATGTATGTATGTATGTATGTATGTATGTATGTATATGTAAAGTCCAGTATTAACAAATTTGTTTTAATTTCCTATTTTGGTAGTTAACTTGGGACTGTTTTCAATTGACAAGTATAACATTAACAAATTTGTTATTTGTTCTTTATGAAATGTATACATGTTGATTGTGATTTTTATGTTGCAGAAGCTTATTTTATTTGCTGCAATTGACTATAGCTGTTATATTGTAAAACTTAAAATGATTTCTCTTTTGGCAGAAATTGTTAAATTACCTAAAGATTATAATATATGCCAGATGTAATTGGCCAATATAGTTTGCTTCTGCATTTGTTAATTTTTTTAATGCTTAAATGATCAAAGATTGTAATACATTACAAATTATTGAAGGAGGCATTAACTTTCACTCAGACATTTTTTAGGTCTATTACCATTCTACAACACTACCTTAATGTATGAATAAATGTATTCCTTCGCCAAGCCAATTGTGGGATTTATTACTTATCCTACCATGTGCACCAAACGTGCTAACCATTGTTGTTTAGCATTTGATATCAGTAATGTGCTTGAAATGTATTTTTTTTGGCTTTGGATTATTTAAAAGATATGTAACTTAAATCTATCTTAATATATAGAGATAAAAGCAGAAGCCTTTTCCTGCAATTAAGGCCGTTGCAACATGTAGGAAGCATTTGACAAGGGAAAGTTTTCACTTGGTTTTAAACAAAGCTCTCTCTCAATGCAAGGTGATTTTTTTTTGGCTTTCTTTGTTTTTTGATTTTTTTAAAATAAATTTTTAGAAGAAAAACCAAAATCTTGCGATAACTATGATTTATGTTTGGCAGTTTGGGTATTTGCTTTGTTTTGATTTAGGCATTTTGGTCAGATTTCTATCTCCTTCTCTCTATGCTTTACCATTAGAATTTCTCTGTATTTATCTCATTTTTTTTTCTTTGTTTAAAGTTTATTTACAGTTATGGGCTCTCTTTCTATGTTTTTTATTTTTATTTTTTATTTTTTTTATATAAAGAGTGGATAGGTGGGTTTTAATGATTAGGAGTGTAGATATTGAAAATTTTAGATGCTAAGGAAAAGCAATTGTGGTAAATTATAGACAACAGAAATAGTATTTGGAGAAGATAAAGTATTCAAAGAGGATAATCAACATTGGTATGTTGAAACTTGGGTATATGGTGTTGCAGAGAAGAAACAGAACAAAGAACCCTCCCACCACTGACCTGCCGGAACTGCAAACAGTAAGTTTTCCTCTTTATTTTTCAATTTGTGCATTAAATATTATCTTCTTTTTTCTATAATAGTTGGATTAGTTTGGATGTATATCTTTGGGTTATATGTGGCTTTGATTAAGGTATTTGCATTATGATGGTGGTGTATAGGTTAAAACACATAGGAATGGAATTAAAGTCGGTGACATGACTAGCACAAGAAGCAGGTAAACTCTACACCACTTAGCGGTGGCGCATCCCAAGTGAAAACTACATCACATCTCTTTGACTCACCAAACCCACCCTTCATCAAAGCTTAATAGAAAACATTTTTAGCTAAAGTCCAGTATTTCTTCTTTTCTTGGTTTGGATGGAATCGGATTTTTTTGATTGCCTAAGTTTAAGATAACCTGGCTGTTTTTTTTTTTTTTTTTTTTTTAAAGGAATTACACTCTTTTAGACAAAGATACATGTATTTATTGAAGTTGGTACGATCTCCAATTATGGTTGTGACTCCTATTTTGGTAGTTAACTTGGGACTGTTTTCAATTGACAAGTGGAACATTAACAAATTTGTTCTTTGTTCTTTGTGAGATGTATACATGTTGATTGTGATTTTTATGTTGCAGAAGCCATTAAGTAGGAAAGAATCCTTAAAATTGCTTCTAATATTGCTGCATTTGGATGATTTAAAAGTTATATAGGCATGGCTTTATGCATAAACTTGTGATGTTTTTTTGCTACTTTTGCGTGTTTGAGCTTTTGACATCTGATTTTTTGAGTGAATGATCATGGGATTTTTCTCCTTAGTCTGTGTGTGTTTAATTGTAATATATGTGTTCCAATTTTGGTATTATTCAATTCTAATATATGGGTGTTGCATTGTGTTAATCATCTTGAATGCCATTTGATTTTTTGGTACATGTTAGTCTATTGGTTAAATATTTTTGTATTTTTAGCTTCTATTGAGAGATGATGTCTTTAGGAAATGTCTTTGAAATTCCTATCCACAATCTATATTTTTCTGAGTTAGTTATTTTTTAAAGATGATGCTTATTCCTAAATCAGTTTATGATTCTTGATATGCAGATTATTTACAAATAGAATGTGCTATTTATATAAATATATATATATATATTATTCCAAATGCTTGCTAAACATTGAATTTACATTTTAAATTAGATTAGTCTTGGTCCCATGAGCATTCAACATTACAGGCTTTTTTTTTTCTTTTCTTTTTTTTTTCTTTTTTTGCTTATACCCAAAATTTTGTACATGCATGTGTTTGCTGCACCCATACCCAGATAGTGACAAATATATTGAATGATTTATGTTAATAATAATCCTTTGAAGTTTATAGAGTGCAACATAGTGCACCATTCTCTAATTTATGTTGATGTTACTTTGTTAGGTCTTAATTGCTATTAAGAGCCGGAGAGTAGTTGGGAAACTGCCAGAGACAAATAAGAAAATGGCTATTAATGAAGTTGAGAAGAGGGCAAAAATTGTCAATATCCTTATGCACCAAGAAATTTATGGAAAAGGATTGCGCTAAAAAGCATCAAGTAGATGTACATGGCTTAGGAAAGGGATCAGGTAGCTGCAGATTTCTCTGTGAGATTTCATAAATGTAACTTTGATTAAGTGCTACCATCTTTTATTTTTTTATAGGGTGGTACAGTGATTGGTATTGATAAAACTCTACAATATAACTTTTTCAAGAGTTTTGGGTTTTTTTTCCCCTGCCCTAAGACATATCTTTTGTCCAGTTTTTGTATTCTTGAAATTAATTGTCCTTTGTGTAGTTTAAATTGGATAGTTATAGTAAGAAACATGTAATCGTTATAAACATAATTTGTATAATTGAGGTTCTTTGTATTTTCCTTATTTAGTATGTCTTCATTTGACCATATTTAATGCATAAACAGACCTTCAATTTTAAGGGAGTTTCTAATCATTTAAAATAATAATAATAAAGAAAAATATATATAAGAGGGAAGGTTTTTTTTTTTCTTTAAAAAAATCAGTATACTTCTTTTAATTGTCTATGGAGTCATCATAATATTTTTATGATATCATGATAATGCTTGATTGGCTAATGGAGTTAGCACAAAATTTTTGTATCATGATCATGTTATTAGAGTTTGATAGACAATTTGTGAAACAACTAATATTCTACTAATAGAATTTTATTATGATTTTACATATTTTTCTGTGAATAATAAATAAAATTTGCCCACGCACTGCGCAGGTCATGCACTAGTATATATAATAGCAGAAGCTGAGAGAAAGTGGATTTCTACAATTAAGGAAGTAGTGACAAATAGGATAACTGCCTATCTAAAATTCAGACACGTTTAAGTAAAAAAAGCGATACATTATAGTGTTTCAATGCGTTTAAACACCTTTTGAGAGCTTCTTCGTAAAAATTAAAAAAAAAAAAAAAAAAAAACTGCTTAAATAGTAAATTACGTTCAAAAGGCTTGCCCTATGCGGAGAAAGAGAGAACAAAGATCTTGATATTTTTTTCTCTAACCCGATAATACATAAAACCCTGAATACAACAAACTAAATTCTGATTTTCTATTTCTCCCGTTCTCCTTCTCCTTCCCTGTTCCACTTCTCCATTCCTAAACACACTCCACGGCCAAACCCCTTCTTCATCGTCCAAAACCCAGACCATAAAGGTAAGACGGTTTGTTGAAATGGTTTGGTGAGAGGGAGATACAGAGATAGAGAGAACTACCACCGGTCAAAATTAAATACGATGAAAGGTCCAAGAGGTATTGAGATACGGAGAGGCAGATACAGAGAAATTGAGAGACAGACCATCAGATCCGTATCCTCCATCGGTTAGTCTCTGTTTTTTGGTTCTTTAAATTTGGGTTTAAATATGATTTAGGTCTGGGTATTTTGATTGGATTGGAATGTATTGGATTGCATTTAGGTTTTGGATTAGATTCAGTTTTGAGTAAGGAATTTGGGATAGAATGGTTTTTAATATCAGATATCTGTGTTAGATTTGGTTTTTCTTTTGGATAACAGAACCACCCGATCAAACTCTCTCTCTTTCTAATGCACTCCCATGACCACCTTCTTCTTCACAAAGTTCTTTCTCCTTATTTTCTTAGTCTCCCCATCGTTTCCCCTAACCCATTTACGAATGGCTCTGTCAAACTATTGCCTCTGTGTTTGGTTCTTAGATTGGCAGTTTTTAAGAGTTTTTTTTAATAATTTTTTTTAATATTGTAATAGCGCTCAAACCATGATTTAGTTTCATGGCTAAAACTATTTGGAAAATTAAAAAAAGAAGAAGAAATTTTGTTTTTGTTTTTATTTGTTTATTATTATTATTTTTTTGTGTGTTTATGTTTGTTTGATATGTTAGTAATTCCATCTAAATGATATTTTTGGCCATTGATATGTCAAGCTATTATAATGGGTCCAATGAGATAATATTTTAAAATAGTAATTTTATGATATTTTCCTGGTTAGGATTATTGAATAATTTTCGTTGTTAAAGTTTGTTAACTATCCCGAAATATTGAACCAGTGGTTGCTGCAAATTTTCTGGGTTTTTCTCGTAGGTGGCATCGGTAATAAAGAGAGGCAGATATAGAGAAATGGAGAGACAGAAATAGAGAAACAGAAATAGAGAGAGATAGATACAGTCCGTAAGCGCATAGGAATTGAGATTGAGGATCGGCACTACTCCGTGACCAACATAATCGGAACTAAACACAGACCGACGAAAGGTACGCATCACTTCTCTATGTTTGAATTTGAATTGAAATTCGGATGTTTATTCTCTTTCTTTAGTTGCTTTGTTGTCAATATTAATTCTTATGGCATGGACAAGAATGGCAGAACCCTAGAATCACGAGAGCATATCTTTAAAGGAGATATATAATAATGGCTATATATAAATCAGACTGACCTCTAGATATGGTGATTCTTGAAAAATCAGACCGACCTCTTAATTTAAGGGGAACATTGAGAAGATTATTGAAAAATAAAACCATTTTACAGTTTATTATAGTTTGCTTAAATGGAATTCTGCCGGGAATGTTTACATGAGGTCAACGGGCTATGAATAATTAAACCATTTGTGAAAGCCATTAGGCCAAAATTTGACTATTGTATTATACACTTTCTCTTTTGTACAAGGTATAAATTGTTATTTTTCTTTGGTCTATTGTATTATACATTAGGGATTATAAACAGATTTCAACATGGATGCTTCAGAGTGTATAGTAATTATAAGTTCTTTGTAAGTGGGATTATGGGATTTTTTGGGTTAATTACTGCATTTTAAAATAACAAATAAATAGATTGATAACTAATGTATGTTATACACTTTGCAAAAGATTTTTAGGCGCTGTTTTTTACAATGATTACTTCAAACTCTTTTCTCTGGTCTCTCTTTTACTGTTTTATTTGCAAATCACAAGTGCCATATGTTTTATTTGATTAAATCAAGGCAAATTTTTCCTTTTTTTTTTGATCTGATATTAATTAAACCCAAACAGTTCCTTTGTGTCTCTAAAGTTTTTGTTAGTGTCTTCCACAGACAGTGTATGTGAAATTGAAGGAGAGGTTGGTGGTTCATTAACTAATAAAGAGAGATTGGATTTTTTTTTTCCATGTGGGGTTTGAGCTTTTTTTTTCCTTTTCTGCATTTAGCTAGGAGAGGAGGAGAGGAGGTGCAAATCCTAAATGTGTAAGTTAGGGACATCAAGAGATACCAATTGACCCAACAGTCACGGTGTGTGAGTTTTTATTGGGCATCTTAAATTACTAAGTGCCTCAGGTTTGAGTGGAAGATTCCTTTTTATGCTTTGACATATGCTTAATACTTAAGTTATATATCAAAAGTGACATGATGAATGTCCTGTTTAGATAGATTTATAATGTTCACCAGGCATTTTTGTAAGAAACGTTGTTGGAACAAACTGATAGGTTAGGATAGTCTGATTTCCCTTCTACTTATCTCATACTTCGTATTAGATTTTGTCCATTTACTGTATTTGTGTTTCAATTGGCTCTGATTTGCATGTTTTAGCCAGCTTTTTTCCTTACAAATTGATTTTTTTAGCCAATTTTCCCTTCTACTTATTTCAAATCTGCATTAGTTATAGCTTATGAGATTTCAATTTATTATTTCTAGATCATGTGTTGATGCCAGGTTGGTCATTCTCTAAACAAGAGTGTGTGTCTGTGTTTTCTTTTTCTTTTCATGAGCTTAAAAGGTGGTGTTCTTTCTTTCTTGGTTGTCGCTGCTTGATTGGTGTTATTGCATATTAAAACCCAGTGTACTCAGAAGGTATGCACTAATTTCTCTAGAACTCCTCACCGGTACTTTTTCTTATTCAAATTTGAATTAAAATCCGGCTGTTTATTCTCTCTCTTTGAATGATTTGGTCTCAGATTATAATCTTTGTTTTTCTTGCTTTAGTAACATTATAATCTTTTCCAAATTGAATTTATTGTTTTCTTCTATTATTTACTGCCTTCTTTGAAATAGAAACATAGAAATAAATGACATAGATTTGATTAAATGGTGTGTTGTTGACAATTCAACCCATATGTTTAATGTTTTCTCAGGCTTTTTTTGCAGTATTTCTTTCATTTTTCTCTGCTGCAATTTAAAACTGCTATGATTTATTTTTTGAGCAATCGGAAATAATGGCAGTTTTACTAAACTGATACCAAAGCAGTAGTAAAAGTGTTAAACTTGAAACTAAAATCTTATGAACACATTAATGTTCTTGATTAGTCCATGGATCTTTATTTTTATGTTTGCTCTGCTTTGCAATCAATTTGGCTTATTTGTTTTTGTGCAATTTTACTATTCAGTGTAGCTCAATGATTACACTCTGTTGGTTTTGAAGGATTTGAGTTTCTATTAGTGATGATTATGTAATCATTAATTTCAGTTTCAAATCAGGTTTTATATTTGGTTTGTGGTCTCTATAGCATTTATTCTTTTTTGGTGTTTGTTGGTTTTGGTCCTTAGATTTCATGGAAGAACAATTCCAGTATTCTGTTATTTACTAATTTGTTAATTATATTTATCCTTTGATGACTTTATAATTGACTTTCATTTGTACTGAAATTAGAAACAAATAAATACGAAAGTTAATTAAAAAGCACTAACCTATGCATAAGTTGCATTTATTTATTAATTTTTCCATGTTATATGTTTTGTAAGCAGTGTTGTTTGCGTATCAGGGATTGGTTTTTTGCTTTGCTTTCCAATTGGGTTTTCTTTATTGTTACTCATGCCCTTTTTTGTTGTATAATTATTTTCCATATTTTAGTTTTTTTTTTTCCTCAAGTATTTGGATTGAATTGACCTGTAAAATTGTAATATCTGTCTGATTTAATCTATAGCCTGTAACTTCACATTTTCCCTCTATTGTACATTCTTCTTTGTCTTGGTATTTACAATGTTTATATGTTTTCATTATAAATAAAAAGCTATGTTCCAAAAAAATATAACAAAAGCTGTTCATGAAAGAGAAATTACTTTGAACAAATGGGATTGTGGGTTTGAATTCAATGTGGTTGCTATTCATAATTGATATATAGTCTCTCTTTGATTCCAATTTGTTTGATTAAACTCCAAAATCAATATTTGTTACTTGCTAAAATATGCAAATTAACCCAGTGTGATTTCTTAACATATATGGATGAGATATGCCAATTGAAGAGCATTTAATAGAAATGGTATCATAGAAGTGATAAGATTACCAATTGAAAATCAGTCTTTTAAAGAAAGATTGACTATGACAATGAGGTATATTGGTACTTTATTATTTTGTTTTAGATATGATCAAACATACTTGGAGATTGGGTCAGCATTGTTTATGAAAGACTAATTTCTCTTTCGTTTATCTTATACTTTGTAATAGATTCTATCCATTATGTATTTGTGTTTGAATTACCTCTGTTTAGACAGATTTATGACGTTCACCAGGTGTTTTCAAGAAACATTGCTGGATAAAACTGGCAGGTTAGGATGTTCTAACTATCATTCTTCTCATTCTCTATCCTATGACTTCCATTAGGTTGATTCCGTTGTTTCTCCAATTGACTTCTTCTCTTTTCTATCTCAATATCAGTATCATTGGATTACATTTTGCCAATTGATGTATTTGGGATAGTTCTATGCAAAATTAAGTTTTCTTTGGTTTATTTTTTTGGTTTATTGCTTTGCGCTATTAGAAAATGTTGCAAAGTTTATATCATCAATTTTGGCTGTTTAACCTGTTTTCTTTAAATTGTAAACGCCTCTGTATTTTTCCCTTTGTATCAGTTTCTTTCAGCAAGAACAGTTACTCAACCAAGCAAGGGAGAAGAGTTAGTCAAGGAGCCAATTTGTAAGGTATTCTTAAAGAAAATTAAAACTTAAATAAATCAACAATGGTCTCTTCAAAACCCCTTTGCTATCAGCCTTCAACATTCTTTGGTTTCTAAAACATTCATTTGCTTTAATATACTAATCAAAACAGAATTTTGTCCAATAGATTCACCAGTTTTCTCACTTTGTCTCTCTATAATTACCCCCCCCCTCTCTCTCTCTCTCTCTCTCTCTCACATGTTTTTGTTAGGGTAATGTTTGAAAGAACGGTAAATGTCTTTGAGTGTGGTTTATCTTTAGAATGAATAGATTATGACTTTGGGAATTTACATTCTGACTTAAGTGGTTTATAAATAAAGGGGTCTTGAAGCTTATTTTATCATAATTTACCACAAATCAAATTTTATTTAGAATATAAAAATCAATTGATATTGTATAACCTATTATCTATACCTTTAAAAGAAAGGTTTTTAAAAGGATTTTTTTTGCCCTGTTTGAAGCTTCTCAATGGGTATCACTAGGCCTTGAATACGTTGTGTTCTGTTAGTCTATCCTGTCTTTTCTCTGCCCATCTCCTTCCTAAAACCACATTATAACCTCCATTTTATTTGGTATGTGATTTTACTAATAAGCTTTGGCTTTGGGATTTTTGTTTCATATGCCAAGTTCTATAAAATGAGCAATGTGAGTTTGAAGGTTCTGTTTTGGTTATCTTTGTGTTTGTTCTCTATTTGTTTGTTTAAATTTCTCAGTGAATAAAATTTGGTCTATGGATCCAATTTGTTAAAAAGATTTCTTCAAAATGTTATTTTTCTGCACTATTCTTCTACAAAGAATCTGCACTGTTACACATCTAAAATCTGCTTTTCTTTGCAACTAAAATCTTCGCTACACTGTTTCACAAAATCTACACTGCACTGATTCATAAAAAATCTGCACTGCACTGCACTATTTCATTAAACCTGCTCTGTTTTGAATAACTTTCTGCACTGTTTTTAAATAACTTTTGTCTTGGTTATCTTTGTGTTTTTTCTCTGTGTTTGTTTAAAATTTTCAGTGAATACGTAGAACAAATATAGGTTCTGATAAATAAAATCTATAAACATTTCCCAAAACCATTCTTTGTTCTTAAAGGGAACAAATATGACAAAGAAATTGGACTTGAATAAAACAGGACACGTAATTTTAAAATCAATTAAATTTCTTAATCAATTTTGACGCTGCATTACATGTCACTAAAACTATCAAAGTTCATATTTTAATGCATAACTTAATGGGAGATAGAAACAATAAAATTTGATAAAACGATACCTGCAGTTGTCTTAAGTCGTATATCGTTAATTGAAAAATAGCCATCCTCATTTGTTTTGCTCCAAAATTCGTAGTTTTAATAATTGGGAATTGACATGCAAAAGTTGTTTATAAGGCAAATAGTGTTATGGTTAGGGGTGAAAAGTTTTTAATTTGAATACTTTGTCTTGGCTTTTGGATCCTTTGGGCATATTTTGATATGATTAGGGAAGGTGGCTATGTAGAATCCATTGTGCCATTTAGAATACTTAATATTTACATTTTCTTACTCTATGTAAATTGAGTGCACTTGATTTATGTGTAGGAACTGAGGGCAACTAAGCCAAATCACGAGAAAGAGATTTTGTGGCATATGTGAAGTTTGCCTTGGATCTGACCAATGCACCACTAAAAAATTATGCAACTGTTTGGAAAAAAAAAAGGTAAGTTTGTTTCTTTAAGATGTTTCCTTGCTGTTCTATCTTTTATATTTTAGGTAGTTATTGAAGAGAGATACAGCTTGATTATTACTATTTAATTGTTTTTTTTTGGTTATGTTGTGTGGATTGCAAATAGTCAAAACTTTAATTTGAAGGAAAATAATTGGCTAGGGTGCCTCAACGTTATTTTGGACCATGTGATGCTTTTTTAATCATAGTGAGGAATGTCTATTTACTCACTATAATATTGTGCCCTTTTTTTCCTTTAGTATTTCAATGCATTATTTCTAGTACCTTTCAAAAAGTAGGAAGGTCTAGGATCTCTCTGGATTAATCTCTAAACCCCCAATTTTTGTTAGGATCACACAAGCAACATGTGCAATTAGTGCTTTTAAAGTCCTACACATTCTTTCTTTTGTTCTTGCTCAATGACAAATAGTACTTCCCCTATTTAACTTTAAGTGAGTTAGTGCTTCCTTTTTATTTTATTGAAGCCATTTGCAATTTGTAAAGCTGAAGATAAATATTACGTTAATGGAAAATTGTATTGATAATGTAATTTACTAGCGAATGCAACTAATATATTAAGTAATTCTAATTGAAAATTTAACTGAATTTATTTTTTTGAATTGGGAAAAAGGTGTTACTTAATGTTATTATTATTTTAAACATCTTTCCAATCAATATATGTTGGTTTGTGGTTGGTATACTTTGGGTAGTTGTGGATTTGTGTTTGGGTGTTAGGACATTTGTTTGTTGCAAATGAGGCAATTAAAATCATGGTGAAATTTGGGAAATATAAAACGTGATAATTTACCTATTATTAGATTGGATAAGTGGGCAAGAAAATGAGTACAAGCTACATTTAATGCTTACCATAAATAAATAAATATATATTTTTTTCGATTTAGAGATTTTAATTAGACGTGTTTAAAGGAAAAAGAAATGATAAGCTATCTAACACTGATTCATGTGATTTAGATTTGAGATGGTAGTACTAATTTTGCATTTGTGTGTGTTCTTCATTTGGAATCAATTTAACATATTTTTTTTAAAGTTCTGATATGTCCAGGTATGCAAAAAGATCATCAATGGCTTGGTTGCTCACAACATTAGACCCATAAACTTTTAAGGGGTTAAACTATTTGACTTTTGGTTTATTTTAAGATTATAAATGTTATTTTGAGCTATGTACCTAAATTTTTATGATGTTATGAAGAAAACTATTTGTTTTTCCACTTTTGTAAGTTTAATTTTTTCTCCCTTATTCAAAGTGTGTTAATATATGTTACTATAATGAAGTATGATTTGATTTACTTTTGATGATGTTATATAAAAAAGAAAAATACTTTTGAGATGCTATAAAAATACAACAACAAAATTATTAAAAAATTTTAAATAAAAATCCGGTGCATTTGCACGGGTTACAAGTTAGTATATACTAATAGCGGAAGCTTTAATTCCAATTTGTGGAGAATAGTAGAAGCCTAAATACCTATTTTTTATGTTTGTATCCAAATAACAGTGGGTTTATGCAAAATAAAAATAAAAAACAAAATAAAACAAGGCGTAAATGCACTTTTGGTCTTTACATTTTGGTCTCATTTTTATTTTGGTCCTTATTTTTTTATTTTATCGTTTTTAGTCCCTAAAATGAAAAATGCGTTTCATTTTAGTCCCTACTGTTATTTCACTAACAGATTTATCCTCTGTGGCAAACGGAGTGTACCGTTGGCACTTTAAATGCTGACGTGGCTAATAAAATATAATAAAAAATTTCACGTGATACCTAAAAAATGCCATGTCAGAATTTAATATTTTTTAATTCACGTGATAAGCAGTAAATCATCTAATTCTTTAATATTTTTTTGTCTTTAAGAAGTTTTAATATTTAAATTTTTGAGTTATTTTTTTGCAGTATCTGAAATTGTCTGACAAATTTTTTGTAAGCCATTGGACGTTCAAACAATGGCTTCTTCACTAAATTGTAATACAAATTGAAGTCATACAAGAGCAAATTATGCGATGGTGTAGTTTCTTAATAAATTTAAGATTTTGTAAAATTATTTTAGTTGACCTCACAAATAAGTAGGTTTCCGTGCATAACATGAATTAGCAACTAGTTATTTTTAAAGACCAAGACTACTTATGTTTGACAATATTTCAAAGCCCATGGTCCAAGCTCTAATGTGCATGGGATGGAGAACTGTGTACACCATGTTATAATTAAACATTTAAAGTGGCATGGAGGTGGTTGTCAAATGTACGAGTGTTGGAATTTGTAAATATGATGGCTTGGAATTGTTGGAGACAGTGCCCAGCACTTTTTCTTCACTTCAAACGTTTCGATCCTCTACATATTTCCGCCCTTAACCACTTCACCTTTCACCTGTCAGATGAAGTTACTTAAATTCATATCACAATCGTTGGCCGACCTTTATTGCTATATATACTGACTCCATTGTAATTGAATGTGGCAGAAATATATCCTCTCATATGAATGCACAGGTGGATGACCACTTAATTAGATTGAAATTTACTTATCAAAAAAAAAAAAAAAAAAAAAATTAGATTGAAATTTACATATACGTTGTTCTTTAGATTTCTTTCTTATTTTTCTATTATTTCACAGCAGAAAAAATATTATTAGATTTTTTTTTCCTGTTAGAATCCCTGCAATCTTTTATCCTCCAACGATTTATCAAGTACTGATTTTCTAGAAGAAAAAAAGTACTGATTTTCTAGAAAAAAAATAAAAAGAACTATGTTTCAAGATATTTTTACTCTAACCAGTAATCCAAGATGGTTCAACCACAAAGAAGCAATTTCTATATGCTCATGCGTCCTATACCTGTGCAGATTCATGATTTTCTTGACAGCAAATTCCGCACGGCTCAAATTAAGATTAGCTGATCCATAATTGAGTTTGAGGAGTTGCTCGTACGTCCTGGGAATATTAATGCACTTACCAAATGATTGTTGAATAATAATGAACCAAGTTGGCACGGCCTTGGGATTATCAATTGCAACTTAAAACTGAAGGCCCCGTATTGAAAAATGTAGCATAATTCCAAATTCAAAACGACGAATCCGTCCTATGATCCACTTTGACCAAAGTTTATATATACATATTTTAACTTTTTAATCACGAAAAAGTTAATGAATGTAGTAAGGAAATTAGTTTATGGAATATTTTTATAAATGTTTTATCAGAAAATGAAAAAACAACCTTTTTTTTTTGACAAATTTGTATATGAGTCATGTTAACGACTGCTTTTAAGACAATTGTTAATAAACCATGAAGATATTATAATTTCTCGAGATTTTGGGTTGTACTGGATTGTGGCGTGTGGGTATATATATGCTAAGTTGTGTATCACGTTGTGGTGGTGAAAACTTGGGAATAAAAATATGAAAAAGGGAATAATATTTAATTGTAATATCTTTTTTTGAACTTATTTAATTGTAATATTGATAGAGTATTGAAATTGATGTATGTGTATAAAAATATAGTTAACTAAACTAACAAAATTAGTGTTTTTTTTTTATTAGTTTGACTAAAAAATTGAGGAGGCTGATGTTTTTTTTTTTTTTTTTTAGATAGTTTCAACATATGGCGTCTGCTTCTAATAATAGCTCTTTATAATCAGACCAAGACACCAATCGGTTTTTAGTGTAAGCGGAAATTGAACCCTAAATCTCTTATTCAACCATCAGAGATTTTACCAGTTGAGCTAATTGGAACCCATAGGAGGCTAATGTGAATACTCAACTACACTAGGACCTTAAATTGTCATGTGAATAAACCTTGAAAAAGAAAAAAAGAGTTGGCATGGGGTTGCCAATATTAATTGCCACTTAGAGTCTATTTGGGAACGGTTTATTTAGTTGAAATTGAAAACTTTTTGTTGAAATTGAAAACTTTTTGCTGAAAGTACGGTAGATAAAGCTAAAGGTAGCTGAAATAGTACAGTGGAACTTACGAATAGTACCAAAAAATGCAATGAGACTCATGAATAGTACCAAAAATAAGCTGAACAGTAAAAAAAAAACTTACTTTTAAGCCAATGCCATACGCAACCTTAATGCTGAAGGTGAAGTGAAGACCTCGCATTGTAGCACAGTTTCAAATTGAAAATGACAAATCCATCCTATGCACCTGTCCATCTGGAATCAAAGTTATTAATTAAATTTTCATGTGATTTTAAGGTGCCAACCTTCTTTTTTTTTTTTTTTTTTTAAGCATTGGAGATAATAACAAAATTTTTATAGGCCAACTCAAAATTAAAACAAATTCATTTAATCTAGTGACCTTTCATTAAATTGTCATGTGAATAAACCTTGAAAAAGAAAAAATAGTTGGCATGGGGTTACCAATATTAATTGCCACTTAATGCTGAAGGTTATCACATAGATTAATTCGGACACACGGTCTATGAGATAATTGTGTAAAAGTGTGCTTACTAACATTATTGTTCCTAATTTTAGGTACCACAAGTTCTGTGGGCCATGCTCAGCAAATAAAAACAGTTCATGAATCCCAGACGACCATAAACAAGTAAAGGAACCCAGGTCTTACCCCAGGTCCTCTCTCTCTCTCTCTCTCTCTCTCTAAAAAACCAGTTTTGGAGGAAGGAAGAAACAACTCAGGACGTGGTATACTGCTATCCTAACGATTATGCACCCAATAAAAGTGTATGTTGTTATTGTTGTTCCTTTCTTTCCCTTTCTAAAACATGGAAGTGTGCTTATGATTTTATTTTTATTTTTGAGTTGTGCTTATGATTTGGTCGTGTTGTGTGTGTATATATATATATATATATATATATATATATTTTTTTTTTTTTTTTTTTTTTTTCTTTGCACAAACCAGTGATGAGATAAAATCAGTTAAGGGAATAATGGAAGATGAAATCCCACAAGTTGAACAAACCAGCAGAAGCAGTGATGAGACAAACTCAGTCAAGGAAATGGAAACTGAAATCCAACAAGTTGAAGAAAACAGTGAGGCAGACTCACTCGAGGGAAAAGAAATTACAGCAAAGAGAGGAACAAAGCCCCCACTTAATTTCCTGGCGATTTTAAATGACGCAAACATACCTATTCACGATTTTTCCCCTGACGAGCTGTGTAATCAGCTCTATAAAGGAGTGCTCATAGAGCCGAAAACACTGGCAAGTTCTCTATCCATTTCCCCAGATCTTATATACATAGATGGAACGTTAAATCACATTATCAGTTCATATTTCATAGTGATTCTCTGTAGTATTTAAATTATATTTATTATCTAATTGAGCTATGTATAGACTATAGTTCATTTGAACTCCTTGTGCTGGCAAATTTTTATATATATAGGATTATAAAATTTTTTTTATTTAACCCTTTTAAAATAAAAATTTCAAGACTCTGACTCTAATATATATTTTTTAAGCCCAGCTAAAATAAAGCTTAAATATGATATTCTTAATAATATTTTGGACTTTTTAAACACAAAAAATGTCCAACAGGCAACAACAAACCAATTTTATCTAAAATTTTGTAAACTCAACAACAAAAGTAACAATTTGTTCATCTTAGTTTACATTGTTTTTATTAATGTAAACATATAATTGTCATAAACTAATAAAAAAAGTATTCTAAGCATTAATAATTAAAGTTCATTTAACAACAATAATTAATATGTTTATTGTATTTATAAACAATAGTTGATTTCTAAGATTTAATCTTAGCAACTATAATTATTAATTAGTATATTCATTGCATTAAGAAACAATATGCCAAAAGAACTTATAGTTATTCTTTAGGTAAATTGCAAATTACACCCCTAACGTTTGGAGGTGTTTGGATTTTATACCATGAAGTTTCAAAATTTGAATTTTACCCTTCTAAAGTTTGGGGGTATTTGGATTTTACACCATGATGTTTCAAAATTTGTATTTTACCCTCCATATTTTAAGGGTGTTTGGATTTTACTTCCTAAAGTTTGAGATTGTTTGGATTTTACACCCTAAAGTTTTAAAATTTGGGGGTATAAAATTGAAACACTCCCAAACTTTAGGGGGTAAAATCCAGGATCTGAAACGTCAGGGTGTAAATTCCAAACACTCCCAAACTTCAGGGAGTAAAATCCAAATTCTAAAATTTTAGGATATAAAATCCAAACATCTTCATAGGTTGAAACTCTCTCTCTCTCAAAAAAAAAAAAAAAAAAAAAATTCATTAAAAAAAACATTTATATTAATGTTGATAGTCTACATAAATTAACTGGTATTTTTGATAGATATGATAGAATTTCAACTTATGGGGCACGCTTTATAATGATTGCACTTTATCATTAGACAATAACACCCATTAATTTTCAATGTAGGCAACTAGGTGGGGCACAACAAATTTTTTTACTAATTGAGCTAAATTGAACCCACAAATCAACTTGTATATGTGCTATATGTTTATATGAATATTAATATCATATTCAAAATTTTTATGTCAAGGCCAAGAAGTTTGTAATTCAACTAATTGACATTTTCAAACCCCAACCCTCAACTATCGAATTAAAAAAGAAAAAAAAAATTGTCAAGACTCAAGACCTTTTTTTTTTTTTTTTTTTTTTTTTTTTTCTGCATGTTACAATAGTATTGAAATATTCTAGAAATATACGAATTGTCGAGCTTAAATTAGCTTCATTGTCAAACTCGTGATTATCTCACTATTTTGAGCATTACTCTAGCATAGTTTCTTTTCTTTATAGGGTTCAATGTAACTTGTATAATATAAAGCCCTTTAAGGATATCAATGTAAATTTTGTTGGGGAGATAAATACCTTGGGAAGCCTACTTGAATAATTAATATAACATATAAAGACACACTTTAATCCAAAAGGCCTAAGCCCAATTGGTACATGCTCAATTATGTTATATTAATCATTCATTCTTCTCATCATTATTCAATGTGAGACTTCACTCACACGTGTACACCCAACAATCTCCTCTTTAAGTATGAGTCTCTGTCTCTCTGTGGGCTTTAAAACCTCTTTGTGGGCCATGAACAAGCATTCCTACCTACTCGCTCACCTTGCCTAATGGACTTTTTCCTTCATCAACGTGTCATCCATAGGTCTCTTGTACGTCATCCATGGGAACCACGTGTCAACCCCGCATGCACATCCATGGGAACCCCGCACGTCCATTTCCATAGGAATCTCGTGCCACACTGTTATTTAGCACCATTAACAACATTCCTTTGTTGGGCTTTTTCTCCAGGATCTTTGTGTGTAGGCCGTTTAGGCATGCTCTGTCCCTGTTGGGTAGGGACCATGAACACCTCGCCACCTTCGCTACACACTACCATGGGCTCTGATACCATTTATTGGAGAGATAAACACCTTAAGAAGGCTACTTGAATAACTAATATAACATATAGAGACACACTTTAACCCAAAAGACCTAAGCTTATTGGGTATGTGCTTAATTATGTTATATTAATCATTCATTCTTCTTATCATTACTCAATGTGGGACTTCACTCACATGTGTACACCCAACAAATTTGCTCTCTCTCTCTTTCTCATATTTGAGAGGAAGGGTAGTGGATTTGAACCTTGTTCTTCCAGTAAAGGAGAGCATATTATGCTACTAAGGTATAAGACTTTCTTTCTCCTTTAGGAAACCCATTGCCAAATTTCACACAGCTTAACCACTGTTAACCATTATTTAGCCCAACACTGCTGACCATCATTTGAAACAATCACCCATCACCCAAAAGAACCCATCGAACAAACTTTAAAGGAAAAAGTTCAATTTCAAACAGGTTTGGAAATATATTTTCCAACTCATTATGTGGTGATTTATAAGACTATCCCTATTATTATTTAAATAGGTCAATGCTCATTAAAAAAGTACCAAAACTACACATGGTCTCTTTAGTTTCCTCATAATAGGTTGGAACAAAACAACTCCAAACATATTTGGATCCAAACTTTTTTTAATGCCAAAATCATCATCTATTATCGAAATCAGTTGCCAGCCATTCACCATTCACTCATCCATCAATCCCATGCACACGATTCTAGTTGCATCTAAACCAAAACATCTAAGCGCCATTGCCTAGCTGCCATCCACGTTGACAACCACAACACATCACCGTAGGTAAATATCATACCACAAAGGCACAAGCTACCATTAATCATGAAACCATCTAAACCCAAAGCCTTCAAAACCCTAGCCCCCTTGCACCACTAATCACTAAAACCATTAAAGTCCCAATTCATTCTGCCTCAAACCTACAGAACCCATACCCATCAATTACGTCTCTCCTTGGAGTTCTAACTTGAGAAGTCTATATTTGTTGGCTTTATTTAGTGAAAAATTTGTATGTAATTTATTTTCCTTTTTAATGTATCTTTCTAGGACTTAACTTTAGTTTGGGGTAGATGTACTTGAGCCTTAACTTCTTCTTTGGAAAGTGGCATTCACAGTGATCTCTCGACCTCAAGGCGACTTAGCTAGCCCATGAGATGCACGTGGTAGGATGTCTAGATCAAAGTGCTGAATGGGCAAGTTGCGACCATTTCATGACCCCAAGTTGCGACAAGGTCGCAAGTTGCACGATCTTTATACTCTGCTCTTTGGACATTCCTAGCCAATGTATGTGCCAGCACACACCCTCACAACTGTGATGCGTGGCAAGGGTCTTTGATAAGGGTCTTAACAAACCCTAGTTCTAAAGAGAGACATCCAAGAGAGGCCAATATTGATTGTAAGAAAAGAGAGAACTTTTTTTTTTATAGAAAAAACACACTCCATACTCTCCTTTCCATCTCCTTCAATCTTTGATTGAGATTTTGTATCCCTTATCTCACCTATACACACAGACCTTGTGAGTGAGTGAGTGAAGGTTCATGGAAACTTGAAAAGCTACATTCAAATCCAATCTCTATTGGTGGTGTTTCTATTGGTGCTTCAGTGGAGGTTCTTCGGTAAGCTAGATGAAGAAAAGACTTGAGGGAGTTGGTTGCTAGCTAGAGCTCAAAGGGCTTAAGTACACAAGGAGATATAGGCTTGGATGGTTTATAGTTATCCATGTACTGCAACTATTCATTCTAGTGGAGAGTTCCAATAGGAGGTTGGGGGAGATGTTTTTTCACTCGGTGTTCGGGTTTTCCTCTTCCTAAATACGTCTTGGTGTTTAGTGTGGCTTGTTTACTTTTCCCTTTGTTTCTTATGCGTTGTTTTATTTCTATGCTTTGCTTAGTTTAGCTTGTGTGTTTGGAACTTGGTTAAATCACTTATAGTTGAACTAATGTCCTTAGTTTAGATCAAAAGTGATTAAGCCATAAAAAACTTGTTTTTAGGGTTCTAAATATTTGCTAGGGTTGTTATAGCATCTTTCATAACTAACTGAATCAAATCTCATCCACTTGTAACTAGTTAACTAATGACAATGATTACTATGGGATTTGATTTAGTTAGAACTAATGACACTGCTCATGCAAATACTGTATGTGCAAGAAGAATTGCTCTTAGAGCCCATTTGGGATGTGATGCAAGCGTTAGCTTATTTGAGTTTTTAGTTTTTTTTTTTGGTTCTATTCATGAGTCCCATTACACTTTTTGGTACTATTCATGGGTCCCATTATACTATTCAGCTTTTTTTTTTTTTTTAGCAAAAAATTTTTAGTTTCAGCTAAATAAGTTGTTCCCAAATAGACCCTAAATCTAGGCTAGGTGATTTTCTGTGAATGTGTTTTGTCCCCATTTTTAGTGGTTGTGTATAAAAGCAGTCAAATATTGGTAAATATTAGTTACCTCCACGAAAAGTTTTGGATGAGATCTCCATGAAACCTTGGTCTTGCTTTGTGACTTTGAAATGGTTGAATTTTCCCCTTAGTATAAAAAGAGAAAAAAATTAGTAGAACAATTCTTTAGGGACAAAGTTTAGCTAAAAGATTGGTTGTAACTTAAAGTTACAACCTTACTCAATATCTTTTTATTGAAGGTAAATTTTGACAAATCCACCATTGGATTACATTTTTTTCTTATATTCTCCATATTTACAAAATTTTTAGAAAATTAAAGATTAATAGTTATGTCATCAATAAGTTGTTTAAATCGTAAGTTTTTGTAGATTAAAATTATACATAAAATATAATCTTATAGAACATATAGTAAATAATATTCGATTGACACAAAATTGATATGTGTATTAAGAGCGTAAAGAACGTGTAATCCAGTGGTTAGAGTTTTGAAATATTTAGTAATATTAATGATATTGAGTAAGATTGTAACTTTAGGCTACAATCAATGTTTTAGCTAAACTTTGTCCATTATTTAGTAGAATTATATGTGATGCTAGCGTATTATAAATTTTCTACGTAACCTTTTCAAACTGATGTGTCACCAAATAAAAATTAATTCCAGCATTCATCTATTATGTTTGTTAAATCCATTAATCATATTCATTATCATACTAATTTTTTTTTATAGAAAAATTATCACACTAGTTTGTAAAGGTTATATAGTAAAATTGGTAATGTTTTTATTATAATAATATAGTTTGGAGAGAGACGTGTGTTAGATTTTAGTTATTATATATATATATATATATATATATATATATATGAATCGGATCGAATTTAATTAACAGCTATGATCTAATGTTACTATGATTTTTGGATTTTCGTCTCCCTCTCTTATAAATGGCAAAGTTAACTATTGTCATTATTGATGCTGTAGTTGTTTTTTGCATCCCCATTATATAATTGCTTTTCATGTTCCTATTCATCCTACGACAGATGTATTATGTTGACAAGGAGTTAAACAAGAATTGCTTAATAGTGTTTGCCCGAAAACTTCACATCACTTGGATTGAAAATTCAGATTATTGGAAATGGACCAAAGAGGAAGACAATTGGTAAGGTTTTTCTTTTTTAAAGAAGAAATTTATATTATATAATATACATTTAAAGTTACTTATTAACATTTCAAACCAATAACCATATAAAAAAAAATCAAATCAAATCAATAGAACCGATGGCATGAGAGGCAATAGGGCGTAATTTTGAAGCTTCTTATTATAAATAAATAAATGAACGAACAATTTTTTTTTTTTTTGGTGGGGGGTGGGGAAGAGATTAATGGGGATATTTGTAGTTCTAGCACATTTTTCATTTGGTTCCTAATGGTGAGTAGTGACAATTTAAATCTTACCTGGTCTTGCAGTGACAAATATTCTGAAGACATTGAAGTTGCTGAGCTATTAGGAGTATGTTGGTTAGAAATTAAAGGAGAAATTCGGACAATTGATCTCTCACCAGGGACAGTTTATGAAGTTGTGTTTGTCGTGATGATGCTAAATGTAGATTGGTGTGAATGTAATATGTGGAATTACTCAGTGACTCTTACCCTCATTCTCCCACATTCAAAAAAAGTAACTCACGATGAAAATTTAGAAGAAAAACCTATTGGGAAATGGTTTGAGATCCAGGTGGGTGAGTTTAAAATGACACCAGAAAATGTTGGAGAGATTTCATTCCAACTGGGGGAATTTTCTTCAGATTGGAAGTGTGGGCTTGTTCTAAAATGTGCTATCATTCGACCGAAGAATACTAGGAACATTACACTTGGATGGTAAGCTTTATACATGTATCCAAAACAAAAATGTGTGGTCGTATGTGTATTCATTCATTTAAGCGGATTGTTACTCATTCATCAAATTCTTAAGGGATATGTTTTATTGATTTAAATAAATTAGTTTTGATTAAGGTTATGATTAATTATATTGATAGATTATAGGAAATTAGTATTTATCCTTATTAAATTGGAAGGCAATTTTTGATTTAATTTAGATGCTAACAATGAATAAAGCATAGTCATTATAATTAACTAGTTGAAGTGGTGACATTATTTCAACCAGAACATTTAGATGTACTAAAATGGTTTTTTCTTGCAATTTTCATGATATTAGTTACGTCAAGTTTTTTATTACATTGCTATTGTGTATATAATTTTGAAAATCACTATTGAATACTGCATATACATATCAATTCTACTAAATACAACATAAAATAAAAAGAATAAATTAGTCCAATAGTATCTCCTAAATTGAATGAGGATAGGTGCATAAGATCGTTCAGCTCAATTAATTTTTTTTAGATTCAAGATTTTCGCATACAAAATATCTGAATAGAAACAGTATAAAAAATATGCTCATTAGTTTAGAGAAAAAATAACAACAAACATCTAAAAATTTAATTTTGATGGAAAGCTAACAAAAGCAAAATCCAATTTTGATTCTAATTGATGTTCTCTAACATTTGGTTATATAAATATATATATATATATATATATATATATATTATCTAGTAAGTAATGCACCGTACATAGTCATGGTATATTACATAAATAATTTATAAATTTGAATTATTTTTAGTTACACAAAAATGGCTCATAAATATAAAATCATTCAAATTCTCTTTTCCTCTAATTTTATATATAGAGTTAGATATATTATTAGGTTTTTTTTAAATTTTTTTTTTTATGGTTTACTTATATTGGACTCCTCGTTTTCTACATTGAATTAACTCACTTGACATAAAAATGAAAAAACTTAGATTAGATGGGACACATGACGCAAAATTAAACTCTAATTTTTACATTGAATTAACTCACTTGGCACAAAAATTTAAAAGCTTAAATTTGATGGGACACGTGGCGCAAAATTAGACTTTAATTGAATTCCAATTTGAAATCTAATTGAATTTTCTCTCAGCATTACTTATATATATATATATATATGTATGTATGTATATGTATAGATTAGTATGTAACTCGTGCTTACGCACGAGAATGATAAATTGTAGTGGTGTTATTAATGTTAGTTTGAGTTGAAAGCTCGAAAATGTGTTGAAAACACAAGAGCTGTTTAGACCCCCAATTAAAATTACGGCTAGATTACTTTTACTCTAACTTATCTAAGTGCGGAAACAAGAGTAAATGAAGCGCAATAAACTGATACTACGCTAGTGCATAAACATGAACAACAAACATTAAAAGTAAAGCACAAGAGTAAGGGAAGAGAGAATGCAAACACAAGATAACACGCCGATGTGTTATCGAAGAGGAAACCGAAAAACTCGGCGAAAAACCTCTCCGCCGCCCTCCAAGCGGTAATCAATCCACTAGACAATTAGTTGGTTTACATGAGTTAGCAAGAGACCCTCCAAGCCTAATCTACCCTATGTACCTAAGCCCTCCAAGCTCCTACTCCAACAAGGCTTCTCGGAACCGTGTCTTGTCTAGCTCTCCGGATCCCGCAATCCACCCGATTGCATCTGCCAAGCCTCATCGGCTTCTTTTGGCAATTCCCCAAAGCTTTCCAAGCTCCAAAACACTCTCTACACTCTGAATAGGTGTGTGTTGTGTTTGGGTACAAATCTCCTCTCAAGGTACGGCAATGGGAGAGGGATGGAGAAGAGGCTACAATGATTTCTCACTAAGGATGAATAGTTCTCTCTCAAAAAGATGGGTGTGTGTGTTGTAGAAAACCTATCTAGAGTTTTTCTCTCTGAATGGTCTCTTTTACATTTACGGGTAATGAGGGTATATATAATATGGGTGAAGGGTAAGGAAGTCACTCTAAAAAATCCTCCAGGCAGAATGTTTCGCGACTACCTCGCGGGAAGGCCTTACCCGTGAGACAATCGCGAAACTGACAGCCTGGCACGACTCTTCAACTTCCAGCATGTGCTTCTCACATGGCTCTTTCGCGGGTTAGCTTCTCGCGAGCTTCTCGCGAAATCCACTGATCTTCAATTAAGCTTGAGTCTTCACCAGTGGCGACTCTAGGAAATTTTTTCAGGGTGTTCCTCAACAAGCATAAATTACACAATCTAATAAAAAGAAAATTTTATATATTGACAACAACAACAATAAAAAAATATGCAAATACATAGAATTTACAATTGTTTTCTACGAGTTTTCATATTTTGAAATCGTTGCATAATAGTCTTATTATCAATGCTACAAGCTACATCTTTTTCAATATACACAACCAAACAATCATTCATCCATTGATCTCCCATTCGATTGCGCAGTTCATTCTTTATATATTTCATTGCTGAAAAACTTCTTTCTGCTGTTGCAGTAGCAACTGGAAGGGTCAAAGCTAGCTTCACTAGCAAATAGACTAATGGATAAGTCTCGTGTTTCCTTGTGCTCACTAACTTTTCAGCAAGTTCACTAACTCCTTGAAGCTCTAAAAAGAAGTCATTGCTGCGCATATCAAAAATGTAATTCTGCAGTTGAGAGTCAAGTGCCAAAATATCTGTCCCAAGAAAATCAGAGGGATAGAACTTAGCTAGACGTATCAACTTTTCCTTATCGAAAGCCACAAATGAATTACTTGGATTTAAGCAAGCCATACAAAGTAGCAAATCGGTATTCGCCTCAGAAAAGCGATTGTTAAGCTCTTGAAGTTGCATATCTATGACAGTGTAGAATAGCTCAACACGATAATGATGTAAATTTGTATTTTGTTGGGTATTGCGTCGCGGCCTCCCACTAACTACAAATATCGCTTCCATGTCCAAGATAGGAATATCATGTGAGGTACAAAATAAAGATACTTCAGCCAATAAAGATGCCCATCCATCATCTCTCATCACTTGCAACCGTTGCTTAGACACTTTAACAAGATCCATAGCATTTACTATATCTTGATTTTTTTTTGTAATGCTATTGACAACTCATTTGTGATCCCTAAAATATTTTTCATCAAGTGTAGAGCAAAGACAAATTCAAAAGAGAGAATTAACCTCATAATAGATCGAGCTTCAACTTTTTGGTCGGAGAGGCCATCTTCTTCAACAATCTCTAGTACATCAACAACAGCAGAGAACATCAAAATCAAGTTCAGAATAGTCCCATAATATGATCCCCAACGTGTATCACCAGGACGTTTAAGATTTGTCTCTTGATTCAAACCTTGCCCACTTCTACGTACACCATTCTCTAAATCTTCTTTAATTTTGGCAAATTGTGTATCTCGAAGAGCATCTCGTCTCTTACAAGAGCCTCCAACAACAGTTACTAAATTACTAATTACATAAAAAAATTCAGCAATGTTAATGTGATTTTTAGCAACAGCAACAAGTGTCAATTGAAGTTGATGAGCAAAACAATGGACATAAAATGCTGACTTGTTCTCTTTCAAAATTAAAGTTTTGAGACCGTTGATATCACCTTGCATATTACTAGCCCCGTCATAACCTTGCCCACGTAGGTTCGATAAACTCAAATTATGTTCACAAAGTAAACATTCAATAGCATGTTTGAGTGACAAAGCGGTAGTACTTGCTACATGTACAATACCAAGGAATCGCTCTATAATAATTCATTCTTTGTTCACATAACGAAGAACAAGGGCCATTTGTTCTTTCACTGAGATATCACGTGACTCATCAACTAATATTGAAAAGAACCCATTGTCAAGATCCTTGATGATGGCTTTGGATGTTTCACGTGCAATTGCATTCACAATGTCTTTTTGAATATCAGGGTGGGTAAGCTTGCAATTTTTCGAAGCTTTTTGCAACACTTCATTGATAGATTCATTGTGATCCCCCAAAAATTGTACAAGCTCAAGGAAATTTCCTTTATCACTTGAACCTTGAGATTCATCGTGACCACGAAAAGCTAATCCCCGGCATAAAAGGAATCTTGTGCAATCAACTATTGCATTTAATTGAATCCGATATTCAATTTTATCTTGATTTGATTGCTTAACAAAAACACTTTGAATGTGTTGCTTTTCCTTCAATAGATTTTCACTCTTCTGGACAGCTTGATTATGAGCACTATTAACTCCTCCAACATGGGAATTTAACTTATCTTTCTGATTCCAAAGTTTGAATCCCTTCGTTACAAAAGTGTCACCTCCTCCTTGCTTACCAACATCTTGCCCAAATAGGTAGCAATAAAAACAAAATACTGCATCCTTGTCTATACTATATTCCAACCAGTATCTATTTTTATACCATTTGGATATAAATCGACGGGGCTTTCCAGAAAAATAAGATATAGGGTAATCATCACTGTGTAAAACAGGTTGACAAGGGCCTTTTGTTAAATAATATCTTCTTATTTCATCATGATGATTAGGATGATAAGATGATATTTTTTCTCGTAACCCAGGATCTGAAGGAAGATTCTCTAAGTTAAAATCAACACGAATTCGCTTAGAAGATGAAGATGAATCTTTCGCAGGAGCTGAATCTTGGGTACGTGGTTTTCTTATCAAATATTTGTCCATAATTCTAGCAAAAGAATAAAGAATAAACTATAAGTTTATTTGAAATATTAATAAAATTAATAATTATTGTTGTTTAGTTGTTTCATTAATTTGTTTGTCTTTTATAAACTATAATTTGTTATATTATTATTTCATTAATTATAAAATTATTAATTATTATTTAGCCTAACATAATTTAATTTATTTGTCTTTTATAATATATTGGTTAATTATACTGCTTTAATTATTGTTGTTTAGTGTAACAATAAACTATATTACTTTAATTTGTTTGTCATTAATTATATTGCTTTAATCTGTGCAGCATAATAATTAAAACAGTGTAATGTGCAATACATTACACTGCTTTAATTATTATTTACTACCCGGCCCCATGTGCCCATCAGCCTATCTACCCCCACCCCCACTCAACAGACAAGCACAAGCCATCCCCCAATCACAACCTGCCAATCAGAAAATTTCACAATCACAATACACATTACACTAAAAAATAATCAATATCTCACCAACACCAACACCAACACCAACACACACTGAGACTGAGTCACTGACCAACACTCCAACAGGCAACAGCAACGGATAAGATAAAGCCAAGATAAAGCCAAAAAAACAAGCAAAAAGCAAAATAAAGTAAAGATTGGTTCTCAAAAAAAAAAAAAAAAAAAAAAGAGAGTAAAGATTCGGCAGCCAATCAGATTCTTACAGTTCAAAAGAGAGAGAGAGAGTTACTGTAACAGACAACTCACTACTTAGACTAGAATAAAGAGAGAGAGAGACATCAGACATTCATTATTCATATTTTTCATTTCATATTTTTCATTTCGGTGAGATAAAGAGAGAGAGAGAGAGAGAGAGTCAGAGACTGAGAGAGAGTCAGAGAGAAAAAGAGAGAAATACCTTGAAGCCGAGCACCGGAGCAGCCGAGAGGCCCGAGACCGATGTCACCGATCTGCGATCTGCGACGAGGGGCAAGCGACGACGAGGGGCAAGCGACGAGCGACGACGAGGGGCGAGCGAGCGACGACGACTAGACGAGGACGACGAGCGACGGAGCGAGCTGCGCCTGCGAGCGACATGACCGTCTCACCGTGGGTTTGGTCTGCTCTGGGTCTGGGGTTTGGTTTGCTCTGGGTTTTTTTTTTTTTTTTTTTTGATAAACACCTCTGTATTGCAGTATTGGGCAATGAGGTTTGGTTTGTATTGAGGTATGGTTTTCTCTGCCAACGACGTGACCGTGGTTTGATTTCTGATTTTCTCTGTATTGGGTTTTTTTTTTTTTTTGGTGAGAATCCATGGGTTTGCTACCTCCGTATTATGTTGGGCTTGGCCCCTCCGTATTATGTTGGGCTTGCCGTGGGCAGTGGGCTTGGCTCTATAGCCTCTATTACCAAATTTTTTTTTTTTTTTTTTTTTTTTCAGATTTTAGTTCAAAAATGTTTTTTTTTGGGTTTTTTTTTTTTTGGCTTGAAAGTAGAATAGATAATTTTTTTTTTTTTTTTTTAATTTGAGGGTGTTCTTAATTTTGTAATTGAGGGTGTTCCTAATTTTGTGATTGAGGGTGTTCCTAATATGGATTAAATATAAATTTTTTTTTTTTTAAATTTTTTTCAGGTCAGGGTGTTCCTGGGAACACCCTGCCCTGTACGTGGCGCCGCCACTGGTCTTCACCAACTTAATACTAAATTCAATACAATAAAATCCCACAAAATACAAGGAACAAAATTAAAGCAATTACAACACTTTTTGTCATGAAATAAAGCCAACATAAAACATAGTTGTAAATCATAACTTTACAACCTCCCCCTTTGGCTATTCCGTGACAAAACACCCTATAACAGACTCTAGACTTAAACATGAGTTTGGGAACAATGGCAAAACTCACTCACACCTAAATCTAGAAGCTGTGTAGCACTTGGAACATATATACCTGTAGCCTGAAACACTTGCACAAAACATATTAGACCCTTAAGGTAAATCAAGTGATAAAAATGACAAGTATAATGTAACAAGTAAATTGTGATCAAGTAAGCATGATATGAACCATGTGAGCAACTTGATCATACACCAAAACAGTCATATGGAAATGACTACAATGACCATATAGCAAAACAAATGATCACCCGAACATGCAACCAATAAAGCATAATAGCATAAGGATGTATGCATGTCCAACACACAACCAATGCAAAATACATGAAGTATATGCATCTAGGATACAAGATCCTACTAAGGGCACAAGTGTGTTCCAACACATAAGCATGATGCGATGAGAGCAGCAAAACATAGATGATACTAAACATAACTCAAAGCACCATAAAGCAACGAGAAAACAAGCATAAAGTAAAAAAAAAAGTTTTCTCAAAAAAAATATTCTCCCCCTTGGTATATGCATCTCCCTATAGCTTTCTCCTCCTATGAATGTGCACAAGATAGAGTTTCTCCCCCTAAGAGTGTGCACGAGTCATATAGAAATGACGATATAAACCAGTATACTCTCCGGTATACTCTCCCATTTTTTGTCACGAATAGACAAATCAATCAAGAGGAAGGAGGGAAAGAAAAGAAGATATGAACAAGGGTAAAATATGATGCATGAGGGGTGTAAGATGAATGAGAAAATGAAACTCAAACGAAAGACAAAAACATCTTTAAAAAATGCTACAAAGCATAAAGTAAACATGACATGCTAAGGATGATGGAACATGATGTAAACCTAGGCATGACATAGACACAAGAACATGTTATAAGAGCTAAAAGGTCTAAAAAAAAACTTAACTAGCATGAGTGAAGTGCAAAACATGTCAAGTGTTAGAGTGTGTGCAACAAAGGTGCATCTAGTGTGCATGTGAGATGCATGACCAATGCATGAATAAGCACTCACGAGGCAAAGTGTATAAAACACACCACCAATGATCAAAACATGATAAACATGAATAATTATGGTGATCCCTAAAGTTTGGTACTCATCGGAGTCCAAAACAACAACAAAATGCCATTTGGGCATTTTATCAAACACTTAGAGTGCAAACACTACACATGTATGTTAAACAATGCATGAACATATGAAAATCTTGCCTAGATACATGTTGTTTTTGCCACAAGAGGCCAACATCCAAAGCAAATCATCATTTAAAACAAAGCCCAATCAAAAAGATTGACAAAAATTAAGTTTTCTAACTCCCATTTGAAAAAATCCCAACTATGAACATAAAACCCCCAAAAACATAATCTAAGGATCAAAATTGATGAAAAGAGTTAAAGATTACCTTAGATGTGTTTATGGAATGTAAAACACTTGAACTTAGTTGGGTTTTGATGTTAAAGCATTAAAATAGGGGTTTGGGAGAAGATGGGAGAAGTATAAAACAAATGTCCCACGAAATGCCCTTTAAAAAGCTGATCTGGAAATTTTCGCGGGAAGCTGACTCGCGAAAGTACTCGCGAAATTTTTCGCGGGTAAGTCTTACTCGCGAGACAGTCGCAAAACAGTCACGAAACTCTCTGTCCAAAGCTGAAAAAACTTTAAAATTGGACCATTTAACTCCCAGTTGAGCTTACACATGAAATGGGTCACAAAAACACCCAAAAAACATGTTTTTCACACAAAAACAACTTGAAAAACTTTGAAAAACATGGGTGATACAAATCACTTCCAAAAGTAAACAAAAAGAACAAAAATATTTTTGGTTTGATCCACATATGGTTGAGCACACACACATCACATTTGAACATGTACAATCACACAAATGAAATAAGCATTTATTGAACTAAAATCTTGTGTGTTGTGGGTGAGTATCAAATGTGGAATAATCCTTAGTCCAGAGTGAAGCTTCAATGATTAATTCAATCAAGTCATACACAACTAGTACTAAATCAAGTGGACTATCTCAATTATAGAAATGAGAATATATGACCTCCCATAAGAGAATGATTACAAAATTTAGAAGCTTTTCATTTGGCTTCTGCATAAATCATAACAATTGATCATTTTTGGATAATGCATCTCATTTTTGAGATCGGTGCTTGAAATTTTTGATATTTCAACATGTAGAGTTAACCTTTGGCTTTTTGAGCACCATACATTTCAATACAAGAGTCGCTTTCCCTTTTTCCTAGTCAAATACTAGTATCTGCGACAGACTTTTGCAGCTCATTATCTCTTTTCATTTTGAGATTTACATTTGGTGAGCTTTATTACAAAAACATAAAAATAAAGTGGGAAGAGATATAGGCACAAGTCTATGCAAGTATCAAGACCATCAAGACTATTGACCAATCATTCATGACAAGCTTGAAAATCGATTTACAACAATCACACATAGTTTTCCAGATTTTTCCCACAAAGACAAATGTGCATACAAAACAAGCTAAGCTCGTAAATGCACTACGCCATTAGTACGAAGGTACTAGGCCAAATTCACATGAGAAATGTGCTCAAACATATACGATCAAACTTTTTGAATTTTTCACTTTTTATGTGGTTTTGGATTTTTACACACACAAAACAAAGACATAAAAGTAAGATAAAAAACAAAAACAAAACAATGCATATAACGAGATGCATGATGCACAAATGCATGACAATAAAGCATCTAATGCATGAAGCGTCCTACAAAGATCGAAAGAATTAGATCAAGGACCAAAAGAGCATAAGCTCAACCATAGGAACCCTTCCTCATCCAAACGGAATGATTGTTTGGAATGAGTGTCTCATGAGAGGTGAGACGAGGGTTGGAAGAATGAGAACCAGAGATGCATATAGACAAGGAGTTAAGAGCATTAAGCACTTTCTTTAGCAACATGCTATTTTCACTCAAATCCGGTTTGCCCTTTTTAGCACAACTTCCAAGAAGCTCAAGTTTCTCTTTTCTTTTTATTCTTTTAAGAGCTTGAAACTTAGAGCAATAAGGTCTAAGATGACCAAGGGCACCACAATGGTAACAAACAATGTGTTTAGGTCCACTAGACCTTTTGGGAAGGGATCTAGCAACATGGGTTTGTTCTCTTTTTAACTTGGGGCATTGGGGTCTTATGTGACCGATCACACCACAATGGTGGCAAGTAGGAACAAACTTAGATCCACTCAATTCCCTATGATGGGACCTAAACAGAGGCTTAAGCTTAAGAGTCTTTCTCTCCACTTTTTGGTTTCTTTTATGTGGAGGAATGTACACCGATATGTCTTTAGAGGTAGAACTCACAATAGGGACAAAATCGGGTACCACAACATGATTGCAACATATATTATCTTCCTTTTTAGCAACAAGTTCAGCGATCAAACACTTGGCATGCATCTTAAGAGATTCATTGTCACATTTAAGATCATCAACAAGTTTGTTAGACAAAACAAGTTTAGCATCCAAGTCCATATTCAAACATTCAAACTCTTTCAGCTTTTCAAGAGAAATTTCAACAAGTTTTTTATATTTCTCAACCAATTTGTTGGATTCATTGAGCTTAGCAATCAAATCATCATTTTTCACAAAATAACTTGCTTAAATCCTTATGAAACTTTTTAGCATTTTTCTTCAAGAGTTTAATGTTAGGAATATCAACAACACCCAAGGATTCATGTAACATAGCATCACAATCATGAGGATTATCACTCATAGAGGCATTTTCACAAACACGTGGCATGTTACATTCATCAACATCCAAAACATGCATAGAGGCATACAAAACACTATCCATGGCAAATAAACACAAGGGGTCAAGGATCACACTTAGGTATTTAAACCACAACAAGTGTACCCGCTCTGATACCAATTAAAAGCTCGAAAATGTGTTGAAAACACAAGAGCTGTTTAGACCCCTAATTAAAATTACGACTAGATTGCTTTTACTCTAACTTATCTAAGTGTGGAAACAAGAGTAAATGAAGCGCAATAAACCGATACTACTCTAGTGCATAAATATGAACAACAAATATTAAAAGTAAAGCACAAGAGTAAGGGAAGAAAGAATGCAAACACAAGATAACACGCCGATGTGTTATCGAAGAGGAAACCGAAGAACTCAGTGAAAAACCTCTCCGCCGCCCTCCAAGCGGTAATCGATCCACTAGACAATTAGTTGGGATACATGGGTTAGCAAGAGACCCTCCAAGCCTAATCTACCCAATGTACCTAAGCCCTCCAAGCTCCTACTCCAACAAGGCTTCTCGGAACCGTGTCTTGTCTAGCTCTCCGGATCTCGCAATCCACCTGATTGCATCCGCCAAGCCTCACCGGCTTCTTTTGGCAGTTCCCCAAAGCTTCCCAAGCATAGGTGTGTGTTGTGTTTGGGTACAAATCTCCTCTCAAGGTACGGCAATGGGAGAGGGATAGAGAAGAGGCTACAATGATTTCTCACTGAGGATGAATAGCTCTCTCTCAAAAAGATGGGTGTGTGTGTTGTAGAAAACCTATATAGGGTTTTTCTCTCTGAATGACATCTTTTACATTTGTGGGTAATGAGGATATATATAGTATGGGTGAAGGGTAAGGAAGTCACTCTAAAAAATCCTCCAGGCAGAATGTTTCGCGACTACCTCTCGGGAAGGCCTTACCCGTGAGACAATCGCGAAACTGACAGCCTGGCACGACTCTTCAACTCCCAGCATGTGCTTCTCACATGGCTCTTTCGCGAGTTACCTTCTCGCGAGCTTCTCGCGAAATCCACTGATTTTCAATTAAGCTTGAGTCTTCACCAACTTAATACTAAACCCAATACAATAAAATCCCACAAAATACAAGGAACAAAATTAAAGCAATTACAATACTTTTTGTCATGGAATAAAGCTAACATAAAACATAGTTGTAAATCATAACTTTACATGAGTTATTAAATATATAGGGTATAATGATAGAAAAAAAATTTAAGAGAGAGAGAGAGAGAGAGAGCAACGGATGATACATGTTGTGACTGCGAGTCAAGTCGTTGAGGAGAGCAGAGCTACTGTGGCTGCAAAGCAAAGGAGAGCAGAGCTACTGATGCCGCCAATAAGAACTCACAGCCTCTCTCTCTCTCTCTCTCTCTCCATTTTTTAGAAAAAAAATGAAATTATTGATTAGGCTAATCTTGTTGTAGTTTGGCATAATCTTGTTGTTGATTAGGCTATTTGGCTGTTATTTGGGATAATTTTAATTTTGTTTAGGAGGTCAATATTATTTTTGTTATAGCCAAATTCTTGAGATTCTTAAATTAGGGTATTCAATTTTTTTTTTTTTTTTTTTTTTGAGTAGACAAAATAGATTAGTTTAAAAATAGTAAGGTATATAATTATTTTTTCATGCTTGTAAATCAGCCAGTGTAGACTTTGTTGATACAAAAAACAATTAATTTTTTTTTTTTCAATATTAAAAACAATTTCGGGGAATTTTTAATAACACTTTTTATAAACCTTAAACTCTACAATTTGTTACTTGTAACTTTCTTAATAACACTTGTTCTGTTTGTTCGTTTAGACCTCTGAACACTCAGGTTATTTAACTTAGTTAATTAACTAAGTTGTTACTTAGGTTTATTATTTAGATCTAGGTTAAACACAAACAATCATATCACTTAATGCAGAAAAGTAAAGAAGACAAGCGATATGATTACTTAGGAAAACCAATGAAACCAACAGTTTCAAGGTAAAAAACTTGGAGAGGATTTAACCTAAACTATCCTCATGGAAACAAATTCACTATGATAGAATGAAAGTTTTACAATAGATTTTTCCCTAAATCTAAAGCTACCTCTTGTAGTACTTACTCACATGACCACGTGTAGCTCTGAATCTACAGATTCTTCTATCTGAATTTGTCACATACAAACACTCACGTTTGTGACTCTGAGATCCCACTTAAAGCTTTAAATTATTAGCTATGTATGATCTTGTATGTAGCAACTTATTCCACCAGTTCTTGAATTTAGATCTTTCCGGTAGATGCTTGTTGAGCTAGAAGACTACAGAAACTTCACAAATCTTACAGGAGTAACTCACAAGACTTCTAAGAACTTCTAAAACGTATTTAAGGTTTTCCTTTTATACCAAGTAGAGTTGAACACAAACCCTAAACGTTTTCGCGGGCTTTGGGCTTGATTTAAAATCTGCAGAAAACAATCTTCAGTCGGTCGAGCCTTTCTTTCGATCGGTCGAGTCTTGCAGAATATGAATTCTTCTTTCTGGAACTTGACTGTTCTTGAATCTTGACTTAAACCAACATGAGCAATGTCTAACACTTAAACTAGACATGTTTTTGTTCTCGGTTTACCAACTTACATAAAATTAGAATCTAAACATTTATTCTTAAATATTTATAACCTAACATGTTGATATTTTCTCACGGTCTAAGTCAGGTCCCAGGTTCATAATATTTACTGAAGGCCGCGAGGGAATAAGGTATCCTACATGATTAAGGAAAATTGTTTTGTCTATTCGCTACCGTGGGAACAACTGGAAGTGAAGTCATATACAGGACAAAAAGTACGACCAACAAATTCATGGTTCTGTTTTGTTCAAGTGTCCCCAACTCCCAACCAATTCACATAATATTAATCATCATTAAATTTTAAAATTAATTCGTTTTAATTTTGAGCTAAGTGTTTTAAAACAAAAGGAACTATTTCACTGACCATATTAAATTTCTGTATTTACTTTCAACGCTTTTTTTCTTTTTAAGCTTTGCACCTTAAAATACATGACGATTTAATGAAAACAACTTTGTTTAAAGGTGGATAGGATTGATTTGTTCATTTCACAGTTCACCTTTTATTTTATGGATTAAGTCGGGTACATACTGTTAAGTCATTTAAAATTTTAAATGATGTGACAGGCTGTACTCTTTTAAATTAGAAAAATTTATTTCAATCATGAAATTGGTAGAACTTGAAATAGAGAAGATTTTTTCCCGGATTCATTGTCTTCAATTTGGAATAATAAGTATGCTACAATTTTCAACGAGGGGCCTTTTTTTTTTTTTTTTTAGACAAATGAGGGGCCTTTAGCATTAAGTTACATTTATTATTTCCAACACCCTGCTAACTTTTTTTTTTTTTTTGAAAAGAACACCTTGCTAACTTTTTTTTTATTTTTTATTTATTTATTTATTTATTTTTATACAAGATAAAAATTCTACTCTAACCTAATTTAAGTGTATATGTGTGTGAACCTCTTTTTTGGAAACTTGAACCCCGGCCCTTACCCTACAAGCACGATTTAGGTGTATTAATATACTCAACCTCAATGTGGTCAATCATTACTTTCAAATAGACTCATTACTCATAATTTGTCACTTCATGAATAAACTGTAGACTGTAGAAAAAATTGTGGAATAATTTGTGCCCTAGGCATATTCATCCATAAATGCATTAATTAACATTCCAATGCCATGCCAACTTGGCTTGAAAAACAAGCAATCGATAAGTACATTAATATTCGTAAGGCCACGCAAACTTAATTGGCTTAGAAAACAAAATTAGTAAGTGCATTATCTATTTATTTATAATGCGAGTATCTATAACTCTTCGACCATCTAACTATTCTCTTGAATGTGTGTAGTGTCCCTATCCCTGACATATCAAGTAAATACATGAGGAATCCTTTGGGAGTAGTCTCAAGCTATTAGCTATATAATAATTTTGAACCCCGTATTACATAAATTTCATAAGATCTCAGAACCACTAGACCAACCTCTTCGTATTGTAAAAACATTATCATTTATTGAAAGAAAATAAGTGAGGGTAAATTTAATTCTTGCCCTTCGACCAAAGTCTTTATTCTATGGTTGGGACTACATAAAGAACCATGAGGAGGGTGTAAAGACTAAAGCGGACGAGAGAAAAAGAAATGTTAGAAATTTCATCTTCATCTGTTTATATTTTATTTTATATGAGTTTATTTTTGGATATTTAGAAAGAGAAAAAATCAGAAGTTAAACTGACATTGTAATACCCCAATTTTGTTTTCATGACTATCACCGTACCTTGTCATTTTTTTAATATAGAGTTGAGGTACGATATGTGTGTGTACAGTAAGATGGTAGTAGACAATTTTGTGGTGCTACAAATAGGTGAGGAAATTAAAGTTTTAGTGCATACAATTTAGTGAGGCAATTAAAATAATAAATAAATAAATAAAAGAGGAAGATGTTTTATGGGTTTCTTGGAGACTAAAGAGATAAGCTCAAGTGAGTTTTAAATTCCAGCCCACTACCCCACCAAGCCCACATCTTTGATGCGTTAAAATATAAGGTGAAGGAAAAGATAAATTAGGGTTTTCATAAGCAGGGTTTCATCACTAAGGAGGTTAGGAAGTGTGTATTAATTGCCACTTAATGCTGAAGGTGATGTGAAGACCCCGCATTGTAGCACAATTTCAAATTGAAAACGACAAATCCATCCTATCCATCTAGAATCAAAATTATTAATTAAATTTTCATGTGATTTTAAGGTGCCAACTTTTTTTTTTTTTAAGCATTGAAGATAATAACAAAATTTTTATTGGCCAACTCAAAATTAAAACAAATTCATTTAATCTATTTTAACTTATATTTTGATTATTCATTATATAATTAAGATTTTTTAAAGGAATTATTTAATTAAGATTAATTTTATGTGAATTGCTTGGGATACTATGATAAAGTCTAATTTATATGTGATTATTTTTTATGGGATAATTCAGATCTTGAATTTTTATGATAATTTTATGTGATCTAGAAAGGGGAGATGAGCTGACATATTATGTTAAAATAATTGAAACTTTTAAGTGAAACTTGTCTTAAATCTAGAGGAAGGAATTGGAAAATTTTAATGGAAGAGATCATTTCTCTTTATTCTATGCATATTTAACATAAATAAAAGTATGGATTCCAATGAAAGCTTAATGATGATGGCATCTCATGTATGCGGTTTGAATTCATACCTTTCTCTTTAAAAAAAAAGTATGCATCTACTAGGAATTGTGTATGAAGTTGTGTTTATCGTAAAGATGAAAGATAATAAAGATCAGTGCAACATGTGGAATCACTCGGTGACTCTCAACATCATTCTCCCACATTCGAAAACTCTAACGCGCCCAGAAAATTTAAGCGACAAACCTTCAGAAGAATGGATTGTGATCCAGATGGATGAGTTTAAAATGTCAGCGCAAAATGTTGGAGAGATGACATTCAAACTGGAGGATTAATTTTTCTCATTGGAAGAGTGGGCTCCTTGTGAAATGTGCCCAAATTCGACCAAAGAACTACTAGGCACTTGGATAGTAAGCTTTATCTATGTATCCAAAGCAAGGGAATAGGAATCCACCATAAATGTAAGAAGCATCTAATAATTACTTCAAGGAAATATCAAATATGTGGTCATCTATATAGAATTAAATACACCTCAATTGCACAATTTAAATAGAATTAAGTACACTTTAATTGTATCCAATACAAGATGTTCTACCCCGAAAATGATAGTGAGTGACACAATAAAATACATAACTTTTGCCACAACCGGCCCAGTATTCACTCAAAAGTTGTATATTTTATTATTGTTCTAACATTTTTCATTCTTTAAAAAGAAATTTATTTTTCGTCCTTAAAAAAAAAAGTTCCTCCTTCCTCTCCTCCTCTCAGTCTGTTGCTCTGGCCACACATACCAAAATACAAACAAAACTACCCTTTTGATGAAAGTACCCATTTGGAAGGTAAACCGCCGATGATGCTGATGCCCACAGGTAGATACTTTAGTAATTAAGCAAATTTTTATGACCCGTTTGAATTGAGGAGAAAGAGGGGGAGTAGAGGAGAGTACAGTAGAGTAGAGTTGACTACAAATAAGCTAATTTTGAACTAATTCCACTTTACTCTACTCCCCCTCCTTTCCTCTCAATCCAAACAGGACGTTAGTAACTTCAATTTTCTGTATTTCTTTTATATGTTTGTTGACTGCTAGTATTACTATACTTTGTTGACTGCTAATCACTTGGAGTTGTACTAGAATGTTGAATGCGTTTTCTTTTTTCCTAGCTTTAATAATATGCATGTAAATTATCAGTTGATAGCAGTATAGTGTTTATCAAGAAGAGGAGGTTGATGGAGGTGATTCCTCCAAGTTGGATGAATATGTGGACAGAATGGCAGCTACGAGTGTTGGTTCTATTTAGTCTCTCTACCCAAATAATTCTCGTCGTTCTGGGCAAGCGCAGAAAGCGTGTTTCGGGATCTTGGATCAGATTTACTGTTTGGTCAGCCTACTTACTCGCTGACTCAATAGCATTAGTGGCTGCTGGCATAATCTCAAATGAACTAGGAGGTGTTTACGATGCCAATGGTTTAGTTGATCCAAAGTATGAGCTAATAACATTTTGGGCACCCCTTTTGCTATTGCACCTGGGTGGCCCTGATTCCATTACTGCTTATTCCTTGGAAGACAACGAGTTGTGGAAAAGGCACTCATTGGGAGTGGTTATCCAAGCAATTTCAACATTGTACATTTGGCTCACAGCCTGGACAAGCTCTACTCTTTCCCTACTCTTTTTTTTAATGTTCATCGTTGGGCTTATGAAATACGGAGAAAGGGTAAAGGCCCTCTTCTTGGCAAGTGAAAAAATATTTAGAGACTCAATTCCAGATATCCGTACCGATAATTCTAAAATAATGGAGAAATGTGAACTGAAGCAGTTGGAGGGGTACCATCTCACAAAACATCTTGTTTTTGAGGTCGAGGTACCAGATCTTTCAACCGATAAATCGTTGAATGATGTTCATCCTGATGCAGATGAATTACTTAAAGCGAATCGCTTACTTGAGATGGTCAAACGTCTCTTTGCAGATTTCATAATAAGCTCTCAAGATCGGTTAGTATATGTACTTGTTTTATGACTTAACGTATCTACTCTTTATGTTTAATTGTTTAGGAATTTTAGTCATGATCCTTTATTATAACTTAAATCAATGCATATTGATTAAACTTTTTTTTTGAGAATGATCATAGCTTCCATGGGTCTTAAAAGAGCCTTTTAATTTAGTGGTATTGCCTCTTATTCTTTATAAGAAGCGCCAAAGTTTAAATACCCCTTGCCCAATTGTTTTTAGAACTAAAAATGTAGTTTCTAAGAGTTTATTGATGTGGACAAACTGTGAGACTGATCCAAATAAACCATTACTTTCTCTCTCTCATTCTCTAACTCTTGTTATTTTCTTCCTTTATATTTTAACAGAGATGTAAGCGTAAAAATATTCCAAGAGCTATCTGCTCTACAGGCTTTCAAGGTTATAGAGATTGAACTTGGTTTTATATACGATTTCTTATACACGAAGGCAAACGCAATCTACTCTCGTTTGGGCATCGCTCTACGAATTATTGCAATCTTTATCATCTCCATTGTATTGGTGCTATTTCTCAGCCTCAAGGAGACACATCATCACTCAAAGATTGACGTTATCATAACCTTGGTATTGTTGGGCGTTGCTCTTTTAATGGAGTTGTATGCATTTAGGGAACTACTTATCTCTGACCAGACCGCTTATTGGTTAATTAAGAATAAAAAAATCACTTTCTTAGAAGTCATCGATCGTACTTTACGATCTAAACCTATCAAAAAAAAGAGGTGGTCAAATTCCATTGGTCAGTTCAGTCTGCTAAGCTTTTCCTTAAGCAAAAAAACCCTGCCTCTCTATGGAATCCTGCAGATATTAGGCATTGATGAAATGCTTGAGATTCACTTACCCAAAAGAAGGATGACAAGGGAAAAGCCGGAGACTCAACCAAATGATATTCCTCAGGCACACAGTATTGGCAATGATGAAATGCTTGAGTATCAACCATATGATATTCCTCAGGAACACAGTGTTGGCATTGATGAAATGCTTGAGATTCAACCATATGATATTCCTCAGGAACACAGTATTGATATACAATATTTGATCTTTTTGGGGATCAGGAATATTGTAAGGGAATCGCCGGAAGTGAGTGGCACAAACCTTAAAGATTTGTATAGTCGTAGGGGAGGCCGCACACTTGAAAAGTTTAATCAGCCTGATCTTTCTTGGAGTGTTGATTTGGAGTTTGACCAGAGCATCCTCATCTGGCATCTTGCTACAGAAATCTGCTACTTCAAAGGTTACATAAGTCCCGATGAAATTGATGCACCGGCCAATAAAGATTCAGGCGAACGAGAACCGCAAAATGAAAGAAGTACAGAAGGTCTAATGCGCCAAAGATGCAATTACCTATCCCGATATATGCTCTACCTTCTAGTAAAGCATCCTAATATGTTACCAATTGGGATGGCACGTATCAAGTTCCGGGACATTTACACTGAGGTCGGAGACTTCATTGAAGAACATACTGGCAAATCAGTTGAACACATTGGACTGGTAGAAGCTTCCAAGGTGTTGAGTGAAGTGAAAACTGACATCATGCTAACAGTTGGAGGAAGGGACAGAAGTAGAAGGGATAGAAGCAATAATGTGATATTCCATGCATGTAAGCTTGTTTCAGCATTGGGCGAAGATGAGAAGAAATGGGAACTAATTAAAAATGTTTGGCTTGAAATGTTGGGTCATGCTGCTAGCCAATGTAAAGGAAGACTTCATGCTCAACAACTTAGACGAGGAGGGGAGCTACTCACTCATGTATGGCTTCTCATGGCACATTTTGGCTTAAGTGATCACTTCCAGAAATCACGTAGCCGTGTAATAGCTGAATCTATTATAAGATAGGCTAAATATATATATAAATATATATATATATATATTATTATCTTTGTTTGTACTAACTAACGGATGTAATGCGCAATGCACAATATATTTTAAACTATTTTATATGAAATTATATTGTGTCCATATGTAATACTTATTATTTGTTATTAAATTTCAGTTATCAACTTCAATTATATAACCTAACATGTCATTAAAAAGAAAAGATAACCAAGAATATGAAGCAATTGCTAGACTTAATTGATAAATATTTAATGATTTTTGTTAATTTTTTTTTTTATTAATTTAAACATACAATTATGGAGTATTTCATATTCTTGATTACGTGGAATCAAATTTACTTTTATCTTTTGTTGCACTTACTTTATTTATTTATTTATTTATTTTATACAAGATAGAATTCTATTCTAGCTTAATCTAAGTGTATATGTGTGTGAAACTCCCTCTTAGAGACTTGAACCCTGGCCCTTACCCCTCATACCCCACAAGCACTTATACTTGTGGAGTGACCATCGCACCAAGGATGTGCGATGATGTTGCACTTTATTTTCAAAACAACTCAATATGAGCAAAAATATCATATTACCAATCAATCATTTCTTTATAAATTTTATCAAAATAATTATAAAATTTATTTTACATAAATAATTAGTGTACCACATATAAGTAACTAGTATATGGAAATAAATGCATTTACCTTATTAACACTCTATATGATTACATAGTACAAATTTAGACTACTTTAGCGTGTCTTTGACAAAGAATTTGATAAATAAACAGATTTTTATAAATGAAGGGATTTACATCTCCATCATTTAAAATCCCATTATTTATAAATTTCTTTGTTTGGCTATAAATATTTACAAATGACGGGATTTTAATTAAAGTAATGAAATCCTCTATCATTGATGAATTTTGATCTTCATTTTAATGAGCTGATCCTATTAGTGGAAGAGATGATTAATACTCTAGCAATAGGAATCATAGACTTGAAGTTTGGGACAATACTTACTTACTTCCAGAGTAATACCCCGGCTCTCACAAAGAGGGTGGGTCCCATGGTGGGTCTCACATGTGGGGCCCACGCCCTTTGTAAGAGGCCAGAGCATTGTATGTAAGTTGTTTTTTTTTTTAATCCTAAAGTTTGACTTGCACAGCACTGTAAAAGGTTTCAAGCTTGGCACCGCCAATGCTGCGGGCCATACTCACCAAATAAAAACAGCTCATTTCCTTAATGAATCCTAGAAAGGGTGGCAAATGGACGGGTTGGGTCATAAATGGGTTAGATGTGTAATTACCAATTTATAACCCATTTACATATAAATTAATTATCTATTACCCGCCCAACCCATTTAATTAATAACCCGCCCATTTAACCCAATATAACCCAAACACCTATAAAACTAGTTGAATACCCTATTGATTTCCAAAATTACCAAAATGCCCTTAAATACCCTCACTCCCTCACTCGAGCTAGCTAATTCCACAAAAGAGTCAAATTTGAAACTTTCTTTCCTAAAGCTTTCTCGGCCACCAAACAGTCACCAGAGCAACGAATTCCCCGACACTACTAGCTCTAAGACTCACAAACTGCTCCTTTTAACCTAAACACACAAAAACAAATTCAAAACCTCAAATTGTCGCCAAATTAGCCCTAACCAAAAATAATTCCCTCGCTCAAGCTGGCTAATTCCACAAGCTTTTCTCAGGAACCAAACAGAGAGCGAAAATTGAAAACTAAAAAAAGAAAAAAGAAATAAAAAAGAAAAAAGAAGTTTCAAAGAAAAAAAAGGCAAAAGAGGAATGTAGGTAAAAGGACCTTCAAGAGCTTGACGAGAGAGTCTTTGGTAGAAGGAGGAGTCTCGAGCTTGGATCCGACCTCCTTCAGCTGAAGCTTCTAAGCCATTCCTTCCTTCCTTCTTTCAAAACGGCGTCGTGATTTCGGCTTCGCCTAAATTGTCTGCCGATTCGACTTCGAAGACTCTCTCCGATTCACCACTCTCCACTTCTCAGGTTTGGATTTCCAATCAATGTTTGGTTCTCGAGAAAACTAAGAAAAAAAAAATAGAATCTTGAATATTATTATGTTTAATTTTATTTATTTATTTTTATGTTTGGTTCCCCAGAAACTTAAGGAAAAGGAAAGGTAACGGAATATTGAATATTATGTGTAAATATTTTTTTTTCCTATTTTGGGGTTTTCAGTAATAAAAAGTTTACCTAATTAAGGAAAATAGTGTTTATTTAAGAGGTTATACTGTATATTTAAGTTTTAGATTTTAGAAGGGTTTAGTGGGTATTTGTGGGTTTATTTAATTTTAAATTTTAGATGGGTTTAGTGGGTATTAGTGGATTTATCTATTTAGATCCATTTAATTAAATAACCAAATGGGTCTTTATCCATTTAACCCAAATATTCAAATGGGTTGGGTTAAGACTTATCCAAATTGCCACCCCTAATCTCGGACGACCATAAACAACTAAGTCTCCCCCCCCCCCCCAGGTCTTCTCTCTCTCTCTCTCTCTCTGAAAACAGGTCCTGGAGGAAATACTCAAGACGTGCTATATATACTAACGACAATGAACAGATAAGAGCGTATGATGTGGTTACTGTTGTTCCTTTCTTTTTCGCTTTTTGATACATGAAAGTGTGCTTATGATTTGGTGGTTTTTTTCTTTATGTGGAGTTTGAGTTTAGCTCTTTATTTCATTCATTTTCTTTCTTTGGTTGCCTTTTTGGGTGGCTAGTGAGGCACCGGATCGGCAGGTTGCAGAGGTCCAACAAGTAGAACAAACCAGCAGTGATGAGACAAACTTAGTCGAGGAAATGGAACTGGAGACTGATGAAATCAAACAAGTTGAACAAAATAGTGAGGCAGACCCAGTCAAGGGAAATGAACTTACAACAAAGAGAGGAACAAAGCCCCCACTTAATTTCCGGGCGATTTTGACAGAAAAAAAAATACCTATGGACAGATTCGACAAGTCTTCCCCTGACGAGCTGTGTAAACAGCTCTATGCTGGAGTGTTCTTAGAGCCGAATGCACTGGCAAGTTCTCTATCGATTTACCCTGATCTTATATACATAGATGGAACATTATCATATAATCAGTACATATTTCATAGTGATTCTCTGTAATATTAAATATATTTATTATCTAACCCTTATCTGCGAAATCCAAAATAATGCACCAATATTTAATATGTTTTATATGTTTCATAAATAGTTGCTAGAAGATAGTTCATTCTTTTATCTGTGTTCTTCTTTGGTTTAATCATTTTTGTTAAAAAAAATATAAAATTTAATCCCAAATAATAATTTCTGCTTTTTTAAAAATATTGTTTTCTCAAAAATAATTTATAGTAAATTTATGGAAATTTTTTATGTAAGAAAATTAAAAACAAAACAAAACAACTTCATTTTGGGCTAACATGAAAACTTAATTGGATAAATTTAAAAATTAGAAAACTTAATTAAACAAAATTGAAGTTACAGGCCTGAATTGAATTTTAGGTAATATTGAAATGTGCAATTTGTAATTTGGCCTTATTTTTATGTGTAGGACTTTTGTAAAAGTAAGAGGTCTAATGGCAATGATTAGCTTAAAAAATTAATAGCAATGATTTAATGTTACTATGGTTTTAGGATTTTTATTTCTTGAAAGAATGGTTTTAGGAATCACATCTTATAAATAGAAAAGTAACCTATTATGATTATTTTTGTTACAGTTATTTTTCGTTTTCCCATTATTATGCTTTTCATGTTCGTATTCATAGTTCATACCACTGCAGAAGTATTATGTTGACGACAAGTTAAACAAGAATTGCTTCGTAGTGTTTGCCAAAAAACTGTCTATCAGTTGGATTGATCAGTATTGGAGATGGATCGAAGAGAAAGATACAAGGTATGTTAAGACCTTCAAATATATATACGGAGATATTTGTAGTCCTAGCACAAATTTTGTTTAATTAAATGTTCTTTTTTAATCTTACTTGGCTTTATAGCGGTGAAGTCATTGAAGTGGCTGAGCTATCAGAAGTATGTTGGTTAAACATTGAAGCGAAGATTCGTACAATTGATCTCTCACCTGGAACTGAGTATGAAGTTGTGTTTGTCGTAAAGATGAATAATAGGTACCATAGGTATTCCTGGAAGAACTCAGTGACTCTTACGATAATTCTCCCAAGTTCGAAACCTCTTACTCGCTCAGAAAATTTAAGTGGAAAACCCATAGGAATTTGGATTGACGTCAAGGTGGGTGAATTTAGAATGACACCAGAAAATGTTGGAGAGATTACATTCAAACTGGGTGAATATTCTTCAGAATGGAAGGGGGGGCTTGTCCTGAAATGTGCCATCATTCGACCGAAAAACGACCAGGCACATGGATGTTAAGCTTTATCTATCTATCCAGAGTGGAGAATGTGTGCTCATGTGTAATAAATAAGCAACTTTTATATTAAGGTCAATAATCCGTGCAATATACGGAAACGTTTAATCTTTTCTGTTGAGAGATTTGTAATTTTGTATTGTCCATTCTCCTTCACGTGAAGAACTATAATTCAAATTCTCTTTTTTCATTGTTGTAACTATTGAATTATCAAAATATATAGAGGAAATTAGACTTAGCCCATTTATGGTTAGGTCCATTTTGATTTTTTCATCTATGATTTGAAAATTATCACTTTATCTACCTGTTGAGGTAATCTTTGCTAGACAGCTATTACCCACCTCTTCCACTGCCATTAAAAAAACACATTTTAATACAAAAACTTAAAAGAAAACGGAACAAACACCTCCCAAGAAAACCCTTCTCACCATTTTCCCGGGATTAAGAAATCCTTCTTTTTTCAACTTCATGCATGCTTGAAAATAAAGGCAAAAATATTCGTATCTAAGATCTATTAATAATTTCTTGGACAAGAGCCTTACCAAAGGTTTTTGTTCATTTAAACCCCTATACACTTAGATTATTTAACTTAATTAATTAACCAAGTTGTTACTTAGGTTTATTATCTAGATCTAGGTTAAACACAAACAATCATATCACATAAAGAGGAAAATAAATAACACAGACGATATGATCACCTAGGAAAAACCAATAAAACCATCCAGTTTCAAGGTAAAAAATCTGGATAGGATTTAACCTAAACTATCCTCAATACAACAAATTCACTATGATAAAATGGAAGTTTTACAATAGATTTTTCTCTAAGTCTAATGCTACATCTTGTAGTACTTACTCACGTGTGACCACATGCAACTCCGAATTCACGGACTCTTCTATCTGAATTTGTAGCACACAAACACCCATGTTTGTGACTCTGAGATCCCACACAAACACTCATTAGTTATGTATGATCTTGTATGCAACAACTTATCTCCACCAGTTCTTGAATATGGATATTTTTTCCGGTAAAGGCTTGTGGAGTTAGAATGTTACAAAACCTAAACATTTAGAAGGTTTGCCAACTTACATAAAATTAGAACCTAAACATTTATTCCTAAATATTTAGAACCTAACATATTTGATAGGGTTATATATATATATATATATAAATATATATATATATTTTAATGTGTGTATCCAAATAACAGTGGATTTATGTAAAAATAGATATAAAAAATAGAAAAAAACAATCACACAAGAACACAAAGATTTTTGTGGTTCAGCTTTTGGCCCACATGCACAGGCAGTGTCAATGAGAAAATTTCACTAACAAAAGGAGATTACAAAGGTGGTACCAAAATCACTATCACAAAACCCAAATCCCAAATACACCCAAAGAGCTCTTACTCACTAGAAGCAAGTGACTAGAGAAACTTGAAAATGTCTAATACCAAAGTCACTACTTAGCTTTGTATCTTATGCGACACATTTAACAAATAAGTGTGTGTGTAGTCAACTAAGGTTGCTGTGACTGAGAACGAAAAAAATAACAAGAGTCATAATAGGACAAGGTCAAATAATAATTAACCAAAGACAAGCCACACAACAACAAATCTCCACCTTAGCTTGAATTTGGTCAAGCCACATAAACAAACTTCTCCATTGCTTAACCAATGCCCCTAAGGGCCATCACAAACTGCAAATAGCAATCAAGTCTAAGCAATGCTTGAACTTATGCAAAGGAACTGGCTCGGTCATCATATTATTTTGGACTATCCAATGTAGCAACCTTTCAGACTGCAATGGTGCCTTGAGATACAATCTCACTAATGAAGTGATATCTGACATCATTGTGTTTGGTTATCTCATGATACATATAATTTTTAGTTAGATGTATGATGCTTTGACTATTACAAAATACAATAGTATCATCTTGTTATAAACTGAGATCGCCAACCAAATCCTTTAACCAAATAGTTATCACCACTGCCTTTGTCATTGACATATACTTTGTCTCTATAGTAGACAAAACAATTGTCGACTATAATGTCGCCTCCCAGCTAATGGCACAACCAAATAATGTGAAGACATAACCTGTTAGAGATCTCCTCTTATCCAAATCACCAGCAAAATCAAAATCTACAAATCTAACAATGCTACTACCATCTATAGAAGCCCTATCATATACCAAACCAGTATCTACAGTACCTTTCAAAATTGAAGAGACTTAATCTCCTAACCCAAAGCAACAATACTCAAAACTTCAAGCTGAAGCTCCACTTGCTCATCAACATCGTGGTCTTTGACTGTCCCAATACTCTTTTTTGACCGGTCAACAATAGCAGACTTATCAAATTTCACATCTTTGTTGATAATTAGCCATAGCAATTCTTGATTCGTACTTATTTGCACTCAGCTCAAGTTTACCATCATTCACATGAGCATAAGTAGGACAACCGTATACTCTCTGTTGGGGCCCCTTTTTCGCGCACAACCATGTGTCATCTGTTGGAGGGGTGACATTTCTAGACTTGGGTTTGGTTGGGGAGTTGAGTCCGAAACTCAACATTGGGCTGCATAGAGCAATGACTTTCGGCGCATTTTTAGGCTTAAAAAATAGATAAAGACCAAAGTCTAAGAATCATGATAATTGGTTGAAATAAATAAATAATATGCTTTGTATAATAACTTTGATTTTATGGTTGCAATAATGGTTGAAATAAGTAATATGTATTTAGTGTATTAGCTTTGATTAAATTATGAATTAAATATCATAATGATGTATATGGGGTGATGTCCAATATTAGAGAATAATTTAAAAATTATTATTTGTCTAGTAGTGGGATGGTCTAAAATAGTCCATGTCCAACTGTGGTATAGTTTATGTTCAACATAATAAGGTATGTCTAGTGATGGTTTATGTCCAAATTATGTATCTCCGGTAGTGATAAATCAATTTATTAGTACATGTGTTTATTAGTGAAATATTATTGAAGTATGTTTATTAAATAATGAGATAATATTAAAGTACTTTGCATTCAGTGGTACAATAATAATAAAGTAATCATGTACTCAATAATATAAATTTTAGAGATATGTGACTTATTTTGTATGGCCCGTGACTCTGGCTATATGGCATCAGTAGACTGATAGCAGTCAAGTGGCAAAGAATAACAGGAGGCCAGCCGTGGAGAAGTAGTATGCCATGATGACTTTAGAATGCAGGGAAAAAAATGGTGCAACTCTAGGAAGAGAGGGTATGTCCAGGGAAAAAAATGGTGCAACTCTAGGAAGAGAGGGTATGTCCAGTTCTATGCAGAGGTTGGTTAAGCTTATCTCATTATTGTGTACTTAAATGAATTTTCCTATGTAATGCTCTTTTAGTTCTTGGTGAAGTATTGATGATATTGCAAATTTAAAAAATGTATAATCAGAAGATAGTAAAAGCAAATGAGTTTACCGATATTTTATCTACCTGATTATGGCCAAATGTGTATTCCTTTGGTGGCCAACTTCAAATCTGAGAGGTCGGTGATTGCTGATGGTTATTGAGTTTTGGGTCGTTTGGTTGCGGGTTAGAAGTGAGTCATGAATGGGTGATTGGAACAACTAGTTATTTCTCTTATTTTAGGCATTAGGCACTTTGTCATTGAATCCACCGGTTATATTGTAGCTTGTAAGGGATTGCATATTCATCAATTGCAGAAGATATGCTCCCTACTAGGAAAAGAGTAGGTGTGAAATAATATTTTTTCTTGAATTTATGTTTCTTGTGGCTTGAATTTGGTGCACAACAAGAGTGCATGTGGTGGACCATTTGGGATAATCTCTCAATTAATATCCTAGCTAACCTTGTGGTTAGCCTACTAATGTTGAGTAATTATCAAGTATTCCTGAAATTCAGTAATGTAGTGCTCTCTTCCCTTACATTTATGGTGGATTTTATTAATTAAGGGTATGTTTGGTAGACTGTAATAGATACTGTAATGTAGTAGTTATTCCTATAGTTTAGCTATTCAGTAGTTTGGTTATGTTTTTATTACAGAGAATAGTCATTCCTTATGAATAGCTATTCTTTAAAATGAGAAATAACTATTCATCTCTAGAAGGGATGTAATAGTTATTCCTTAGTAGGTGTATTAATTTCTACAATTAATATACTTCTAAATAAACGAACTTTCCATATGCACATAACAATTATGAGAATAAAAAATCATAAAAAATAACTAATCTTTCTTTCAAATTTAAAAAAATATTATTTTTTTAGGAAATATAAATATATGAGTAAGATATTTCCTATTATATATCTTAAGTTTGATTTAAAATACTTTTATTCCATTGTTTTTAGGGTTCTATTATTGAGTTGTCACCAAACAAATGAATAGTAATAAGCATTACATGATAACATTTTGTATTCCTTGTAATATCTATTCCTATTTCTATGTAATTACCATTATAGTCTACCAAATGTGCCATAAATTCACGATGGAGTCCATCATAAATGTGAGAGAAGGGAACACTACGTCACCATACTTTTATAATACCTAATAATTTTTCACTAAATACTACTTATGTAAAAAGCTCTTTAAAATTTGAGTTTTGTGTGAGTATCTTTGCACTTTGTAACTTCTCTATTTTTTTTAGTGAAAATTTCTCCTTAATGTCGTCTGTGGATATAGGCTTAAGATTGAATCACATAAATCTTTATATTTCTTGTGCGAATTATTTTTTTTTTTTTCTTTCTATTTTGCTTGAACCCATTATTCTTTGCTTAAATACACAACAAGTAGGTATTAAAGCTTCTGCTATCAATTTTGTATTATTGACCCTTGAGGTTAAAAAATTATCTAAATTGAATTATTCAATTTAATTTCATTAACTGACTGGAAATGGCCACGTGTTATGCATATGTCAACTTTATTATAATTTTTTTTTAAAAATTAAAAATAATACCTGCACACATAACCATTGTGGGGACAAATAACCAAGATTCACGCATCTTGGGCCGTGGGCTTGTTGAGGCATTTTCCTTACCTAGCGCCACCAAGATGGGATTATACCATTTCTAGAGAGATCATCCTGTCCTTGAAAGGAATGAAGTCTTCATGATCTAAGTCTCCGTGTCCAAGGATACGTTCAATGTCCCCCACGTCAAGAGTAAATGCATGACCTCTTACCTAGCATTCTATGTAGTCTTCTTTGAGAGTTGCATTCACATAGAATTCTCAGATCAAAGGATCACACACTCTGGAAAGATCACCAAGGAGCTTTTCCTAGCCTCTTCCTTCAAAACAGCTAGGGATGAAGGATTCCTTGAGGTCAGCAAGTTTCACAAATCTCTCCTGAATGATTGGAGCCTTTTCAAAGTGATAAGAGTATCACCCATAGTGTTGAGGGGAGCAAAACCGGCTATCGTCCATGCGTTTCCTCTTGTCACCATGTTGAGCAGTGGTTTTTCATGGAGCCATCTACAAAACAGAGTAGCAAATTCCACAAAACAGAGCACAATAGCTGGTGAAAGCTCAAAATTGTGTGAAAACACAAGAGCTGTTTAGACCCCCAAATTAGAACTTACGACTTAGTTGATTTTACTCTAACTTAAACTAAGTTCGGAATAGAGTAAATACGAGCGAACAAACAATATAACTACTCTAAGCCATATTCATTAAATCAAAGCAGTAAAATGAAAGCTAAAAGAGTAGGGAAGAAGAATGCAAACACAAGATAACACGCCGATGTGTTATCGAAGAGAAAACTGAAGAACTCAGTGAAAAACCTCTCCGCCGCCCTCCAAGCGGTAATCGATCCACTAGAGAATAAAGTTGGAGTACACGAATAACAAATGACCCTCCAAGCCTAGTCTACCCCATGTACTTGAGCCCTACAAGCTCCTGCTACCAACTGACTTAACGAAACCTTGTCTTCTCTAGCTCTTTGAATCCCGCAATACGCCCGATTGCATCCGCCAAGCCTCACCGACTTCTTTTGGCAAATCCCCAAAGCTTCCCAAGCTCCAAAACACTTTCTACACTCTGAAAAGGTGTGAGTTGTGTTTGGGTACAAATCTCCTCTCAAGGTATGACAATGGAAGAGGGAAGGAGAAGATGCTAGAATGATTTCTCACTAAGGATGAGTAGCTCTCTCTCTAAAAGATAGGTGTGTGTGTTGTAGAAAACCTATCTAGGGTTTTTCTCTCTGAATGGCCTCCTTAATACTTTTGTGGGTAATGAGGGTATATATAGTATGGGTGAAGGGTAAGAAAGTCACACTAAAAAATCTTCTAGGCAGAGAGTTTAGCGGGTATCTCACGGGAAGGCCTTACCCGCGAGACACTTGCGAAATCCTCCAGGCTGGCATGATTTGATGATTGTATCATCAAATCATGATACAATCATGGCATAAAACATTCAACATGTCAAAGGGTGTGTGTGTGTGTGTGTGTGTATTATATGCAAAAGTGTGCAAACTAGGGCATGAAAACATGCAAGGGGCAATATGTGAAAACACATAATCATTTGATGTTTCAAAAACAAAGAAACATGATTATCCCCACATCCTTTGTACTCAATGGAGTCCAAAATACACACAAAAACATCTAAAAGACATTTTATCATAAACATGGTATACACAACATGACACAAAACATAGCATAATGTATGAGCATGAAGTATAAACATGTAAAATAAGCATTATACTATCAATCCTAACAAAACCCATATATCAAACTCAACAAAAACATCAAAAACCCATATTCATCAATCATATCTCAACATCTCAATATAAACAACAAATCCAAGAAAACTAGGGCTATAAACTTGAAATAGAGTGAAAATAAGAGAAAACCCATAACTTTTCTTGAAGATTGATTGAGGATTGAAGAAGAAAATGGAGGTTTTGTGAGTGAAAATGGCGGTTTTGGGAAAGGGAGAGGCCGAGAAGACAAAGAGTTATGCGCGAGAGAAATTGAAAAGTTTTTGAAAACTGTCTGAGATTTAACCCTATTTATGCGAAACATGCATTTTATGCGACTCAAATGACTCGCGATTGAGTTGCCAAAATGAGTCGCCAACATCCCTTGTGCAAGATTTTGAAAAATTTCTCTAAGTCCTTTTCGCAACTAGGACTTCCATTCACCAGTGAGTCGCGAATCTCTTTGAGTAACCTCGCGACTGGACTTCCACTCGCGAAATAGCCGAGAAAATGAGTCGCGAAAATGACAAAAACCCAGAATTTTTTAAAATTTTTTAAGTATTTTTCGTGACTAGAAGTCTCACTAGCTAGGGAGTCGTAAAACCTTTTGTGTAACCTTGTGACTGGGCCTCGCGACTCGCATGACTCGCGAGTGAGTCGCCAAAAGGCAGAGTTGAAAATTTTTGGATTTTTGTGAAAAATTTTGAAACAAAAGCAATTTCCAAAAACAACTAAAATACTCAAAAATCTTTTTGTATTTGATCAACATATGCTTAAGTATGTATAACACATTTAATCAAGTACAATCACACAAATGAATAAGGCATTCATTGAACATAAACATGTGTGATGTGTGTGGGTATCAAATGTGAGATAGTCCTTAGTCTAATATGAAGCTTCAATGATCAATTCAACCAAGACATACACAATTAGCACTAAGTAGAGTGACCAATCTCAACTATAGAAATGATCATATATGACCTCCCACAAAACTTGATCACATAACTTTGAAGCTTTTCATTTGGCTTCTTACAATTCATAACATTTGATCATTTTAAAACAAACATCTCTTTTTGAGATCGATGCCTGAAATTTTTGATATTTCAATTTGATGAACAAGCCTTTGGCTTTTGGCACCATAAATTTCAATACAAGTCGTTTACCCTTTTTTCTAGTCAAATACTAGTATGTGAGATGGCTTTTGCAGCTCATTATCTCTTTTCGAGAATTGACATTGGTTGAGCTCTTTAAGCAAAAAAATAAAAGAGTGGGAAGATATATAGGCACAAGTCTATGACAAGTTTGAAGATCTATTTACAACAATCACATAGATATCAAGGTTTTTCTTACAAAGATACAAGTGCATAAAGAACAAGCTAAGGTAAAAAATGCACAAAGCCATAAGTACGAAGGTACAAGGCTAAATATGTGTGTGACAATACACAATAATGATGATCAAACTTTTTGGATTTTTTACTTGTTATGTATTTTTGGATTTTGACACGAAGCAAGTAAAGATTGATAAAAAACAAACAAACATTCAAAACTTTTAAACAACAAAAACAATAAAAATATGCTACCATCAAAGAAGTGTGTGCTTTACTCAAATGTGACCAAATCAAGATAGATATGTAAAACACACAACACACATAAGATTCAAGGAATGGTACCGACGTCGATGGTCTTATAGAGCGATTTGAACTGTGGACCATCGAGAGGTTTGGTGAAGATGTTAGCCTTTTGGTTGTCTGTGTGGATGAATTCAAGACACACGATTTTATCTTCTACCAAATCACAGATGAAGTGATAGCGAATCTCTTTATGCTTTGACTTTTAGTGCTAAGTGAGTCACCAAAGCCCCCTGTTTTGCAGAAAAATGACTTTTTGTATTCCCTCACATACCCTACTATAAATACCCTTATACCTAAGAAATGTAGAGAGCTTCCAGAGAGAATTTTGAGAGATAAACCCTAGAGAAAAACAAGATTGACTCATCCATAGTCTTATACATTTGATTCTCCAAATTCCTCTACTCTCACCCTCTCCATTGACATACCCTTGAGAGGATCTTTAGCCAAATCCTTACCTCACGATACCCATATCAGTGAGAAGGTTATTTGGTGCTTGGAAAGCAGTTTAGAGAGGACCAATTCATTTGGTTGATGCAATGGGCTTATTGCGGGATCCAGTAAGTTAGAGAAGACAAGGTTAGGCTTAACCCTGTAGGAGCAAGAAGCTTGGAGGGCTTAGGTGCATCGGGTAGATTAGGCTTGGAGGGTCTATTGCTATTCATGTATCCCAACTGATTTTCTAGTGGATCATTTCACCGATTGGAGGGCGGCGGAGAGGTTTTTCGCCGAGTTCTTCGGTTTCCTCTTTGATAACTAGTGCCGGTGTTATCTTGTGTTTGCTTCTCTTTAACCCTTACTCTTTGCTTTTAATTAATGTTGTGTTGTGATTAAATTGTGGCTTAGAGTTATTTACTTGTTTGGGTATAGCTTGTACTTATCATTCCGCACATATATTGTTTGAGTATAAGCTTGTGTTAGTATTTTTGAAATTGGGGGTCTAAACATTCACTAGTATTTTACACACCAAGTGAACTTTCAAATGCATTACTTTTTTGACAAACTACACACGCAATTGATGAATTTATAACTTCACGCTATACTAGTTTTTAAGGGTAAAAATGGGCTTTGCCCCTTTCGCCTAAAAGATGTAGCAAAATACCCCTGTTCTGAAACTATTTAGCAAAATATCCCTGTTTTGAAACTCAATTTTCTAAAAATCGAGTATTACATTGAAACTCGATTTTTAGAAAATCGAGTTATAGGCAATCAAACTTAAATAAAAAATAAAAATAAAATAAATAAATAAATAAAATTATGGAACTCGAGTTCCATTCAAGGAACTTGACTTCCATGTGAATTTTTCCAAATAACTCGATTTTCATCAAATTGAGTTTAACATTGAAACTCGATTTTCTAAAAACGAGTTTCAAAACAGGTTCATTTTGCTAGATAGTTTCAGAACATGGGCATTTTGCTACATCTTTTGGGCGAAAGTGGCAAATGCCCATTTTGGCCAGTTTTTTTAGGAACATTAAAATGCTATTTGAGTTAAGAATATTGACTTCATCCGTTGTATGCAACAGTAACTAAATATTTTCCATTGAGCTAGAGAGCTCATTAGCGAGTTACATCATGCAGTTCATCGCTATCAATGTATAGCTCAAGATGCTATCTTTTATAATTTAAGGAAAATAAATCAACATATAAGAAATAATTTGTAGGAAGATATACACAGAATCAGGAGTAGTCAGCGTTTTTATTGGTAAATAAATTGGAGAAGATAGAAATAGTGAAAGCAGAACCAGATTCAGTTTTAATGACTTACGTCCACGAAGTAAACTCTTAAAAACTTCTACATCATTAATATATAAGTGAAGTACAAATTTTATGTTACAATGATCCAAATATGATTATTGGTAGATAGCTAAATCCTAAACTAACCACATATTAACTATGATTAATTAACTTTTAATACAACTATAATACTTGACTAGCACACAAAATAAAATTGAACTTAAGCTTACACTCGGTTCTATACCTATAACATTTGTTACAGGTTAACAACCAATAAAAAAGATACGGATACAAGTCAAATGTCAACATCTTTCATCTGAAGATCCTTGCAATCGATTTCATCTTGTAGAGTTGGGCTATTTGATTTGGATTCTGAATGTTCAAATAGTGTGTAAAATACCTTGTACGTTTAGACCCCCAAATTACAAATTATCAATTCAAGCTTATTATCAAACAATGTATGTGCGGAATATGAAGATAAGCTAAAATAGAAATGATAAAACAATCTAAACCAAATAAAATCACAACCACAGCAGAAATTAAATGGCTAAGATTAAGGGAAGAGAGATGCAAACACAAAGACAACACAGCGATGTGTTATCGAAGAGGAAACCAAAGTCCTCAGCATAAAACCTCTCTGCCGCCCTCCAAGCGGTCAATAATCCACTAGAGAATCAAGTTGGGATACATGAACAGCAGAAGACCCTCCAAGCCTAATCTACCCAGTGTACCTAAGCCCTCCAAGCTTCTTACTCCAACGAGGTTACGCTGAACCTTTGTCTTCTCTAGCTTACTGGATTCCGCTATAGCCCATAGCATCAACCAAAATCAATTGGTCCCTTCCTAACTGCTTCCCAAGCACCAAAAAGCCTTCTCACAGATATGGGTATGGTGAGAAAAAGTTTTGGCTAATGTACCTTTCAAGGATGTAACAATGGAGAGGGTGAAAGTAGAGGAATTTGAAAAAACAAAGATGAAGATTGTGGATGAGTCAATCTTGTTCTTCTCTAAGATTTCTCTCTCAAAATTCTCTCTAGAAGCTCTCTACAATACGTGGGTATAAGGGGTATTTATACTGGTGTGTGTTTGGAATGCGAAAGGTCAGTTTTTCCCAAACAAAGTGGTCTGGCGACTTGGCCTCGCGACTTGACTGAGTCACAAGTCTGAGTCGCGAGCTAACGGCCTAGCCAACCTGGGACTTTCGTCCTGTAGTGCAATAGTTGGCGTGACTCTTCAACTCCTCTACATGCTTCGCACGTGTGCCTCTTTTGACGACTTGACAGCCGCGAGCCAGTCGCGAGATCTAGTCGCGAGGTCTCGCATGAGTGCACACTCTTGAGCATTTCTTCACACTCTCACACACATTACCCTTACATGATTCCCACCTAAATACAAGGTTTCTAAATGCTGAATTACAAGCAAATTTGGCACAGAATAAAGCCAACAGAATGATTGATAAATTCAACCTTACAATCTCCCTTTTTGGCTATTCCGTGACAAAACCCTAAAACAAACTCTAGACTTAACATGTGAGTTTGAAACAGTTGAACAAAACTCACTCACACCTAACTCTAGAATCTATGTAGCTCTTGAATCATAAGAACAAGTATCTCCTAAAAAACAACAACACAATATGATCATTGCATGCGGAAAACTTGTAATGCATATGGAGCAAGCACAATGCGATCAAGCAAGATGGAATTAAGCAATAAACCATGGCTTGACCAAAAACAAACAATCACTATAAATAGTGACCACAATGCTCATTCACACATGGAATGAACATCCGGACATGCAAGATGTCTAACACTTAACCAATACAAAAACTCAAAGTAATCGCATCAAGGATATAAAATCCAACAAGGGCACAAGAGTGATGTACTTAAAGAAAATGCATAACATTTAACAACAAGTACTAGGCTACAAAGCATGGGTACAAAATACGTGTACTAAAAATAAACTAAGACATGATAACAATAAGCAAAACATTAAACATAGGCAGCTCCTGCTCTTCTGCCCTTCAACATCAATACCCCTCCAAATTTATTGCAGTGGACTTATTGGGCCCAGGTCTTGCATGCCTTGGACTTGAGTGCACAATTTGTTACCCTACAACCATTGTTTGTCAGCTATTGTTGAGATGGATTAATTAATTTCAACTACTTTTAGAGTCCATTTGATTGATGGGGTGGAAAATATTGTGATGATAGAAAATATTTTAGTTTCCTTCATTTGTGTTTGATTGGAAGAGTAGAAAAGTAGAAAAATAAAAAGCTTTTTTGTTTGGTTAAGAAGAAAAGTAAGAAGATAAAAAATATAATATGTATAAATTTACACTTATGACATTGTACAAAAATTATAATTTTTTATATTATATTACTCATTAACATTTTTTTTTTACTTATTCAAATTATTACTATTATAAACCCACGTAACACCTTTGGTGGCTATTTTTGGGTGGGTCTAGTACTGAACGCTTAAAAAAAAAAAAAACCTTGATTCCCTGGTAGTGTTAACACAAAAAGAGGAAAAAATAAATAAAGAATAATGTCTTGCTGGCTTGCTGTGAGTCAGTGAGTCAATGAGAACAAAATATAGGGCAAAAATGACCTTTTTATGTTTGAGCAAGAAACATCAGTTCTCCTCCTAGTTTTTTCTCCGATTAATTTTTTTGTGAGCACGGTTGGAAAACAACCGGGGAGGCTGCGACCACTAGTTTTTCACTCCATTTTCTCTTGTTACCAAACACACAAAAATTGTGTTCTCTCCACTTTTCTCCTCCCTCTCTTCCATCATCACCAACTTTTCACCCCTACCAAGTCCTGGGTCTTTTTGCATTTTACTCACAATTTAATACTGACTAGGCTTCTAAACAATCTTGAATTGCTAATAATTGTGGCATACAAATTTGGTAGCTCATTTGTCTTTCCCACCCCAATTGTGAGAAAGGAGAAGAGCCTGAAAGAAGTTATGGCAGCTGAAGTGCCCGTATCACTTTTATGGGGGACATTACAGAAGATGCGTGACGAGGAAACATTTGTCTTTCCAGGATTGAGAAATCGTGTGGTTACTGCTGTCAATGAACTAGAAAAGATTTTGTGCTTCCTCAAAGCTTCGAAGCTAAACCATGAGATTATCAGTATCAGTCCACAGGAGACCTCGCTTCAGCGTACAGTCAGTAGCAGTACTCCCCAGGAGGCTTCGCTTCTGCGCACTATTTATTCTGCAGAGCACTTCACCGAAAGTTTCCTTCTACAAAGGATACGAAAGGGTGTCAGTAAAATCGAAAAAATATTGGCGTTTTCACCATGTACACAGCTATGGTTCAGCTTCAAAATGATGAAGTTAGTGCAGGGCGTGAGAGCTGTATCCAAAGAATTTGGAAAGAATTTGGAAGACGAGACCCATTATTCAATTACTGAAATACATAAAGAACAGCGCTACCGCCATGGCCACCGGCTTGTAGGGGAGCTGGTAGCTCGACTGATCAACGATAATGAGGTAAGCTTCCGTGTCATTTCACTGGTTAGCGAAGAAACAATTGGAGAAGAATTATGTAAAAGACAAGATATTCAGCAGCATTTCAAGTCCCGAGCATGGCTCAATGTTTCTGGAGATCTTGAATATAAAGATTTCTTGCTCACTTTACTAAAACAGCTTCTAAGTTGTGAGTTAGAGCATAAGAGTGAGAAAGAACTGTGCGATATGCTTTTCCAGTTTTTAATGAAGGACAGGTTTCTTCTAGTCTTGGTCTTGGATAATGTCCAAACTGTTGTTGTTTTGCTCAAGCTAGTCCATCTGTTTACAGACAGGGACACCATGAATGGAAGTAGGATCGTTCTAACCACTCGCAAAATTGATGTAGCAAAGCAAGATTATCCACGGTGCTCTCTGTTTGAACCAAGTCCATTAATTGAGCAGGAGCCGGATGCAACTGTTGTTGGACGTGAAGATGAGGTAAAGGAGCTTGTATCTCGACTGATCGATCACAATGATGATAGCCTCCGTGTGATTTCAGTGGTCGGTGTTAAAGCAGCTGGCGATGAAGCAGTTGGCGATGAAGTAATTGGCAATGAAGCAGTTGGCAAGACTGCTTTGGCAAGGAATGTTTACAACAGACTAGATATTCGACAGCGTTTCCCATGGCGAGCCTGGCTCCATGTTTCCGGAGACCTTGAATATAAGGATCTTTTGCTCATCATTCTTAAACAGCTTCCAACAAGCGAATTGAAGGACTTAGATCTTATGGGAGAGGAAGAATTGTCCGATATGCTTTTCAAGTATTTAATGAAGCACAGGTTTCTAATTGTCTTGGATGATGTCCAAGTCCAATCTGTTTTAAAGCTTTTCCGTTGTTTTGGAGATGCTGTGAATGGAAGCAGAGTTATTCTTACTACTCGCAACTGCAATATAGCAAAGAGAGCTGATCCGTGGAGTTCTCCACTCAAATTAAGGCCATTAACTGAGAAGAAGAGTAGGTCATTGTTGAAGAAGGTAGGCAGACCAGAATATAGTAAAGAACTAGACAAACTCGGGGAAGATATTCTGAGAATATGTGACGGTTTGCCTTTAGCAATCGTTCTTCTGGGAGGGATTTTGTCAGCTCTAGATCATGAGGAGTGGTCAAGGGTGATTGAGCTTGCTAAAAAACGAATAGGAAGTCCACCCCGTCTTGCAAATATCGTTGATTTTGGCTATGATCAACTTCCATATGTTTTAAAGCCCTGTTTCCTTTATTTGGCTCTCTTTCCTAAAGACTATGAAATCCCCATACGGAGGCTGTTGCAGTTGTGGCTTGCCGAGGGATTTGTTCAATTCATACCTGATGGGAGAATCCCTGAAGATGAGGCCAAAAGATATTTGGAAGAGCTAGTGTGTAGAAACATGATTGAAATAGCAAAATGGAAATCAGATGGAAGCCCCAAAACGTGTCGAATGCCAACTTATCTCTATGATGTTTTCTTGGCAAAAGCTAATGATATCGGATTTCTTCATGTCCCCCAACGCAAGACAGATTGCACATCTACAGATTCACCTGAGTCTCACATTCCAAGGCTTGCAGGTAAATCTGGGGTGGAGTCTTCTACTTCTAAATCTCACATTCGACAGCTACGTTCCTATGTTTCTTTCAACTCAGATTCACCTGAGCCTTACATTCCAAGGCTTGCAGGTAAATTTGGGGTGGAGTCTTCTACTTCTAAATCTCACATTCGACAGCTACGTTCCTATGTTTCTTTCAACTCAGAGAAACGAGATGCATCCAACAGTGGAATTGGTAAGTTTCTTAAAACAATGATCAAGAGAAGAGGTTTTGTCCTGCTGAAGGTGCTTGATCTAGAGGGTGTCTACAAACCTTTGCTACCTAAGAAACTGGGTAAGTTGCAGAATTTAAGGTACCTAGGCCTACGATGGACTGGCCTTGACACATGTCCAGAGTCTGTTGGGGATCTACCATGTTTGGAGACTTTAGATTTGAAATATACAAATATAACGACTTTGCCAAGTTCCATTTGGAAGGCAAAGAAGCTTCGACATCTCTATATGAATGAGATGTTCATTCAGAAGCCACCAAAAGAGTCTTTACCTAACCTTCTGACATTAATGGAGCTCCATATTGGTGCTAATTGCCCCTATAAATATAAACTGGACAAGTTCACTAGCCTTAGGAAATTGGGGCTGACATGCCATTCAAAATCAGCGGAGAAAACAGCCGAGTGCGTCTCAAAACTTGGCAACCTTCAAACCTTAAAGTTGAAATCAAGAGACCCATTTGGTCAACCTGTAGAGCTAGTGTTGGAGCCTATCATGAAGGAACATAAGTCTCTCTCAAACTTATATTTATTTGGAGAGATATCGAAAGAGGATCACATACGCAACTTTCCACGAAACCTCAGAACTCTTACACTGTCGATGTCAGGACTAGAAGAAGATCCAATGCCGGTGCTAGGGAAGCTGCTGCCTCAGCTGAACACCCTCAGGCTTTTTGGTCGCTCTTATGTAGGGTCGGATATGACTTGTCGTTCTGCCGACTTTCCTAACCTTCGTGTCTTGAAAATGTGGAAGCTAGAGGAACTAAAGCAGTGGACGGTGGAGCAAGGTGCAATGCCCCAACTTGTAGAGTTGGAAATTAGATGTTGCGAAAAACTTGAAAGCTCAGTTGAATTAGAGAAGCTGGATTCCTTGAAGGAGTTGATTTTAACAAACATGCCGCCGGGTTTTGTAGAAGATATTAGAAGAAGGATGCAGGACAGAGGCATATTACTCACGAACAACTGGGAATTTTCTACTTCAAATGTAAGTTTTCTCCGCCTTTATTCTCTCTGTTCTGTATTTTTTGTTGGGTATAAAGAAGGCAGTAGAACAAAAATAAAGTATTTGATTTTTTTTTAAGGGGGTATTTGATTAATTATAATCTATAATGCATATAATAATAATCTATATAAACTCAAAGAAATATGACTTTTGGTTGATTTTTTAATATTTTGCTACCAAAGATGTTAAGATCTCACAATTTTACACATTATTATTCTAATATAATTTTTTTTTAATTGAATTTAAATTCCATTCTATATTTAAACCATCAATTATAATCTTCACATATCATATATTTATTTTAATGTTAGAATATATAATTTAATATACAATTATCATGATAAATACTTAATAATAATTATCATGGTGGAATTGTGTTAATAATGTTTATATTTTAAACATATTGTTCAATGTCTATTATTAGTATGTGTAATGTTAATGGATACTCTTATGACAGTTATTAATAAACAATTTTAGGAAAGTACCACTTTTATAAAAAAAATATATATCAAAAAAAATATATCAAAATAATTAATTTTTTTTATTATAAATTATTTCTAAAAATATTTCATATACTAATATTGTTATATTGTTAGGAATCTGTTAACTTTTCTCTATTATCCACCTAAAAGTAATGGCATATTGTTCTTTCCGGAAAAGAAGCCATACAAATTGTTTTGTTAATTTTAAAATTGTTTTGTTGTCAGTGAGTGGGGAGCATACCTCATTGATTACAGTTGGATTATTTGAATTGCTTTTTCTTTTTTAATTTATTGGTGTGTAGGTTAAGTATGATACAAACACAAGTAAAGAAGAAAGAAGAATGGAAGACAGTAGATCATAAGGAAAAATGATCCAGGTGTTCAACTAGGTACGAATACCTTCTAACTCATATTCACTTCTATTAAAGAACACTTAAAAATATAATCTTCCTTTTTTTTTTTTTTTCGTTGACTACAATTTTCAGTGGTAATTAGTTTCATTTGTTTTGAAATAAAATACTTTCAAACGTAAACTACTATTTTACAAGTAAAAAATTTTACATGTAAAATATTTCAAGTAATATATATTTAAGTGTTTGGTATAAGAAGTAAAATATTTCAAGCAAACAAACAAAAATGATGGCTCAACCATTAGAGCTACTAGTGCATAAGTTCCGGTGACCAAACTGCTAGAACCGACAGCTGAAACGGTAGCTCAGACTACTAGATTGCCAATGATGGTGTCTCCAATAACCGAATCATCAGCACTGGTAGTCGAATTGCGGCTTCGGTAATTGAATCTCCAACATTGATTGCCACAATGATGTCTCCGGTGATTGGACCGTTAGCATCGGTCATCGGAACGACGGCTTCAACCATCTGACCATCACAGCAGCGGCTTTGGCCATCAGACCCTAAGTTACCCTAACACTGGTTGTTAGAGCGACTGACTTAGCCACTAAAGAATTTTATGGTCAATGGAAAATATTTTACAAGTTTGAACACATTTTACTTGCAAACAAACACCTGAAAATAATAAAACATTTTCTTGAAAAAATAGTTTACTTCAAAACACACGGAGAAAAAACATGTACACTTTTCTAATATAATGGTGTCATATGAAATACAATGCGGTAACTTTCCGTTGAGAATAAATCAATCTTATCTTGCATTCTCAACTCTAGGATTGAATATATAGAGTGCTCTCAAGACATTATATTCATACTAACTTGTTATTCCCTAAACCACCTGTTTGTATGATTCATAGAACATTGGAACCATTCGTGATTGCTCGTTGATCTTTGTGAGAGGTTTGTAATAAATTAATATTTAATATCTAAATATATATATATATTGTGATAAATCAAATTAGTTTATATAAATATATATTCTTTTGGGAATATACATGATCATACTCTTCAAGACATTTGAGATGTATTTACAAATTTGGACATTTATTGTTGTATCATGTAGGCATACATGATACAACAATAGTCATGAAATTCAATTTTGTTATATTGTGCCTTTAATTTATATAAAAAAATTTAATACAAAGATAAGCCTATATTTATTTTTTGCTATACCAAAAATGATTAATGATTTTTTTTTTTTTTTTTGAGAAAGAAATGATTAATGAAATTGATATTATAGTACAAACTACAAGGTGAGAGTAAGTCTTTCCTTCTAATAATTATGATATCATGTTTATATTAATTTTATTTTTGGAGCTATCTTAGAATTGTTTTATAATTTTTTTTATATTATTAAAGAGAGAGAGAGAGAGATCCTAAGTAAATTAATGTTTTTAACGCAGGATTAAACCTTATGGAGGCTGGATTCCAGCGCTGGAGTACTCTTGGACATGGTGGAGTCTCTGGAGTGCAAGAACACGACCGTCATTCAAACCTTTAACGTGCTATTGTTGACGAATGGTTGTTAATTAAAATGCGTTTCTTGAGACTCTCAGGGTGACCTGGATTTTCCTGAGATTGTTTCTGCAATTACTAGAGTGATGTCGACCGTAGTTAGCACTGTTGGCCTTGGAATGGAAGATCACAATGATTTCATGAGTTTTCTTTTGATTTTCTTGTCAAAAATGAAATTTTTTTCTAAGGTGACAGCAAGTATACTGAAATTTCTTGCAATATTTGAGTTGAATATTTTCCACTCTCTAATAAATAGATGTTTGATGAAATGAAATAAGCTTTGAATGCTTATGGTATACTGTGAATTTTATATTTTTCACACTAAATATACTGTGATTGCATTGACAATTACTGTGATTGCATTGACTAATGAACCATATGATTGAATTTTATTATCTTCTTTGTTGTATTGGCCAATACAACTATGTTGAATACAAAACTTAAGATACAATACCTAACAAATTGTACTTAAATTTTGTCCATCAAATGTTATAATCATTTTATATAAACAGGGGCAGCTCCACTTGGAGCCCAGGGGGTTCAAATGAATCCCTTGAATTGAACCCCAAAAAAAAAAAATTATTATAATATTTTTCGTTTTATTTTTCCTGTTTTGACATTTAAAATAAAAATTTGAACACCTTAACCATAAGCCCAATTGAAATAAATTGAAATATAGTCATCTTAACAATATCTTGGCCTTTTTAAACACAGAAAAATATCAATAAAAAATCAATATGATCTAAAATTTGGGGAAAAAATTTTAATTAACCCAACAACAAAAGTAGAATTTGCTAATCTTAAACCTTAGAAAAAGCTCATTTAGATATTAAGAAATTTTAAATAAATCAATCAAATGGGAAATTAGTGGATGAATGATTGCTTGACTATGTACATTAAAACAGATGTAGCTAGTAGGATTGATAATGAAGATATCATGTAACAATTTTATAATACAAAACATCATAGAAGGCAATTGTAAAACTTTATGTATTAAAGATTTTTTTTTTTTTTGGTGATGTTGATATATTTAATTTATCTTTTGTTTAAAATTTTGTATGATTTATGTTTCTTATTGAACCCCCTAGAAAATAATCCTGGAGCCACCACTGTATATAAAACATTAAATCCAAAACAATACACTAGTATTAACTAATACCGAATATTTTGTTTTCCTAATCAAAACCGAAATGCCTTACATTGTAAAAGAAATTTATGGCATCTGCCGAATGCCCTAGGTAGCTTTGCCTCTCATTAAAACAATTTTAATCAGAGGAACCAATGTGGATAAGTTAGGTTGCCCGCCTTTCATTTTTCAGCAATTACATAGTACCAACGTGCTACATATTACATGTGGGGTTACAGTTTTAAGTTAGGAAGATAAATTTCTTTTTTTGAGAAATAATTACAACGTTCTGCTAACCCTGCAGCTCGAACCTTTCTCTTCTAGACTCCCAAGCACTTTGTGCATAGGGCGGTGCCAATTCAACTGCAAGGCTCTTGGCAGTTACGAAAATAACTTATCCATCAAAAAATAAACAATAAAGTTAGTGGTATACAAAAATTCACAACAATTTTACAAAACTTCAATTTGCATACTACCTCACACTTAGGCCATTAAAAAAAATTATAGAATGGTGAGCCCAAGTGTAAGATGTTAGACAAATTGAAGGGTGTTAAGAAATTGTTGTTCATTTTTGTTGTAACCATAGAAATGTTTCAATGATAACCTGGAAGAGTAGTTATTACATACCTAATGCTACTTTTCTTAATGCGGGGCCTTCAACATTAAGTTGCAATTAATATTCTCAACGACTTACCAACTCGGTTCCAACCAGGGGACAGAACTAAGCTAGACCAAGGGGACCATGGAATTTATTATTTTTTTAATGACAAATATATTAATATATAATATTTAAAGTATCAACTCAAGACCAAGAGTTTTCTATTCCAATTAATGCTGTGAATTCTAGTTTTTATCAACACAAATGCTATAGCTTCTTATGGTCTAGAGGCTCAAATTATCATGGCCTTTGAGTACCTTTGTTGAAAGAATAAAAAACAGAAGTCCTGTTGATTGTTGATTCACATCGTTCGTATTTGGCTAACCATGGTTGTACAATAATGGCTAATGGGTGGACTGATACTAGGCATAGAACATCGATTAATTTCTTTGTTATTTATTTTTCTAAATGAATGATTTTTATACACTTTGTTGATGCTTCCAAGATCACAGTGTTCATCTGTAACCATGTGGCTTTGCTATCTTGGTTAAGGAATAGAAAACATTAGATGGAAATTTTGCGTCCAAGTCCAACTAGAATTGCTACTACTTTCATTGCCTTAGGGAGCCTTAAGGATCATAAGCATGACTTATAGGTTTTGATGATATGACTAGCAAATTTTATGTTGAATCACGATAGGCAAAAGATAAGAAAGCAAAAGAAGTGTTGAAAATCATTCTTGACAATCAATTTTCGAATGATTGTCATGTAAATATGCACATTGTGTCACCACTGATTCATTTATTATGCATTGTTAATTCTGATGAGCAACTAGCTATGTAATGTGTTATGATGGAATGTATAGATCAAATGATGGAATTCAAGGAAAAGAAGAAATTTTGGGAGCCATATGTTAATATTATCAAGGATAGTTGAGATACTCAATTCTATAGAGATATTCATGCTGCAGCTTATTGGTTGAATCCTACATTCCAAAATGACCCATCCACTCTTAATAAGAGGCTAGAAACACAATCTGTTGTGACAAATGTTATTGAATCAAAAGTTTTCAGTGACCGACTCAAGTTGGTGGAGAAATTAAAGCTATTTCAAGAGTGTGAACAAAGCTTTGGAACTCAACTTGCACTAGAAACAGCCAAGACATCTCAGCCAAGTAAGATATTGTTTACTTTAACTAATAATAATATGAAATTATGTTTTGATGGTATATATAAGATATTGTTTACTTGAACAAAGCTTTTTCTTTTCTTTTTTTGGATAAGTATAGCTCTGTTTATTGATGGTATATATATTTGTTTGTGTTGTGTATGGAACTTAGATGAGCGTCGTTTGGGACTTGTGCTCCAAACTTACAAAAGTTTGCAATTTGGATTGTAAGTTTGCAATTTGGATCCTTTGCCAAGTAGTGGCCTCTTTGGGATGTGAGTGGAATTGGAGTGTTTTTGAACAAGTAAATACCAAAAGGAGAAATAGAATGGAGCATCAACAACTTAATGATCTTGTGTATGTTCATTATAACTACCGGTTTAAAGATAGGCATATAGATCTTATTCAATTATTCAAATACTACTCTTGCTTTCTTTTATTTTAATATGTGGTTGATTACTAATTATTCAAATGTTCATCCTATGGTATAGCGGCAAAAATAGGAAGTTCAATTTTGATCCTATTAATTATGCAAGTATTGATAAAACAAAATTTTGGGTAGTGGAAGAAGAGGAACCTCCACTTCTTGATTATGAGAAGTTAGAGAATGCATTATACAAAGAGAGAGTTTATCCAATTGAAGAAGGGTCTAGCCATGCACAAGGAGATTAGTTTATATTAATTTTGTGAATTCTTTGCCTAGTTACATATTTTTAATAAACTGTTATGATTTATGAGAAATGATTATTAGAATCATACTTTTATTTATTGTTCTTTGGTTTTGGAATGTATAGATATGAACAATGACGTGATTGAGGATGATGACATTGATTTGGAATCATTTGGTGTTGAATGTGATGCTCCTCCTAGATTTAGAGTTAGAAATCATCCTATTGATGCTGAAGATGAAGAGAATGAGGACGAGGATGAAGATGACAATGATGATAATGCCGGTGGTGGTGGTGCATTTGGTTCACATGATGATATTAATTTCAAATATCTTTATGACAAATGAGGCTTGTATTGTTATCAAATGAACCTTAGAACTTAATAGTTCTTTGTTTGAAACTTATTTGTTATTTGGATGTAATGAACTTATCTATTTGGTTTTGTTGAAAGTTTATTATGATAAGGACGATTATTTTGTAATGTTAGTTCTATGGATTGAGGATAATTGTTTTGTAATGTTAGTTCTATGGGTAAGGACGATTATTTTGTAATGTTAATATGTTGATGTTTAGTCCTCTTTGTTGCATTTTGGTATTTTTATTTAGTAAATATAAGATATAAAATGCTAAAAACTTACATAAATTCTTTAAAAAGAAACATATGTATTACTATTAGTTTATTAGTATATAAAAAACTATTATTTATTTATATAATTTAATTATTATTAATTAAATTATTATTGACGTCATCAATTCAACCACTGGTTCAACCTCAGTTGAATCTTAATATCGGTAACCAGCCCCTTTTTTGGTTCTTTGACTATACCCTTTTTTAAAACCATGAACATAACTAATACTTTTGGTGTTTCCAACAAAAATGTACTAAGTATAAATCATCCGTTTTCCTTGTTGTGGCTATTTAATTAACTAAAATAAAATAAAAAATTCGGCTCAAAGAGAAACAAGGGTAAAATATAGTAATACCACCTAAAATTTTTGTTGTTACAATAATACCCTTTAACCCTTTTTTTTTTCATTTCACAAATTTATTATATAAACTTTAGTACTATAGCAAATAAATCATTTATATCTGTTGGGTTAAGATAGCTTGACATTGGTTAATTATTCAATAACTCAAGTTGATTAATTAAGTTCAATTTGCATGCAAAATGTGAAGGCACCAACAAATCACCAAAATACTAAGTGCAGCGGAAAATAAATTTGACATGGTAATTTGTTGACAAATGGGGAAAGCCTCGCAAGGTAAAAACCCCATCGAGTATTTTAAGGTCACCACTCCCAAGAATCCATTAAGCAACAATCAAGCGGTTACAAGTATAAGGAATCTTACCAACTACCTTTGGCCTATCCCGAAATACTAAAGTTTATATAATAAATTTGTATTTGTTGAGTTAAGATAGCTTGACCTTGGTTAATTATTCAATTACTCAAGTTGATTAATTAAGTTCAATTTGTATGCAAAATGTGAAGGCACCAACAAATCACCAAAATACTAAGTGTAGTGGAAAATAAATTTTACATGGTAATTTGTTGACAAATGGAGAAAACCTCGCAAGGCAAAAACTCCACCGGGTATTTTAAGTTCACCACTCCTAAGAATCCATTAAACAACAATCAAGCAGTTACAAGTATAAGAAATCTTACCAACTACTCTTGGCCTATCCCGAAATACTATCCTATAGTTGAACCTTTACTCTAATACCCAATTGGACTTGATCTTATAGTAGCTTTCTTTCCTTTGATGCACAAACTTCCAATTTATGACTAACCATTTGCACGAATCTCAAGTACGTGACTAACTCCAACAACTTGAATAGATGTTGTTGGGTATAGAGTTCTTCACTTCATCAACAATGAAGACCTGGAAACACTTAATTACAAAACTCTATGGTGTACAAACATAGTAGCTTCACACATAGAAAATAAGTCTCTTTGTCTCTGTATCCATGTGTGACGGCCTTTAAAATAAGTCTTATATATGTCTAAGCTTGTGAGAAAAGAAACCCTACATAAATATATAGAGCCAAATTTCAAATCTGAAAATTCTAAAATCATAGTTCTCGATAGATCGAGCTATCTATCGAGATTCACATTAAGTCTCGATAGTAGACATCTGTCGATCTATTTGTCGAGACTTAATGAACAGCTTTTCTTCACTTGTTTCTTATACCAATCTTCATGTCTTTAATACTTGACTTGAATTCTTGAAATACTAAACTCATCTTAAATCTACCCAATTACGAGTAAAGTGCATTTTATTAAAGAATTAGCCAATTACAAAAATATGACCCTAACAATATCCAATTTTAGTCTATTTTAATATATATATATCTATATAAATATATATATATTTATATATATATATATATATTATTCACTCAATGATATACAGGTGAGGTAGGTGTGGTAGTTATTAACTCAATGATATACATGTGAGGTAAGTGTGGTAGTTTTTTTTTTTTTGGTTAAGAAAAAATGTGGGCTTTTATAGTTGTATTATACCCACGGGCAGAGAGCCAGATAGGTGTGGTAGTTAATATCACTCACATGTATATCATTGAGTTAATATATATATATATATATATATATATATTATATATCATTGAGGTAGGTGTGGTAGTTATTATCACTTACTTAAGGCCACGAGGAAAGGTACTACGAAACATAAGGAAGATTGTTTGTCCATTCTCCAGGTGGAAACAACTGGAAGCTTTGCACCTTATAATCACATGACTTATTAATTAAAGCTACTTTTGTTCAAGGTGGATAGGTTGGATTTGTCATTTCGAACAGGCGAGTTGGTACTTCTCTAAGCCTTAAAAGTTTGATAGGTTCATAAACCCAAGTTCGAGTAGTCCAGGAGTAGAGTTATACTATGATTGTCAAAAAGAAAAGAAAAGAAAAAGGGAGGGGTTGGGGGGAGGTGGGGCCTTCAACATTAACTTGTATTTAATTTTTTTCAACGTCCCAATTCCACACCAACTTAGTTCAAGATAATTATTCACTATTTCAAAAATATAGTTACATGGTACTCTTTTCTTTTAAAATAGTGGACTTCGTCATTCTACGCGTGCGTTTGCCTGATGATTATTGTGCATTTTTGGTTGAGTCCCATGACACTATTTATAATTTAAAAATTATTTTGTTACAGTGTTTTTAGTTTTCAGCAAAATAAGCGATATCCAAACAGACCCTACATGTAAGATGAAGAAGCAGCATATCCCCACAATTCTTTTTTTTTTTTTTTTTTAGAATACTAAGTATTTTTAACACACACACAGGAGAGAGGGGATAAGATTTTTAAAAAAAACTTACAGTGGTGTATATCCAAAAGGACCTGTCCCCACAATTCTAGAGTATTTATTAATTTTTCTTTGGTTCGGAAAAAAATATAGTTATATGGTTTTTTTTTTTTTCCCACAAAAAAGTGGATTTCGTCATTCCACTATTCATGAGGAAGCATTATCTATTCATTTTTCTGTAGTTAAGAAAAAAAAAAGTGGTAACTGCATTAATATTCTCCACGAGCCATGTCAATTGTCAACTTCTTTCTTAAAAATAAAGAATTCGTAAGTGCATTACCATGTAAGTAAATTTTTAAAAAATAATAAAAAATTGTGAGGGTAAATTTCAACATTCTCTGATGCTCTTCGATCGACCAAAGTCTTATCCTAGAAAATAAGAATTTCAAAATTAAAATTGATAAAATTCTATTTGAGATCAACTATAATTTAAGAAAGATTAAGTGGTTAATTATATTATCAATTGGAAAGGAAAATATTAATAAAATTTTAATACAAAAGATAGTAATTTTGTATCTTAAAAAATAAGAAAAATATATTTTAAATGATAAAAATGACATAAAAAAGTTGAATATATATATATATATATATATATATATATATATATAAAGACTATCTTTAGAGTTAAATAAACATTATTACGTGCGGCTTTCTTCAACCCAAAACAAATCAGTTGGACTCTCTCTCTCTCGGCCGCACTACAATCCCATATCTCAGACGAAACTGAAAGTACCCACTTCATTGGAAGCAAAACAGCCAAAGATGCTGATGCCTACAGGTACTTTATTATTGGTTTGTTCACAAGTAATCACTTGGAGCAGTATTATCATTTAATTTGTTGATCGTAATCACCTAGAGCAGTACTAAAATGTTCAATGAGTTGTTTTGTGTTTCCCCTCTTGTACAATTAATAATGCATTTTTTAGTTGTTAGCACTTAGCAGTATGATGTTTGTCAAGAAGAAGAGAATGATGGAGGTGTTTCCACTAAGATGGAGGAATCTGTGGACAGAATGGCAGCTACGAGGATTGATTCTACTTAGTCTCACTAACCAAATAATTCTCATCATTCTGGGCAATCGCAGAAAGTACACGGCTGGAACTTGGATCAAACTTATTGTTTGGTCAGCCTACTTACTTGCCGACTCGATAGCAACAATGGCCATTGGTACAATCTTAAATGGCTTGGGAGATGTCTATAATCACGATGGTATTCTTGACGCAAAATACGAGCTCAAAACATTTTGGGCCCCCATTTTGCTATTGCACCTTGGTGGCACTGATACCATTACTGCTTACTCCCTGGAAGACAACGAGTTGTGGACAAGGCACTTATTAGGAGTAGTTGTCCAAGCAATTGCAATATTGTATATTTGGCTCACGGCCGGCACAACCTCTCATGTTTCCCTACTTTTTATTTTGATGTTCTTTGTTGGGCTTGTCAAATACTGCGAAAGAGTGTGGGTCCTCTACAAAGCAAGTGACAATAAGTTCAGAGACTCAATTCCAGATATCCAGATCAATTCTTCCAAAATAATGGACGAATGCTTGCTGAAGGAGGAACAGGGATACCATGTCACAACACATCAGGTGCTTGAGCTCGATCTGCCGGAGCATTTATCCAATGAATCATTTGAGCAGTATAATATTCCTGACGCAGATGTGTTACTTACAGCATACAGCTTACTAGAGATGGTCAAACGTCTCTTTGCAGATCTCATACTTGGCTTCCAGGATCGAGATGCAAGCAAAGAAATCTTCGAAAAGCTGTCTCTTCGAATGGCTTTCAGGATTATTGAGATTGAACTTGGGTTTATATATGATATGTTTTACACGAAGGCCAAGTCAATCTACTCTCCTTTGGGCATTGCTGTACGAATTATTGGAATCTTTGTCACCCTCATTGTATTGTTTCTATTTCTCACCCTTGGGGAGAAACATCGTCACTCCAAGATTGATGTTAACATAACTTTGGTATTGTTGGGGGTCGCTCTTCTTCTGGACTTATGTGCATTTAGGGAACTACTTCTCTCCGACCAGACAGCTCGTTGGTTAATCAAGCATAAGAAAACAACTTGCTTAAAAGTTATCAGTGCTTTACGACTTAACTGTAATAAAAAACGCAGGTGGTCTAATTCCGTTTGTCAGTTCAGTTTGCTAAGGTTTTCCCTAAGAAACAAACCCCTGCCCTACTATGGAATCTTGAAGATGTTCCGCATTGAGAAAATGCTTGAGATTCAGCCATATGATATTACTAAATTATACGTTGATGATATAAAATGTCTCATCTTTAGGGAGATCAGGGACGGAATGGTATGGGCGAAAGAAGTGAATAGTCATGGCACAGATCTTAAAACTAATTTGTTTGGTCGTAGGGGAGGCCGCACACTAGAAGAGTTTGGTCTTCCTGATCTTGCTTGGAGTGTTAGTTTGGGGTTTGAACAGAGCATCCTTATCTGGCACCTTGCTACAGAAATATGCTACTTCCAAAGTTACATACATCCATATGAAATTGATGCACCGGCCAATAAAGTAACAGGTGAACGAGAACCGAAAGACGAAAGAAGTACAAAAGGTTTACTGCGCGAAAGATGCAATTACCTATCCCAATATATGCTCTACCTTCTAGTAAGGCGTCCTAATATGTTACCAATTGGGATGTGCAACATCAAGTTCCACAGCATTTATTCTGGGATCGGAGACTTCATTGAAAAACAGAGAGATTCAGTTAAAGACATTACACTGGAGCACGCTTCCGAGACGTTGAGTAAAGTTGCAAGTGAGTTCGTGATAGCAGTTGACGAAAGGGACATAAGCAATTTTGTGATGTTCCATGCATGTAAGCTTGCTTCAGCATTAGGCCCTGGAGAGGAGAAATGGGAAATAATTAAAAAAGTTTGGCTAGAAATGTTGTGTCATGCTGCTGGCCAATGCAAGGGAAGACTTCATGCTCAACAACTTAGACGAGGCGGGGAACTTCTCACTCATGCATGGCTTCTTATGGCACACTTTGGCTTAACCGATCACTTCCAAATACCAAGTAGCCCTGCAATTGCTGAAGCGATTCTAAGATAAACTGAAAATTATAGTAGTACCTCAATTACATTTTGGCTTTAGTTAGCGCTCATTTTCTTGGAAACACGAACTTTTTAAATTAATGACCTATGATTTATTTATTTTTGGCTTTCTAGGCATTGTATTAATGGAGTAGTTATAAATTATAATATATTGTCGGGAAAAAAAAAAAAAAAACTCTCGTAGTTCTTTATTTTTGCCTCATAGTACGTTGAATGATGCTCGATTTTAACTTACCCATGTTTATTCATTCTACATCTATGTGCCGTAAGGATTGGCTCTTAGAATGAGAACATACTTGTTCATGAAATCAACGCACCGTTTCAACCCACACGACTCACATGAGTGGGTTCATATAAATTTTTTTTTTTCAAAAGTACTTTTCGAAAGAAGAGTGTAATTTATATTTTAACCTTAATTTTTTCTTATGCCCTTACCTCCTTTTAGAAGCCACAATTTTCCAAGTCATTATTATAATACATATTTTATTACAAATCCATTACACCGGTTATAACTCACTTTTTATCAGGATAAACAATCCAATATTTTAATTCTGACCAAATTGCATTACATGTTTTTTTATGTATATAAATTCTTTGATTTTATTTTATTAATTGATGCGAATTTAAAATTTTATTATTCATATATATTTTTTGATACGTACGGTTAGTGACTACATATATATTAGCATGCTACTTTAACTCTAGATTTTCTCCTTTTCAAATAGTGAAAAGTTAATGAGTGTCTTAAAAATATTGGTTTATGAAATATATTTAGAAATTTTTTATGAAAAAAGAAAAAATAAATGATTTTTTTTTTTAAATTTTTATATTTCTCATAAAAGTAATATTAAAATTTTTTTAGAATGATTTATTAAAAAATGCCCTAAGAGCACTCATTAACAAGATCCTTCTAAATATCCAAAATATAAAAAAAAAAAAAAAAAAAAAGATCTCTCACATTTCTTTTCCGTACCCTTTTTCTTTACTTAAATAAATGATGGGTCCAGCTCCCATACCATTCAAAACCCTCTCATTTTCTCCCATTTTTATACAATCCAATGGTTAACAAATAAACACTTCAAATAATTTTTTTTCTTTAATACTCTCTCTCTCTCTCTCACCAACATCATCACTGTCAACTGAAGCATTAGAGGTGCCAAGTTCAGACCTCCCAGAGAAAAGGCCTCTCCCTAATCAAAACAAAAAAACAACTTAGCATTAGAGCCAACATTTCTTGCTTAAGTACCCATGTAAACACTGTCCATGAATCAAACATTTACCATTCGGTTATTGATTGGTTGTAGGTAAAGTTAGAACAAATTATCAGTTTTTTGGTTGAATCAATCTTTTTTAAGCCTACAAAGCTGTTGTTAACAGTGTTGATGTTGGAGAGGGAGAGGGGCAGAGAAAGAAAGACAAATAATGAGAGAGTTATTGTTTTAATTGGCTTTTTTCTCTTTTGGTTTTTTTTTTTTTTTTTTGATTGAATTGGTTCGAAATTTTTTGTTTCGAAATTTTTTGTTTCTATCAGGGAGAGGACTCCTTCTCTTCCTTGACGAGGTTCGATCTTGCCAACTCTAATGCTTGGATGACAAGGATTACGTTGGACAAAGAGAGAGAGGCAAAGGGACAAAGAAGAGAGGAAGAAAGACTAATTTAATTGTATTTGACGTGACTATTTGGTAGTCATTGGATTGTTTATTTGCCCGAGTGTTATTTAGATAAAAATGAGAAAAAAAATGGGAGGAGAGTCGGATTTATGATAATGATCTTTCTAATTACCTTTTCCTCAAAAAAAATCTTGGTGATTACCTATTTCTTCATTTCATAATAATAATAATAATAATAATAATAATAATAAAAGATAAATGATATATTTGGTCCTTATCCTTTAAATTATATTTCAATTTGGTCACTAACCTTTCAATTGTGTCAATTTGGTTCCTAACTTTTTAGTATCGTGTCAATTTAGTTTCTGCCATTATATCTAGGATTAAAATTGCTGACATGGCAAATGACCAAAATAAAATTTTAGTTTATTACCATATCAACGGAAGCTAAATTTTTTTATTTTGGCCATTAAACACGTCATCAATTTTCATTTAAAAAATAAAGGCAGAGACTAAATTGACACGAAATTGAAAAGTTAGAAACCAAATTAACACAATTGAATGGTTATGGATCAAATTAGAATATAATGTATAAGATAGGGACCAAATATGTAGTTTACTCTTAAAAAAAATACTGTTTTCCAAACCAACTTGACGAAAAAAGTATCCTACAAGACCTCCCCATATATGTTATCCCACAGTATTTATGCACTAACCAATTGTTTGTTTTTTCTGAACCAAGTTGCCATGACGATTAATTATCAAACCAACTTGACGAAAATAGTATCTGACAAGACCTTCCCATATATATTGTCCCACAATATTAATGTACTAATCAAATTTTTTTTTTTTTTTTAAACCAAGTTGCCATAACGATTAATTATCAAACCAACTTGGACGAAAAAAGTATCCCACAAGACATCCCTATATATATTGTCCCAGAATATTAATGCACTAACCAATTGTTTTTTTTTTTTTTTTTTTTTGAATCAAGTTGCCATGACGAGTAATTATCAAACCAACTTGACGAAAAAAGTATCTTACAAGACTTCCCCATATATATTGTCCCACAATAGTAATGCACTAAACAATTATTTATTTTTTCTGAACCAAGTTGCCATGACGGTTAATTATCATACCAACTTGACGAATCTACAAGGCCTCCCCATATATATTGTCCCACAATTAACATGCAATACGCGTGGTAGCACAAAAAAATCACCAAATAACTAAATGCAATGGAAATTATATTTGACACGGGTGATTTGTTTACGAATGAGGAAAACCACCAAGGCAAAACCCCACCTGGTGAATTTAAGGTCACCATTCCCGAGAATCCATTATTATCAAAACAAGCGGTTACAAGTAAAAAAATTTTAGTACCTTATACCAATTTACAGTTAAACCCTTACCCCAATCCCCAATTGGACTTGTAATGTAGTAACAATCTCTTCTTTCAATACACGGCTCCAAGTACATGACTAACCAATCGATGCATGGATCCTAGTACATGACTAACACACCAACTTGAGAAGGATGTTGGCTGCAAAGTTCTTCAGTTCATCCATACGATGAAGATCAAGAAGCTCCTTGGTTACAAAACCCTACGGTGTACAAACGCAGTAGCTTCTTCAAGTGAAAGATGAACTAGGGCAGATTGTCTTCGGTCACAATATGCATGTAACAACAAGTGCAACAACCTTTGCATCAATTGAGACGGCCCCTTAAGATAATCTTTATATATGTCTAAGGTTTTGAGAAAAGAAACCCTACACAAATAACTTGGATATGTGTGAAAAACATATATGAAAATCTGAATTTCGTAATTCTTGATAGATACAACTGTCGAGATATCTGTCGAGTTTCGAATATTAAATCTCGATAGATACATTTGTTGAGCTATCTGTCGAGGTTTAATGAACATGATTTCTTCACTTGATTCTTGGATAAATTTGCATGGCTTCAATACTTGGACTTGAACTCTTGTTTCTTGAAGTATCTACCCAATTACAAGTAAAGTGCGTTTTGTCAAAAGATTAGCCAATTCTAAATGACATATGTTCATAACAAGTTCCACATATGTCCTAACACATTAGTTTAAAGAAAAAATAACAGCAAAAATCTAAAATTTTAATTTTTACGGAAAGCTTACAAAAGCAAAATCCAAATTTGATTCTAATTGAATTTTCTCTAACATTTGGTTTAATATAAATATATATATATATATATATTTATATTACCTAGTTAGTAATGAACTATACATAGTCATGGTATATTACATAAATAATTTATAAATTTGAATTATTTTTAGTTACACAAAAAATGGCTCATAAATATAAAATCATTCAAATTCTCTTTCCTCTAATTTTATATATAGAGTTAAATATATTATTAGGTTTTTTATTTATTTTATTTATGGCTTATTTATATTGGACTCCTTGTTTTCTACACTGAATTAACTCACTTGGCAAAAAAATTTAAAAACTTAGATTTCAAATTCTCATTTCCTCTAATTTTATATATAGAGTTAAATATATTATTAGGTTATTTATTTATTTTTTTATGTCTTATTTATATTGGACTCCTTGTTTTCTACACTGAATTAACTCACTTGGCAAAAAAATTTAAAAACTTAGATTAGATGGGATACATGGCGCAAAATTAAACTCTAATTGAAATCCAATTTTTACACTGAATTAATTTACTTAGCAAAAAAATTTAAAAAGTTTAGATTAGATGAGATACATGGTGCAAAATTAAACTCTAATTGAATTCCAATTTGAAACCTAATTGGATTTTCTCTCAGTTTTGCCTATTAATATGAATATATATATATATGTAACTCGTGCTTGTGCACAAGAATGATAAATTGTAGTGGTGCTATTGATGTTAGTTTGAGTTATTAAACATATAGGCATAATGAGAGATTTTTTTTTTTTTTTAAATAGAGAGAGGTAGAGAGAAACGAATGATACATGTTGTGACTGTGAGCCAAGTTACTGAGGAGAGCAGAGCTACTCACAGCCATAATCTCTCTCTCTCTCTCTCTCTCTCTCTCTCTCCGATCATTCTCTGCCCCTGTGATATTCTGCGTACTACTCAAGAATATTTCAGGGACTTCGTTGATGGTAGCGAAGATGGATTGGTTAGAGTAACGTAAAAGGCACTCGTCGTACCATATTATAGCGACTTTGTCTAGAGGGCATCGCCCCAATATGTCTTTGCTTGCTGTGGCGACCAGTCTTGACAGACGGTGGTGTTGACGTCGACTCGACAAAGGAAGAGACCAGAGACCACGTCGTCAGCTGGGTTGTCCCCAGCTGAGGCGTTATAGAATCCATTGTTGTTGTTGTTTGAAGCGTTTGAGGTAAGAGAAGAGAGGACGAGGTTGAGGTTGAGGTTGAGGTTGGTTTGGTAGGTACTGTTAGCGATGAAGAATGTTGAGTTTGAGCAAAAGTGAGCGCTGTAAGTGGGTGCTGATTCAGTTTTGGTAAGGCTAAGGAAGGTAATTACCCAGAGAGACAAAAGGAGCCTGGGAAATTTGAAATAACGCATTTTGGTTATACCTCTTAACAAGTACACCGATTGCAAGGTCACCCAATATTTGTTCAATTTCATGTGTAATTATTTTTGTTTTTTTGGGTAAGTTGGGCAATGGAATAAAGTCATAAAGATAAAAGATTTGGTGATAGGATGAGGATACGGGTGATGAGTATTGAGTAGTGCGGGTGGGGTCTCTGGACGCAAGTGAACAAAACCAACTTTACTGTTCCTAGTTGACCAGAAGTTTGACTGTTGACTGTTGACTTATTTTGTGGAGCATTGACCAAAAGTCAAAATTTCTAAAAGTATCTATCTTGCTCAGTTTTTGTGTAGATTCTAATTTTGGATTCCGTTTATTCATTTGAAGTTCTGAAATTGTTCAATTGACATATTTTTCGTTGTGGTTTCCTTAAAGGCACTCTTCAAGGTATTTTTAAGGAATTTTTTCATGCTTATTCAACTTTAAACCCTTATCAAGCTTCCACCTTGAATTTGGGAGAATGTTAGAGATAGAGTTTGATCTCTTATATATACTCATGTTATATTTTATTGTAACACAGATTTTATATTACACTTTTACTTAATAAAAATGTAACCCTTAAGGACTTCTTCTGTAGATGTAGGCCGTTAAGGTTGAACCACGTAACCCTGTGTTCTTGTGTTCCTATTCTATACTTCTTCTTCTGCATTTACTCCAATATATACAACATGGTATAGACATCAATGCTAATATATTCAACAAAAGTCACTTTAATCGGAGAAGATGTCAAGGAAATCCTATTTATTACCAACCTAATACTAGTGCTTTCTTTTTCTATAATTTTTTTTTTTTTTATTCTGATATAAGACAATAATAAAGTTCATCTTAATTGAATAATCGTGGATTTTTATGAATTAGGATAGAGGGGAATGGAAAGTTCTTATATGTGGATAGTTCTTATTTAAGAGCCTAGGAGAAAGGAGTAGTTCTAGTATTAGAAAGAATGCAATAAAATTCTAGTTCTTCGCATGGGCTTCTTAGGCGAAAAAGGCACAAAAACAATAGGTATGCCTTATACGGGAGAAATTATTAAGTCATGGGATAATTGCTGACATGGTCTTTCATGACCTCTTAACAAATAAAATACTATTATTTATGTAAATATGACATTACTTAGTAATTTTTTTATTTTTTATTCTTTATACTGATTAAGAAGTTCACTCGTGCATTTACATAAATAACGTCATCTTATTAGTCGAGAGAACTATGCAATGGAACTAATAAAGTAATGATTTCTCCCAAACTTGATCTTAAGACAAAAGGTTCATGTGTGGACGAGGGTACAAAATCATACATCTTGGGCTTGGTCCGAGGACGTCCATGATCCGAGTAGTGACGCATTTATTAGGTGTTCTATTTTAAAGTCTCATAAGTAGGAAATGTGAAGAAAGTTATTCCGAGGAGGACTTTATCCTCGGACGTTAAGAGTACAACACAAATAGATATCCCACAAGTGAAGTGACCTTCCAAGAAGTTCCAACGGTGGGGACGTGTCTCGTGAACATACGGGAAGGAAGAGATCTAGAAATATCTGAGGAAAAGCTGCTACTACCGCATTAAATGCACTGCAGCTACTTTTCTGGCCGCATTTATGTGGAGAGGACCTCTGAACAGTGCCACTGAAGCTACTACAACTCACAGAAGGGAGAAAGAAGGTGTATGATGGGACAAGTACTCAAGTAATGTCCTAGATGATCAACAAGTGTAGGGTCAAGATGACCAAAGGGGAGCTATATAATGTAAAAGATCTTCCCTGGAAAGAGGGAGACATTTTGTAATTGAGAAACTTTATTGATATTGAATTAAACCTCCTCGGACTAGGCCGAGAGCAAATTTATCCAAAACTATTTCCTTTTTCTTCTTCTTGTTACCTCTTAACCTGGTCCTAAAGTCATATTAAACCTTGTCCATTTCACTAAAACACTATTCTTTAACCCACTATCTACAAATTTATTGTATTGGGCTTATTTGGCCAAGTTCCTCTATACGTTGGGCTTGAGCTGTAAATTGTGACCCTACAGTTCACAAAAGTAAAAGTTGGCGTGAACAGTGGCGCAGTGGGTAAGGGGCTGCTTGGTTTTTTTTTTTTTTTTTTCCATCACTTATCACTCCTCACTCAATTTTCGTCACTCATCACTCATCACTTAAAATACCCCAATTTCCTATACCCACCCGTTTGGCACACTTCACTCAGCTTCTCATCACTTAATTTTTCTACTTTTTTGTGGGACCCATACCTGTAAATTGGTCAGACCCTTCTGTTAAGCCTACCGATCAGATATCCATACCCACAAACCCACAAAAAAAAAACAAAAAAAACAAAAAAACAAAAAAAAAAAAAACGAAACCCAAATCAGAGCTGCTACCCACCACCACTGCACTCACCCCCACAAAAAAAATACTCACCATCACCACCACCACCACCATCACCATCCACCACAAACAACAAATCCCAGAAAAAAGCCCTCCACCGCTCACCACCACCACTCACCAAACCCAGAAAAAACCCACACCCAAACCGGCAAGCAACCCACCGATTCAAGACCGAAATTCAAACCGATTCAACACCGAACTCAAACCGATTCAACACCGAAACTCAAACCGAGTCAACACCGAACTCAACCAACTCAACACCAAAACTCACACCAATTCAACACTGAAACTCAGACCGATTTAACACCGAAACTCAAACAAACACCAACAGCAACCTGAAACTCAAACCGATTCAACCCGAAACTCAAACAACACCACCAGTAACCCGAAACACAAACAAACCCCCAGTAACCCGAAGCCCATAACACCAGTCAGAGAGAATAGAAGCAACAGAGACAGATGATAAATAGATCGGCAATTAGGGGAAGAGAGAGCACTAGTTTGAGAGAGAGCCTTCGATTTTGTTGAGAGATAGAGAACTGATGAGAGATGGTGATGGAGAGAAGAGTGCCTTGGGAAGAGAAGAGGAAGAGGAAAAAAAAAAGAAAGAAAAGAGATGGTCTGAAGGATGAGAGAGCCGTTGGTAGTCAATGAGCTGGCAAGGAAAAGACAGGACACAGAAAACGGGGGCCACCATGTGAATATATTTACGAAAATGCCACAGAAAACTTAGGGTATGTTTGGTAACTGTTTTTTCCCTTTATTTTTCTGTTTCCAAAAACAATTTTCTATTTTGAGACTAAAAAACTTGTTTGGCAACCCAAAATGAACAAAAAACAAAAACTGTTCTCAAAACTCAATTTGTGAAGGAAACTGAAAAACATGCAAAATATTGTTTTCAGTTTCTAATTTTCAAAAGTTAATGAAAACACGCATTTAATTTAATGAACCTGTCTCATTTAATAAGTTAGCATTAGAGTTCAAATCCTAGTAACAAATTTTTTTTTTCTTCAAAAAACGATCTTTTTAATTTCAGCCAACCAAACATGTTTTTAATTTTAAAAATATAAGAAAATTGCTTTTTCTTTATATTCCCAAAAACAAGTTTTTGAAAATAGAAAACAAAAACTATTACCAAACATAACCTGAGTTTTGAAAACTGAAAACATCTAAAATGTGTTTTGAGTTTTTTCTTTATATGTGTTTTCACATATTTTGAGTTATGGGTGATGAAAACAGAATTATGAATGATAGAAACATAAAAACCAAACAGCCCCTAAGCCTTTACTAGTGGTCATTTGGGAAAAATTTTGCCACTCAAGCGGTGTTCTTCAACTTCTCAAAAAGAAGGTACTGGAAATGAGTATAGGCTCCTATACCTCAAAATACTTGTCTTCTTGTGGCAAATATCTCAGAGACCAGATGTATAAATAGAATTCCTCTATAAAAAAAATAATAATAATAATGCAAAGATTATAAAACTTTCATTATAAGGTGTGTCTCATAAATTTCTGAGTCACCATCATTTTTTTTTTTTAAATGTTTATTATAATATGATGTGATACCAGGTCAATTTTAGAAGAGACCAGTTAAAATACCTCATCCTCCACCATGATGAGAATGGAATATTGAGAAAGTGTCATTCACCCCCATCCAAAATTAACCAGCCCTATGAGAAATACAATTGACACCCACCCAACTTTGATATCGTACTGATATCAGTTCTAATTGACAGCGAACTTATATTTACGATTGTTTACAGTTTTCAGTCCATAAACAAGAGCTATCTGAGAACTGGAATAGAAGTTCCACCACTTACTAATATATACTGATTTTGGAAAGCATCTTGTCTAGTCAAACTATCGAGGATATATTTCAGTGAATGATGCTTCATTAACAGACCATCCATTTGATTGGTTTGTATGTTGATCAGACTCAAGCTCCGTTATTGGCTTATTTAGCTTTGCTCTGCTTCGATGCAAAAATGCCGGTTGCTGAGGTAATGGTAGCGTAACAGAATAACTGTTAAGCATGAGAGATATTGTTGCCATTGTAGGTCGATTTGCAGGATTTTCTTGAACGCACAACAAGCCCAAATGGATGCACCTAATAACTTCATTTCTTGAATAAGAATTTCTCAAAGAGGGATCCAACAATTCCAAGGGTGTTCCATTCCTCCATTGTTTCCAAGCCTGCAGAAACTCGTTAAAAACGTGAAGTTCATCAAGTTCATCTTTCTTCCTCACAACCAAAGAAAAATAATTTCATTGTAAAAGTGACAAATTTAAAATATCTGATTCAAACTTACATAACTCAATAGGTCTTCAGCAAGTTCTGATTGATAGAAATGGGTATTCTTTTTGCCACTTATAATCTCTAGAACTAGGACTCCAAAGCTAAACACATCAGACTTCACAGAATATCGTCCATGCATAGCATACTCCGGAGACATATAACCGCTACAATCAAGAACCATAAAGAAACAGCCTTAAGTAAAATAAAAGAAGGAATTTTTAGAAGGTCAATCATAGTATCATATCTGTAAATTTTGGAACATCTCAAGCTAATCAATCTCCTAAGATAATCCTTCTCACAGCATTGCTATTTACACAAGGCAGAGCATGAACTGATGGTGTTAAAGTATATCTATATTTCATTTCTGTAACTCTCACATGTTATAAGAAATAAATAAATTTGTGATAAAGAACTTACAATGTTCCAACAATTCTATTTGTATTCGCTTGAGTTTGATCTACTACAAATATCCTTGCCATGCCAAAATCTGAAATTTTTGGGTTCATATCGTCATCTAACAAAACATTACTAGCTTTGACATCACGATGAATAATTCTAAGTCGAGAATCTTCATGAAGATAAAGAATCCCTCGGGCTATTCCTTCTATAATCTTGTAACGTTTTGACCAATCCAATTCTCCTTGCTTTGATGGCTCTATAATTTTGTCATAATTAAATACTCAAGTTAGGAATGAGATTCAAATGGACAAGGAAATATGCTGATTCAATTCGAAAACAAAATTTAATTATCATCTTAGAATTTCAGCTCCTTGGCACTGATTCAATTTGTGAGAAGTTCAAGACAAGTGAATTTTGATGGATATGTAAGTGATCAGTATCATGTGCTCTGATACTAATCAGTAACCATACATACCTTAGAGACATTAAACAAAGAAAGAAAGAAATAATTGGATTTAAGTTCAGATGGGCCTAACCAAATAGAAAGTAATCAAGGCTTTTGTTGGGAACATATTCATAGGCGAGTATCTTCTCTTCTCCTACCAAGCAAAATCCTAATAGTCTCACTAGATTTCTGTGTTGAAGCTTGCCTACCAATACAACCTCATTCTTAAATTCTACTGCACCCTGTCCAGATCTTACAGATAATCTTTTCACAGCTATATGTTGTCCATTGGGAAGGGTACCCTGAAAATATATTTGAACCAAGATTAAACAATCTTTTGTGTGCAAAAAACTCTCATTGACCTTCAGTATTAACTTAATTTTTACCTTGTAAACGGCACCAAATCCTCCTTCACCTATCTTATTATCCTCTGAGAACTTGTTTGTGGCATCTTCAATGATATCTAAGTCAAACTGCAAGGACTCTACATTTGTAATTTCGACTCCACCTAGACAACAAAGCAGTAGATATAATGATTTTTTTTAAAATAAAAATTCCAATTGCGAATTGTTTATACCACAAAGACCAAAAAGCAAAGTGATTAAATAATAATCTTTTATTCTTCACCATTTTCCTCTGGTAAATTATTATACTTCTTCCTTGCTCTCCGACAAAAGAAGCAACAGCCAATGAAGAGAAGAACCACAGAAACAGCAATTGGGATAACAATGGCAACAATTGTTAGCGACGACAATTTTTTTTCTCCTGCATACAACGATATGCATCATTTACTTTAGAAAGTAAGACAGTTCATCGTGATCCTTTAATATTAAAAATAACATTATATATAATTAGTAATAATAAACTAGACAAATGATATGTCAGTGACAGCCCAACCAATTGGTAAATAGTTAAAGAATGAAGCAGGAAAAAGACCAATAAAAATTCTGTCCCAATTACATCTTCTTCTTTTCTAAACTCTGGTTATTTTATATTATAGCAACAAACCAAGAATTTAATCAATAAGATTTCTATTTTGTCTATTAATAACTCTTAGCATTAGATGCATCAAAACCTCATGTCTAGTATCATGGGTGTCATGCCAGGATTCCTCCTGTATTAACTCAGTTTGTAAGACAGTAAGACTACACAAATTAATAATTCTGGACACCCAAGATAATTGTTTAAAATTTAAATAAATAAATAAACCATCTTCAATAGCAGAAGATCGAGACAGGACCATCTCTCAACTGCGAGACCCAATTAAGGCCACATAGGGTCTGAAACTGTTAAGAATCACAGATCTGGAAAAAAAAATTAAAATGTTCTTAATTATCGTACCTGGTGGAGCAAGCGGAGGAAGAATAGGCGAAGCAGATGTGATGTTGTAAAATGGGTACACTTCATATCTGATGTTACAACTTGGGAGCACAACTCTTGCACCTTGTTTTCCATTACAACACGTAGGAAGATCTCCTATGGCACTTCGAAAACACCTATAACAATCAGACACAGTCAAGTCCGGCGTGCACTGCCCGAGACTGTACAGCTTCTTTGAACTCGTAACCTCATCTTCCTCCGTCGCAAACTTCTTGCCCGAGTCAGAGTTCGACGCTTTCGTCGCCAAAGAGTTCATCGCGTTGGCCAACACATCGTTAAACCGATCACTCTCCGCCTCTGTGATATTCTGCGAACCGGGCAAGTCAAACCCAGGCACTTCGTTGATGGTAGCGAGGATGGATTGGTTTGAGTAACGCAAAAGGCACTCATCGTACCAATTTATAGCGACTTTGTTTAGAGGACACCGCCGTAATAGCTCTTGTTTTGCAGTGGCAACGCAGTCTTGACAGACTGTGGTGTTGACATCGCCACGACAGAGGAAGAGACCAGAGACCACGTCTTCGTCAGGAGTGTTCCCTCCAGCTGAGGCGTTGTGGAATCCACTGTTGTCTGTGGAGTTTGAGGTAAGAGAAGAGAGGACGAGGTTAAGGTTGGTTTGGTAGGTACTGTTGGCGGTGAACAAGGTTGTGTTGACGCAGTAGTCAGCGCTGTAAGTGGGTGCTGATTCTGTACTACTGGTAAGGCTAAGCAAGGTAATTAGCCAAAGACACAAAAGGAGCCTGGGAAATTTGAAAGAATACATTTTGGTTACCTCAATTGCAAGGTCACCTAGCATTTGTTCAATTTCATGTTTGTTTCAAATTTTTTTTTTTTTTTTTTTTTTTTTGGGGGTGGGATCCGGATCCTCTCCATTTCCCTTTGAAATGGAGAGGCTCCAGTTTACGGTAGGGATTTTTTTTTAAATGATTAGCGCTCAAAATTGAACCACGTCATTTAAAATGTTAACATACACTTAACTCAACAAATTCAACTCTGGTTAAACTAGCCGGACCCCTTTTCTCTCACCAGCCGTTCAAACTCTCTCTCTCTCTCAAATTTCAAAGTTCAAACTCTCTCTCTCACTAGCCCATCTGAAATTTCTCTCCCCAGCCGATACTTTCACCGCCAGTGGATACTCTTGGGCTATCTATTTTTACCCGGATGGCGAGAATGGGCGGTACAATGCTAGGTATATTTTGCTGTTTTTAGTTTTGGCGAGTGAAGATGCTGATGTGAGAGCGCTTTTTGAACTGAAGCTTTTGGATCAGAGTGGGAAAGAGAGGCATAAGGTTCAAACCCACAGACCCATCCGGCCACCTCCACAAACCCACAACCAACCACCACAAGCCTACATAAATCCCAAACAACCACCACAAACATCCCAAACCACCACCACTAGGGAAAAAAAAAAACCCATAAAACTTCAAACACCACCACAACACCACCATTACCACTATGACCCAAAATCAACCACAACCTCCAGCAATTGCACATCCGCAACCACCAACCATTGCACAACCCAGAATCTGATCCCTCACTCCCTCACTCGTCTCGCATCTCCAATCCCTCACTCCTTCACTCGTCTCGCCACAACCATAGCCTTGATTGCCTTCTATTGTACCATATATTTAGCACCACGTTGTCGATGGAATGGACTAGGCTATGGTCCTTCAATGGACTATCTGAATCTGGATTGAAGAAATCTCGAAACCCTTTGTCTTCTCTACTATCTCCTTTGGGTCCTGCCAATTCGTCAATTTTCTATACCCAAGAAGAGAAACAACTTTAAGAGTTGGAGATGAGAGAAAATCCTCGGAGATGAGAGTTGGAGAAGAAAGTTTGAATTTTGAAATTTCAGATGGGCTGGTGAGAGAAAAGAATAGGCTGATCTAACCTTGGGTTAAGTTCATGTGGTTTGGGTTAAGTTTATGTGGTTTGGGTTAAGTTTATGACGTGGCATGTTTTTTACCGTTGATCATTTTCAAAAATCTTGACCGTGTATTGGAGCCTCTCCATTTCAAAGGGAAATGGAGAGGATCCGGATCCGGGGGGGGGGGGGGGGGGAAGAAATAATATGATGAGGATATGGGTGATTGACGGGTCGTTCAGGTGGGCTCTCCAGACTCTCCAGAGGCAAGTCAACAAAAGCAACTGGCCTAAAGAAGTCACAGTTAATGGGAGAAAGTATGTCAAGAAAATCCTATTTTTTTCCCAACCTTAATTACCTAATCCTAGTGCTTTCTTTTTCCTTAATCTGACGTAAGACAATAATTAATAAAGAAAATATTATTTGAATAATGGATTATTATGAATTTGGAATTTTGGATAGAGTTTCAATGGCAGACTGGCAGTACAGGAGAAAGTATTAAAAAAAAAAAGGCGCACTAAATTCTGCGCGAGGCCTTTTAGGCAAAAAAAAAAAAAAAAAAAGTACAAAAACAAGAACACGACATTTTCTGTGTTCTCTTTTATATTATACCAATCACAGCTTGTCATGTATTTATTTAAATTTTTTTATAAAATAGCATAGCAAAAGCTTAAAATGAAAAAAAAAACAAAAACAAAAACAACAGATGACAAGTTGTGATTAGTGAAATATAAAGTGTAATATAAAATGTAATATTTCTAGGGCCTGGCGTGCCTCTTCTTTCTTTCTTTCTTTTTTATTTTTTATTTTTTATTTTTTTTCCTGGCAGTAACATTGCCTCTTCTTTTTTTGGGATATTACTTTTATTTTTTAATAAATTTGGATGATTGCTCTTTTTTTTTTTTTTGGTGGTTATTTGTTACTTTTTTGTTTTAATTAAGCATCATTCTTTAATAAGGGTATATGAGTAAATTTATTAAAACTCATTATTTCTATGTTTCCACTTTTCCACTTTCAACCAAACAAAAATGAAAGAAAATAAAATATTTTCTATCCTCTCACTTTTCCATCCTTTCACCATTTTCTATCCTTTCACTTTTCCACCCCTTCAACCAAACGGACCCTAAGTGTATATGTGTGTGAAACTCTCTTCTAGAAGCTTGAACCCCGGTCCTTTCCCCCCACACCCTACAAGCATTTATACTTGTGGAGTGACCACAGCACCAAGGGTGTGCGGTAGTTTTCAATCATGAAATTGGTAGAACTTGAAATGGAGGAAAAATTTTCCCGGATTCATCGTCCTCAATTTGGAATAACAAGTATGCTACAATTTTCAATGAGGGGCCTTTAGCATTAAGTTACATTTATTATTCCCAACACCCTGCTAACTTTTTTTTTGGTTGAAAAGAACACCCTGCTAACTTGGTTTAGAAAGAACAAGCACGATTTAGGTGTATTAATATACTCAACCTCAGGCTCAATGTGGTCAATCATCACTTTCAAATAGATTCATTACTCACAATTTGTCACTTTATAAATAAACTGTAGAAAAAATTGTGGAATAATTTGTGCGCCTAGGCGTATTTACCCATAAATGCATTAACATTCCAATGCCATGCCAACTTGGCTTGAAAAACAAGCAATCGATAAGTACGTTAATATTTGTAAGGCCATGCAAACTTAATTGGCTTAGAAAACAAAATTAGTAAGTGCATTATTTATTTATTTATTTATAATGCGAGTATCTATAACTCTTTGACCATCTCACTATTCTCTTGAATGTGTGTAGTGTCCCTATCCCTGACATATCAAGTAAATACATGAGGAATCCTTTGGGGGTAGTCTCAAGCTATTAGCTAATAATTTTGAACCCCGTATTTCATAAATTTCATGAGACCTCAGAACTATTAGACCAACCTCTTCGTATTGTAAAAACATTATCATTTATTAAAAGAAAATAAGTGGGGGTAAATTTTAATTCTTGCCCTACGACCAAAGTCTTTATTCTATGGTTGGGACTACATAAAGAACCATGAGGAGGGTGTAAAGACTAAAGAGGACGAGAGAAAAAGAAATGTTAGAAATTTCCTCTTCATCTGTTTATATTTTATTTTATATGAGTTTATTTTTGGATTTTAGAAAGGGAAAAAATCAGAAGTTAAACTGACATGGTAATATATGTAATAGAAAATAATAGGGTTATTATCAAAGAATATTTATAAATAAGGCATAATTAAATCCATATGAATAATTAAAATAAAGTCAAAGAAACTATAAAAAGATGTAATGTGATTTAATCACGAGAAAAGTATTGGGCTGTTTATTCAGGACTGCTAAAAAAATTTCCTTAAAACTTTTGAATGACAAGAAACAGAGTCAAATTTTCTTACTTAAATTCTATTAAAAAAAAAGTTATTGAAAATTGGGAATTCCTAATCACGTGTGTGAGCATGGAGATTTGAAAAATATTAGTTACTTCCAAAGTACAACTATGTGATACTTTTTACTCTCACAAGAATGATTAATCTCATTATAAATTTTATTAGTAATATTCACCAATATTGTTATTATTAAAGTGGGAACCCATCCTTTACTCTTTTATATCACAGCCAACCACTTTCGTAGAAATGTGCTGCTCGATTTATGAACACTTAATAAGATAAAAGGAGCAATAACTCTATAGCGACTCAAATTGAGTAATTCTAGTATCACATAAAACACTCCAACTTTTGTCACAATTGTTTTATGTAGCATACTGTGATTAATTGTTTATCACTTTTATATGGACCCACTATTTTTTTTTTCCACTACTTATAGTCTACTACGCAGACAATTGTAACAAAAACTGTGATGTGTAACGTGATTCTAGAATTTTTGACAAAATTTTGGGACAATTACAGATTACTCACCTGTGGTTTAACCTGAATTTAACTTACCCACCCGTGGTTTTATTTTTAACACTTTACCCACCTGTGATTCATTCCGTCTATACTCCGTAACCCACCTCTAATTTTTCCGTTACTCTAACACGTTTCATCAAAAAATCAAACAAGAAATCAGATCAAACACTCCTTCCACACTCTCTACGCTTGCTCACCCACTTGGGAAAAAGGGACATTTGATATCAGCTTCCATAACAGGATTCACCATTTGTGAACAGATGTGACACCAATACCTTGCTGGCATTGTTTCCTCCATTTTTTCTCCTCCCTTCTTTCCCCACCACCACCACTACCTTTGACTCTGTCACGATCAAAAATTTAAATTTAAAAAAAAAAAATCAACACAGTAATTCAATGAATAATAGACATCAACCATCCCCAACACAAAACTCTCATAGTCAAACATTCATTCACAGGCAAAGAATCAAACAGTTTTCAAGTCTTTCACAGATCTAAATCATCATCAACCTTTTCAACCACCACACCCAACAAAAAAAAAAAAAAAAAATCTAAAAAAATAGAAACCCCACAAATTCCCAGATTAAAAAAATGCCCAGAAACACTATTTAAGATTATAAAATAAAGGTCACAGATTTGCATACCCATTAACCCAAAAAGGCAAAAGTAACACCTTAAAAAGCAAAAGAACCTGATTAAAATTGTGAACAAAGATAATCTAGTAAGCAAAAAAAAAAAAAAAAAAGCGTTTTTGAAATTGACATATTATAACAAAAAATTGTTGGATCCACAAATAAAGAAAAAGAAATGAGATTGAGAGAAATTTTGCACTTACCAAGACCCAGAAGAGGAACAAGAGAAGAGAGCGAGAGTAGGTCCAAAATTAAAATCTAAACAAAATTTTATAAAATTTGGCTTTTGGGTATTGGATATCAGAGAAAATAAGGAGGATTTTAGACTCAGCAATTTATGTTTTTATGAAAACATAAATTGTTGAGTCTAAACCCTCCTTATTTTCTAAGATCCCAAGTGGGTGAGCAAGTGTAGAGAGTGTGTGGGAGAGGAGTGTTTGATCTGATTTCTTGTTTGATTTTTTGATGAAACGTGTTAGAGTAATGAAAAAATTAGAGGTGGGTTACAAAACATAGACAGAATGAACCACGGGTGGGTAAAGTGTAAAAAATAAAACCACGGGTAGATAAGTTAAATTCAAACTAAACCACATGTGGGTAATCTGTAATTATCCCCAAAATTTTTAACAACTATGAAAGCGGCAAATTATTAAAGGTAATTGATAAATAATGCTAATAGTGAATTCAGACAAAAACCAATAAAACATGTCAAATTTAATTGTTATGAAAATTGTTATGTTACTAGTTTGTAGCATCACTCTTATTAAAGTAATTATTTCATACCCTCCACAAAACTTTTTATCTTCTTACTATTAACTGCATATAATTCGAAGCCGCTCAGCTCTCTCTCTCTCTCTCTCTCTCTTCACAAACGAAACTGAAAATTCCCACTTGGAAGCAAAATCGCCGAAGATGCTAATGCCTACCGGTAATTTAGTACTTTAGCAAACTTTGAATAGCAGCAGCCAGCATGCTATTAGTTTTATATTACATAATTATTTATCATCCCTATAATTTGTATTCTGAATAAGTTTTTTTATTTTATCTATTTATTTATTATGCACATAAAATTTTCAGTTGTTAGCAGTACAGTGTTTATCAAGAAGAAGAGGTTGATGGAGGTGTTTCCTTCAAGATGGAGGAATCTGTGGACAGAATGGCAGCTACGAGTGTTGATTCTACTTAGTGTCACCACCCAAATAATTCTAATCATTCTAGGCAATCGCAGAAAGTATATTGCCGGAGCTTGGATCAGATTTACTGTTTGGTCAACCTACTTACTCGCTGACTCAATAGCTTTAATGGGTAATGGCTGCTGGCATAATCTCAAATGACGTAGGAGAAGTGTACAATGCTAATGGTTTAGGTGATGAAAATATTTTCTAAAAAAAAAAAAAAAAAAAAAAAAACCAAACGTAAATATATAAAATCTTACAATATATATACTTCTACGAATTTTTTTATTTTAAAATTGTTGTATAATAGTCTCATTATCAATGTTGCAATCTACGTCTCTTTCAAAATTTTAGTTAAATAAAATTTTTCTTAGGTTTTTTCCTTTTTTTTTTTTTAGTAAGGACCTAATATATTGTTAAGATGACCAAAGATTAAGGATAAAGTTTGGTTACAAACTTAATTGTGGCCCAAGATAACTCTCACTAATCAAATTAACATGGCAACATATTTTGAAAATCTAACCGTTAAATTGCATGTTCTTTATGTTCTTAAAACACATGTCAAATTTCATGTTAATCGAATGTTATTTAATATTTGATCTATAAACTAATTTTTCATGAATAATTTTAGACTCACTACAACAAAATGTATTTTCAGTGACGAAAAAATTCGTCACTAAAAGTCCAGTTTTTCGTCATTAAGGACTTTTAGTGACGAAATTGGACTTTTAGTGACGAAACTCATTTCGTCACTATAGCCCCGTCACTAAAAGTCCTGGTGACGAAAAATTTCGTCACTAAAAATCCGATTTGATTTAAAAAAAAAAAAAAAAAAAAACTTTTAGTGACGAAAACGTTTCGTCACTAAATGTTTTCCTCACTAAAAACACTATTCAGTGACAAAAATATTTCGTCACTAAAAACACTTTAGTTTACTAAATCATATTTAGTGACGAATAATTTCGTCACTAAAACTATGTTAGGGTAAATATAATGACGAACAAATTCGTCACTAAAACTATTTTTAAGAAAATCCAAGCACATATAGTGACGAAAATTTTCGACACTAAAACCATTTCTTACAAAATTTTGCTATGAAATTTTCGTCACTAAAACAATTTTTTGTTGCTATATTTGTGACGAAAAAATTTGTCACTAAAACTTATTTTCTGTTTTTATTTTTTTCATGGCTTTGATATTAACCTGTAACATGTCATTACATTATTAAAAACTCACATTTGAATAACACATTTATTTCAACACATTTATAAAAAAAGATCCATACATTCTACAAGTAAAAAATAAAACAAGTATCTAATTCAAACTCCTTCCATACAATAATTGTTTGCAATACATACAATAACTCTACCTAAACCCTATTTTAGAACTAACGGAAGATGTCCTCATATGTCTTCAAGTAATACCAAAAGTAAATCCCCTAAAAGCCACCAATAAGAAATCTACACAAATATAAAAACAATACTTCGTTAAAATCGTAAAGTAAAAACATTAATTATGTTATAAGAAACATTTCTAACAACGCATTAAGAGTAACCACACCAATAAATTAAAATCACAACTCCTAATGTATAAGTTGTAGAAAGCAAATAAAGTACTAATCAAAAAGTGTTTTAACTTAAAGTTGAACCACCCCCATAAGTAAGAGCATCATCATAACCCTTGCTGCTAAAAAAGTTAAGAATATTCTTTTGGACCTCATCTTGCTTAATTCGTGCATCTTGGTCCTTAGCTCGCTCCTCTTGATCTCTAGCTCTTGCCTCTTTGAGCTCAATTATCTCATTTTCTAACCGTTGGATATACTCCACCGATGAATTAGAGGAGGCGGTGGTTACTAGAGAAGAGGAAGGTATCATGCCAAGTCCTTTTACAATACCGGACTTCTTCTTAAACACCAAGTTTGAGATCTCCTCTTGTGTAAGGGGAATTGCATTAGGATCTTGACAATGATCCTCTTGCACTTTGAGAATATTTTCCTATCATTTGAAAGAGAGAAAGAAACAAACAATCACAACATTAATACTACATATGTTATAGCTTTACAAATATGATAGGGATGGCATGATACACATACATATGTCGCTTCATCCTCAGGGTGTATCCACATATTTGTATTTGGATTGAAATGAACATTTTTGAAGATTTTTGCCAATTCAGGAACTTGACCATCATTATTATTTGTCTGATTAATTAACATTCAAGTGTTAGATAGATATACTTAATTAATCACAAGAAATATACTAAGGTTTAAGAAAATGAAAAAATACCCACCTCCTCATCAACCCTAACAGCAAGTGCCTTTGTCCCGCATCTATGTTTGCCTTTAGTTTTATTCCTATTTTTAGAGTTCTTTCTTGATTTTTTCTAATAAACAACATTCAAGATATTTATTAGATCATGAATAAAATAGTATACATTTACTTTATCTAAATATTAATCAATCAATTGACAACATAATATTGTAAACATTGGATAATAATAATATACGCATAAATAATTTACCAGTCAATCCTCATTGGTCCATCTCCCATCAATGAGTTCAGTCCATTGCTTCTTCGTGGATACGCACAATATTAGGAGATTGTCGATAGCAATTCCCACAGTGAATACACGGGCACGGAATATTACCACTCAAGTCCACAACTACTCTTGCAAAATTAATAAATGCATTGACCCCTTCAATATACGGATGACTTAATCTGCCATCGGGTGTCTTACCCATTGTCATCCAACTTTTATCCATATTTGACTACAATTACAAGATGAATGCTACTTTAGTTAAATAAGAACAACTCATGCATAATGTATTCTAACATCTAAGTCTATAAACTACTTAGATAAAGTTCTATCATATTCATGAATGCACAAGTCTATATTAATACTTAAATAAATATACATTGCACACACAAATATACACTCCCAATATGAATTGAAACGACCTTATAACACCACACAAGCCACCCGCTTGCTCCAACACAACAACCCACCACAAAACTAATCACAAACATCACAACTATAATACTTACAAGTATTGAAATTGAATAAAGGAACACAATTGCTACTAATCAACAAGTTTCATTCACATTTGCAAGAAATTAAAAACACTCCAAATATGAATTTAAACGACCTTATAACACCACGCAAGTCACCCACTTGCTCCAACACAACAACCTACCACAAAACTAATCACAAACATCACAACTATAATGCTTACAAGTATTGAAATTGAATAAAGGAACACAATTGCTACTAATCAACAAGTTTCATTCACATTTGCAAGAAATTAAAAACACTCACAATATAAATTTAAACGACCTTATAACACCACGTAAGCCACCCGCTTGCTCCAACACAACATACCACCACAAAACCAATTTCCAACATCACAAGTATAGAGTTTTACAAGTTTTTAACTAGAATTTACTTACTTTAGTCAAGCTAAGTTTACAACTTTCAGAAAAAATCCAAAGTTATTGCAAACAATGTGTATTTAGTCTGCAAAAGAAAAGTTAAATTTATAGTACAAAAGTTAAAGAAAAGCTTGTAAAAGCTCATTAAATACTAGAACCTAATCCTAGGAATCAATTTAATAAAAGCTCTTAATCATATATGACAATGAACACCCATGTGGGGGTATATGTATATTACCTAAATCTAATGTTTATGAGTATTACATTTTTCTACTGGAAGGCAATTTCTTTACAGAGTTGCACTGCATCTTTAAGCTACAAAATTAACCATAGCCATCAGACAAGCCTACCTCGACAAGTGGAAGTATGAAAGTTGAATCCCAGCATTATGATGGCTAAACAAAAGGGATTTTACAGGATTATGAAGCGTCGCGACAGACCAGCGAGAAGCGAATTGGCGACAGTCAGGCAAGGATGAATCGGCGACGGTAAGGCGATGCTTTTTGTATTGGCGACAGTGAGGTTGATTCGTTTGGAACTTTGTGTATCGGCGACGCTTTGGAACTTTTTGTCAGAGATGACTGGGTTTGGAACTTTTTGTGAGAGAGTGAGGAAGTGAAATAACAAAACAAAAAGGGCTGAATATAATTTTTAGTGTAAAACTTATTGTGACGAAATTTATATTTCGTCACTATTAGATACCTTTAGCGACGAAAATTAGCTTCGTCGCTGGGTACATCTACCGATTTTTATTATTTTGTTTTTAGTGACGACTTATTTTCGTCACTATTTGTGACATTTAGCGACGAAATGGTTTTCGTCCCTAATAGTATTCTTATCAGCACCTTTAGTGACGAAATAATTCGTCACTATAGATGATTTTCGTTTAGCGCCTACATTTTTGTTTGGCGCCTTTAGTTCAACCCAACATATAGCAACGAAATTTATTTTTCGTCGCTAAATTTTACTAATTTTTTTATAAATAGTGACAAAATTTAAATTTCGTCACTAAATGGTACTTTTTAGTGACGAAAAAATTTTCCTCACTAAAATTCGTCATTGAAAATACATTTTGTTGTAGTGACTACAAAATCTCGAAATTTAAAAATTTGATTAATGACATATTTATTAATCTTTGATCATCTTGAAAATTTTTAAATATGGAGGATATACAAAGAAAATTTAATCCAATGGTGAATTTGTCAAAGTTCACCTCCAATAAAAAGATATTGAATAAGAATGTAGCTAATTTTTTTTATCTTTTACAAAATATCTCATCAAAATCGGATTTTGGTTTTTACCATGTTATTTAGTCATAAAACAATGAGTAATCGTGCATGCAGTACAAACCTCAATTCCTTTCCATGTCCTCCACGTTTTAATAATGAATTTGAAGGCTCCTTTTGATTAAGGTCTTGATTCTTTCATATTCCATTTTATGTGTTAAAATATACGGAGAGATTCTCACATCAATTATGGACATGTGTATGAAATAGTGGATATGAAAGAATGTAAAAGAAATTTTTTTTTTCTTCTGATTATCAGTTTGACAGTACAACAAGACGAGTACATATTATCCATAGTTGTCAAAACGTGAATCGTATCATGAATCGATTTTTGATTTTTCCGTATCATGCATTGTATTGTATCGTGTATCGTAAGATACACAAACACTTAATAAAATTTATAAAAAATTATATATATATATATATAAATGGTATATTCATTATAAATTTTAAATATATTCAATTAATGATTAATTTATTCATCATTTATGTAATAATATTTAACAAGCTAACTAAATATAAATCAAACTAGCATGTGTTTATAACATACATATTCAAATTACTTAAATTCAAAAGTGATAATATATTACAAATGACCCAAAATTAATAATTTATTTTCATCATATTGCCTAATAAACCTCATTTAAGTCAATGCTATTATCATGTTTATAATTTTGCAAACTTATTTCTTCATTAAAATTTTCTTCATCGTCATTAACATTTACTATCTCTTCTTGTTCTTTTTATTTCAATAATTTAAATAAAAAAATAATTATATTGTCAATTAATATCTTATTCATAGTATAGAAAATAAATTTGCAAATATTAAAGTGAAGTGTAAGTGTGTACTGTATAGTCCAAATTTTATAGGAGAAAGAGAGGGGAAAAAAACTTATGAATATGTTATTTTATTAGGCCAAATTAAGTAACCTAATAGTTTTGTGTTAAAAACAAGTCTAACAACTTGTTAGATTCAAATAAAAGTACAAATTTTAACAAAAAATCTCATTTTAAAGCATTTGTGTATATATCATACGATACGTACGATTTTACGATACGATACGATTTATACGATATGCACATTGTTTCGTACAATTCATGAGCACTTACAATATGCCGATACGATACGGAACTTTTTACACACAATATGATACGTATCACGTATTATACGATATTATTATCCAAGTAGGACAGTAAACCCCAAAAGGTTGGTGGCTAAGTAGTTTCTAAATTTTTGTGATATCTATGAGATCCTTGGGGTCACTTCCAACAACTTAGGGTCACTTCTAAGGAATTCTTTCGTGTAGTAATCTGGTGTGCATGGTGATGATGCAAAAAATCAACAGTTGAACTCCTCATCGTAGCAGATGGACGATGCTGTGAATGGGGTCGTCTCCGTAGGTGAGAATCCTGCAAAATGAACTCTGCAAAATGAACTGAGGGGAAGAGTAACACACCAGTGTGGCATAAGCCAAACCACCTCCGATGCTTAAGTCAGTAAGGGAGAAAGATTCTAGAGATAAAATGAGTTGAGAGTAATTTCGTAGAGTATTTGTGTGTACCTTTGGTTTCTGTTATCTTCTCTTTTATAGTTGTACGCCTCATTAATGGGCAATAATGTGCTGCATTTATGCTCAACGGCTAGTGCGTTACAGAATCTTTTTCTGGAGGCCACAGCTCATTCTGTGACCGTTGGTCCGTTAATTACGTTTTGTCATCAATGATCGTAATAAATGCGTAACGTCTTCTCTGGGTGAATGACGACCTTTGTATAATGACGACCATAATTTTTGGTTCATCAGCTGCCTCCTTTGTTCGTTTCCTTGTCTTTTAGACCAGATAAGAACAAATTCGTCTAACGCTTCGTATTCCGCGTGCTGCGCATTTATGACGATTTTGATGTTTGAGCAGTTGAATGCCACATGTACTACCAGGATGCGCTCGTCATGCGGACATGTCTCGGTTTTCCCGCGCGTGTTTTTTCCACTTGTTTTGCATTTTTCCCTCATCTTTCCTTTTCCTTGTATTTTTTCCTTATTCAGTTTCCGTTTTAGCGTTTGTTTCTTCTCTGAGATCCCTTTCTCTGTCCTGCGTTCCCTGGTAAGTCATTCATGTTTTTGTTACTTTTTTGGTTCTTCCATGGTAGATTATTCCGCTGTTAGGGTAGCTTGTCCCTCGATAGCTTTCTTTTTTGCTCATTTAGGCTGTTTTCTCGAGTCTGTGGAAGGGGAGTGTCTTGAGGGAGTTAGTTTCTTTGTAAGGGCGGACTGTCCATACACTTCCGTTCTTTCTTTGTTATTCTCTCTAGTTTCTCGTTCTACTAGGGTAGCCAGGTTATTAAAGATGTCTGAAGTGAGGTCTAGTGATCTTGAGACAGGATTATCTTCGTCTGATGATCGCGTGATCTCAGACACTACTTCTGTTTCCACCCCCTATAAGGCTTGGACTATCTCGTGTTCCCTCACGGGGAAGGATGAGTAGCGGATCAGGGATAAATTTCAGTTCCCTGCTTTTGTAAAAATTAGGATCCCGAGTGACGAAGAAAGAGCTTGTCACTCTTATGCTGATGAGGTTTGTTTTTATAAGGCTGATTTTACCAACGGCCTTCGTTTCCCTGTTCACCCTTTTATTAGGGAACTTTTTTCTTACTTGCATCTTGCTCTAGCCCAGTTAGTGCCTAACTCCTGGCAGATTCTTGTCTCTTGTATGGTGGTATGGATGTCCGCCAATGATGGGGATGTCATTAGGAGGGACGAATTCCTCCACTTTTATCGTCTGAGAAAATCCAAAGACCCCGGCTATTATGAGTTTAAGCCATGGGATAGGGTTTCTAGGTTAATCCTTGATTACCCATCTTCTCTCCGAAACTGGAAGCCAAACTTCTTTTTTTATCTCTAGAAGTGATTGGGAGTTTGTCCTTGGTGAGGACCTGAATGAAGCCCCCAAGTTTTTTCGTAGTTGGGGAGTTCTTATGTCTGGTGCGTCTTTATTAGTGACGAGGTTAGATGGCTCATTGGTGCCCTTGTTTTGCAGTTTCCCAGTGTCCTCGTTTGAATAAGAGGTACCAGCATTGTGTTGAGAAAGTAAAGGAGTACCTCAAGTCCGTCAAGGATTTTGACGAGCTCGTTTCTCCTCAGACTTTGTCTTTGCACTTTCTGGGTTCGGAACCGTCTACTAAGGTTCGGAAAAGTTTGGAAATTGTGAAAAAAAGTGTGTGTTTCTGCCTTTTTCATTCATTTTTTTTTTTTTAATAACTGTTATTTCGTCCTTTCAGGAATGACAACTAGGTTTAGCAAACGGAAATTAGCCAAGGCTCAAGAGAAGAAGGCCAAGGGTGGAACCGTTAGTGGTCTCTTGTCTAAGAAGAAGACTAGTGATGTTTCTAAGAAAGACTCCGTGACGTCAGTTCCTCCTGCTCACTCGCTTGCTAAGCGTCCTGCCTCTCCTACTTCGTCATTGGAGATGATTGCCTTTGGTGGGGAGGAGATTAAGAAAAAGAAAAAGGCTAGTGGTAAATCCTTCCTTCCTATCTTTTGGGATGACGCTGACGCAGCAACTTTGAAGGCCCACGAGGCACTTTTTGTGGATGATTTGAACCCTCCGATGGTGAAGTCATCTGGTGAGGTGATGTCGTCTCACATCCAAAAGCTTGTGCAGGTATGTGTTATTGGTCTACTCCGCTTCTTCTTTTTTCTTTTATTTTTCTTTCGCTAGAGAAAATTTCTTTGTAGGCTTTGGTGGAATCCCTATTCGTTTCTGGGAAGCTCTTGGATTTAGAAAAGAAGGTGGCTACGTCTGAGCCTTTGGTCAAGTCTTTATCCACTGAAAATGAGACGCTTAAGAACAAGGTTGCCATCCTCACTGCCAGGGCTGAGAATGACAAGGAGTGCGTGGTAACCTTGCAGAAGAGCCTACAAGTGGAGAAGGATTTCTACAAGCTGAAGGACAAGCAGATTGGTGACCTGGAGCTGAAGCTGGAGAATAATGGGGCCACGACGATACAGGATTTCAAAGACTCTGACGAGTACTCTGATGAATTGTGCAAGTACTACGTGGAGGGCTTTGATCTTCTCGTGAAATGGATGGCAAAACACCACCCTGGCTTGGACCTTTCTGGTTTGGCCGTGGACAACATTGAGAAAGAGCTCTTGTCTGCTGAGGCCACCGCGAAGAATGTGATAGAGGAAGCCACAGACGTTGCTGAAGGAATGAAGGAGGCCACTGTTATAACCCCCGCAAACCCTGTCCCTGATGAGCAGTAACTTTACCTTTTCTTTTTCTTTTTATTTCCTTGCAAGGCAAGAACAATATTTCTTTCTTGGCCCGTTGTTTTGGGCAATTAAACAATTTCTTTAATGATGATAGACTAGGGTATGGTTTTCTTGCTTTTAGTTGTAGTAACCAACTCTTTTATGCTTTGAAAACCTTGTGTGGCGATGTTAGTTGTGCTGGGGCAACTTTTATTTTTAGCTCGCATTTGAACAGCTTTCTCGTACTTAACCTGCATTTGAACAACTTTTTATTGAGTTGTGCTTGAATGACGATGTTAGTTGTATTTGAACAACTTAACATTTTTTAGCTGTGTTTAAACAACTTTTTGTTGAGTCATGTTTGAATGACGATGGTAGTTGTGTTTGAACAACTTAGTATTTTTTAGCTATGTTTGAACAGTGTTTTATAGAGTCATGTTTGAATGACGATGCCAGTTGTGTTTGAACAACTTAGTGTTTTTAGCTGTGTTTGAACAACTTTTTATTAAGTCATGTTTGAATGATGATGCTAGTTGTGTCTGAACAACTTAGTATTTTTTAGTTGTGTTTGAATAGCGTTTTATTAAGTCATGTTTGAATGACAATGCCAGTTGTGTTTGAACAACTTAGTATTTTTAGCTGTGTTTGAACAGCTTTTTAGTGAGTCATGTTTGAATGATGATGCTAGTTGTGTTTGAACAACTTAGTATTTTTAGCTGTGTTTGAACAGCGTTTTATTAAGTCATGTTTGAATGACGATGCTAGTTGTGTTTGAACAACTTAGTGTTTTTAGCTGTGTTTGAACAGTTTTTTAGTGAGTCATGTTTGAATGACGATGCGTTTGAACAACTTAGTGTTTTTAGCTGTGTTTGAACAGCTTTTTAGTGAGTCATGTTTGAATGACGATGCTAGTTGTGTTTGAACAACTTAGTATTTTTAGCTGTGTATTAATAGCTTTTTATTGAGTCATGTTTGAATGACGACGATGCGCTCTACTCATGACTTAGGGTCGTGGTATTTGAGTGTCTTTTAGGTTAACCGTTTTTCGTTTTGTCTTGAATGACGATTATGTTGGTTGTGTTTAAACAACTTAGTCGACTTTGGTAGTTGTGTATGAACAACTTCAATTGGTATGATGCTGTTGGCTATGTGTGAATAACTTTTAATTTGAAATTTTGATGACGGAGATCCTTGGGACGTCTCCCAAGGACGAATCCTAAGCGTTGCACACCTTTTGATAGTGATAGATCATGGGTAATCATTGTTAAATACGTATTGTACATGCTTTGACAAGTCAGGGATAATCATTGATAAATACGTATGGATAATGCTTTCATGTATTATTGGTTTTATGAATGATGAAAGTAATGGTTGTCATACATATTGATATGGAGATTAAGCAACTTGAAAATGTAAGCGTTCCTTACTAGTAGTATTTCTTCAAATGTTCTATGTTCTATGGTTGAGGCAATTCCGGGCCGTCTAAGGACTTTAGGTAGTAGGAGCCTTCTTTGGAATGACAGATTACCTCGTAGGGGCCTTCCCAGGCTAGTCCCAGTTTTCCTTAGGATGGGTCCTTTGTTGCCTATGATACCTTCCTAAGGACAAGGTCCCCGTGTTGAATCTTCTTACCTTAACCTTTCTGTTATAGTATCTAGTCATTGCTTCCTTGTGCTTGGCCATTCGCTTCATAGCTTCTTCTTTGACTTCGTCAATTAGGTCCAGGTTGCTGTTAAGCTCTTGCTAATTCCTCTGGTCTTCATATGTTTTGACTCGGTAGCTCGTCAGTCCTACTTCCATCGGTATGATGGCCTCAGTGCCAAATGTCAGTCTGAATGGTGTTTCTCCTGTTGGAACTCTTGTGGTCATCCTACATGCCCAAAAGACATTTTGTAGTTCTTCAGGCCATGCCCCCTTTGCCCCTTCAAGCCTAGTTTTGATAATTTTGAGCAAGTTTCTGTTCGTCACTTCTGTCTGGCCGTTGGCCTGAGGGTGTCTAGGAGAAGAATAGTGATTCTTGACTCCTAAGCCTTGGCAAAATTTTCAAAACTTGGGGTTGTCAAACTGCTTCCCATTGTTTGATATTATAACATGTGGGACTCCAATCCTACAAATGATGTTTTTCCACACAAAGCTTGTGACTTTAGCCTCTGTTATCGTCGTCACTGGCTTTGCTTCTACCCATTTTGTGAAGTAATCAATTGCGACTATTAGAAATTTGAGTTGCTTCTTCTCTAGAAGGAATGGACCCATAATATCAATTCCCCATTGGACGAAGGGCCATGGTGAGGAGATGGGTGTCATCGTCTCTCTTGGTCTCGTTTGGAAATTTGCGAAGTGTTGACACTTGTCGCATGCTCTGACGATGTTGTATGCGTCTTTTTGTAGGGTTGGCCAGTAATATCCTACTCTGAGCGCCTTTCCTGCTAAAGATCTTGCCCCAGCGTGGTTTCCACAGGTTCCCTCATGTATCTTGCGGAGCACGTAATCTGCTTCTTCTGAGTTGGCGCATCTTAGATATGGGAGCGAATATCCTCGTCTGTACAGCACCTCGTCAATAATGACGAAGCGAGCTACTCTGATCTGTATCTTTCTTGCTTCCATTTTATCTTCAGGGAGCCATCCTTCTTTCAGATAACGGACGATGGGAACCATCCACTCGTCTTGTTCTTTTATCGTCAGGACTTGTTCACCTTCTGTGCTTGGCTACCCCCTTATTTCTACACATAGTTCGGAGGTCGCATCATAATCGTCTGACGAGGCCAATCTTGCTAGAAAATCAGCTTCTACATTTTTTGATCGAGGGATTTGCACAAAGTTTAAACTTTCAAAATGCTGTGAGAGTTATTGGACGATCTTTAAGTACTTTTGCATTCTTACTTCTTTGGCTTCATAATCTCCCTTCACTTGTCCTATTATTAGTTGAGAATCAGCTTAAACGATGAGACTCTTTGCTCCTAGAGCTTTTGCTAGGCTTAGCCCGGTCAGTAATGCCTCATACTTTGCCTTGTTATTGGTTGCTGGGAACTGCAATTTGATTGCATATTTCAACGCTTCTCCTTCTAGAGGTATAAGAACTACTCCTACTCCTCCCACTTTCTTCGTGGCTGACCCATCTGTTTGGACCGTCCATATTTCCATGGGGGATTCTTCTTCCTTACAGGGATAAGTGAATTCTGCAATGAAGTTCGCCAGTACTTGGGCTTTGATTGCTGCTCGAGGCCGATATTCGATGTCAAATTGGTCCAATTCAATTGCCCATTGAATAAGTAGTCCTGCTGCGTCTATTTTGTTCATCGTCTTTCTTATGGGTTGATTCGTCATGACGACGATGGTGTGTGCTTGGAAATAAGGACGGAGCTTTCTAAAGGCAATCAATAATGTGAAAGCTATCTTTTCCATCCTTAGGTAACTTACTTCTGCTCCTTGGAATGCCTGACTGGTATAATAAACTAGCTTTTGAACGTTCCCTTCTTCTTTGATCAATGCCGAACTTAAGGTAGTATTGGATACTGCTAAGTAGAGATACAACTTCTCTCCCATCACTGAGGGACTCAATAGTGGTGGCTTCGTCAAGTACTCTTTCAATTGGCAAGAGCTTCTTCGCATTCGTCAGTCCACTGGAAGGCCTTCTTCAATACTTTGAAAAATGGCATGCACTTGTCTGTTGTCCTAGAGACGAACCTGTTTAGGGCTACAACCTTTCCTGTCAGGCTCTGCACCTCTTTCACTGTCTTTGGTGATTTGACCTCGATTATTGCTTTTACTTTATCTGGATTTGCCTCTATTCCTCGTTGGGACACCATGAATCCCAAGAATTTTCTTGAAGCAACAACAAAAACACATTTTGCAGGGTTTAATTTCATATTGTACATACGTAGTGTGCTAAAGGTTTCTTTGAGATCGTCCAAGTGGTTGGCTTCGTCCTTGCTTTTCACCAGCATATCATCCACATATACCTCCACATTCCTTCCAATCTAGTAAGAGAACATACGGTTCACCAATCTTTAGTAGGTGGCTCCTGCATTCTTTAGTCCAAAGGGCATAACATTGTAGCAATATAACCCTTGGCTAGTGACGAACGAGGTCTTTTCTTGATTGTCTTCGTCCATAAGAATCTGGTTGTATCCAGAGAATGAATCCATGAAACTCAATAGCTTGTGTCCTGCAGTTGAGTCTACCAGCTGGTCAATCCTTGGCAAAGTGAAGCTGTCTTTTGGGCAGGCCTTATTCAGGTATGTGAAATTGACGCACATTCTCCACTTGCCGTTGCTCTTCTTTACCATAACCACGTTTGCTAGCCAATCTGGATAGAATACCTCCCTGATGAAATCATCCTCTTGTAGCTTCTTTACTTCTTCAGTCACAGTTTTGTTGCGTTCTGGTGCAAATATTCTCCTTTTTTGCTGCACAGGTTTGCACTCTGGGTTGACGTTGAGACGATGTTGTATGATCTTCCTATCAATCCCGGGCATATCCTTGTGTTTCCAAGCGAAAACATCTTGGTTTGCCCTTAAGAAGGAGATCATTTTCTTTTTCTCAAGGGCTGGAAGTGCCGTTCCGATCTTCAATATCTTCGTCGAGTCTCCTAGTACGATCTCAACTTCTTGTGGCGTTTCTGACGGTTCGAGAATGAGTTCTGGTTCATTGATCACCCATGTGTGGTTCTCTCCTGATGCTAGGGTAGCTTGATAGCACTCTTTTGCCAGAACTTGGTCTCCTCTGATTTCTCCTACTCCATAGGCTATTGGAAACTTCACCTTCAAGTGATATGTTCATGTCACTGCTTTTAGTCTGTTGAGCACAGATCTTCCCAAGATGATGTTGTACATTGAAGGGCAATCAACTATGAGGAAATCAATTTCCTTGGTGACTTGGGCTGGGTAAGTTCTTGCGATCACAGTTAGAGTGATGATGCCTCTAGGGACGATTCTATCCCCTGTGAAGCTTTCTAGAGGCGAGGTGAAAGGCCTGATCTTCTTCTTATCCAGCTTCATTTGCTGAAATGCAGGCAAGTAGATGATATTTGCTGAGCTTCCATTGTCAATAAGCACTTAATGGATGTTGAACTCTTCTACCTTAAACATGATTACAAGTGGATCGTCATGGGGTTGCCTGATGCCACAATCGTCTCTTTCTGAGAAGACAATATCGGGTTCGTCATTTCTTGGCATCTTCATTGGAGGGAGTCGTGAATGGACGCTATTTATCTCCCTTCCCTGTGCCTTTTTAGGGATTTCAATGTTCCACCTGCTGTTATTTCTCTCGAGATTGTCTTTATTTCTCCTGTAGGGGGTTTGGTGTCCCCCATCTCTGGAGTTCTGTCTTGGTCGTCCTTTCGTTGGTACCTGTATAGCTCCGTCTTTCTGACATATTTCTGCAACTTCCCTTGCCGAATTAAAGTTTCCACGTGGTCTTTTAAGTGCCTACACTCATCAGTATGATGCCCATGGTCCTGGTGGAATCTACAGTACTTGCTCTTGCCTCTTCATTCTACTGGAGTGATAATTGGCTTCGGCCATTGCAGGGAAGGATCGTCTCTTATATGCATAAGGACCTGCTCAATTGGCATTATTAGAGGAGTGAAGTTGGTAAACCTGGGTTTCCTATTTGGAAGCTCCTTCTTTTTCCCTATGGTCTGTCCACCACTTCGAGTCTCCTTCTTCTTATCCCGATTGCTGTTTGTTCTTTCGTCTCTCTTCCTTTTCGCCTTCATCTCCTTCGCGAGTACTGCATCCTTTGCATTCATGTACTTCTGGGCTTTACGGAGCAACTCCGCTACTGTTTTTGGTGGACTTTTAGTAATTGAGAAGAAGAAATCTCCTGGTAGCAATCCTGCTTGGAAGGTTGTTAGGAAGACTTAATCTTCAGTTTCGTCTACCTGCAGCAGTTCCTTGTTGAACTGAGAGACGTACTACCTTAGTGATTCTCCTTCTGCTTGCTGAATGTTAAGAAGATGGCCAGTTGGCTTTTTGTGCCTCGGCCCACCAATGAAATGACGAACAAAATCCTTGCTAATTTGTTCAAAGTTTGCAATGGTTCCTAGGGGTATTTTGCTGAACCATATTGTTGGGAAATTTAGACCCCGGTTGATATAATTAACAAGTTTTAAACCCAAGTTTGTTAATTATATTAATTATGAATAAACCTTGTTAAAACAAGCAAACATCAATATCATGTCAAAATCATGCAGCGGAAAAATAAATAAGATAAGATATGATGACCTAGGAAAACCAATGAAACAAACTAGTTTAACAGTAAAAAACCTGAGGGAAACCTTCCCGAAAAGCAATCCACTATAATAAAGAGAAGTTTTAGATCTAGTACAAAACCTTTGTCCCTAGACTCTACAATCCCCGTAGATGAACTCACAGCAGAAACCTTCTACCGCTTCAGAACCTCTAAACTCTTCAATATATGAATGCCACCCTTTTTGATGCACGAATCCCAGTACGTGACTAACCAATTGTGCAGATCCCAGTACGCAACTTCAATCACCAACTAGAAGAAGATGTTGGCTGCAGAGTTCTTCATTTCATCAACAATGAAGATCAAGAAGTACTTGGTTACAAAACCCTAAGGCGCAAAGACGCAGTAGCTTCTTTCAGAGAGAATAAGGTTTTGGTCACCTTTTGCATATGTTCTCCTTGTATTCTCTTATGTGACGGTCTCTAAAATAAGCCTTATATAGGTCTAGGGTTGTGAGAAAAGAAACCTTACATATACATGTCAGCATGGGCTGAAAATCAGATCTAAAAATCTGAATTCCCATAACCTCGATCGATCGGGAGGTGTCGAGGAGGTGTCGAGTTTTAAACTTCGACAGATATAGCTATCGAGAAGCTATCGAGGAGCTGTCGAGGAGACAGAAGCTTTCTCGATCGATCCACCAGCTATCGAGAGGTGTTGAGATTGCGATATCTCTCAACTGAAGAGCTCGATAGATAGCCTAGCTGTCGAGAGGTGTCGAGAAGCTGTCGAGCTATCTGTCCGCAGGTGTCGAGCTATCTGTCCAGCTTTAATGAACAGCTTTTCTTCATTTGTTTCTTGGTCCAATCTTCATGGCTTTAATACTAGACTTGAACAACATGTTTCTTGAAGTATTAAATACATCCTAGATCTACCCAAATACAAGTAAAGTGCGTTTTGTCAAAAGATTAGCCAATTACACAAAATATGTCCTTAACAATCTCCCCCTTTGGCAATCTGTGACAAAACCACAACAAACAAATGAACATATGAGAGAAGTCATAAATCACTCAACTCATACTCACTTGTTGAATACAATAAAATCTATCCTAACACAAACTCTTGAAAAATTTTGCAAGAAGAGAGTTTATGGCAAGTAGACTTTGACAACTTGTATTTCTGAAACACTTTAAACAAAACCCATCAAGTCATTTTTGTGTGAAACAGAAATAATAGATTGCATACAATTAGAAACATGTGTATAAAGATAGAAAAGAAACAACACATGTAAGGATAGGTGAAAGAAACATGCATCAACATATAAAGAAAATAAGTAGAATGTATGTCAAAAATGGTCACAAGACCCAAGGTACAAGAAGAAGGAGGTAAGCACTCCCCCTAACAAGATGAAACACATCTCCCCCTTACAAAGGCATGTATTTCTCCTCCTAACATGTAGAATCTTAAAAAGAAACCACATATTCTCCACAATTTCTCCCCTTTTTTGTCATGATTGACAAATGGTACAAGAAGCTAGAAAGCTTCATCCGAGAGATATAAAGATGATCAAGGATGATCAAGAGGGTACAGAAAAATCCATATAAATGCATGAATGTAATGAAACAAGATGTTATGGATGACAAGATAATAGAAGGATGCAAAACATGTGAAAAACAAATCTCTCAACAAGAAAAATGTGAAGCACATAGATCCCAAAACACACACACACACACACACACACACACACACACACTAAACAAGTCTAACCAATTTCATATTTCAAAAACAAGTCAAGACAGTTTAGTGAGCATACATTAACACATGTAAAACCTTGTGATGGCCAAATCACATTGTACCTGCACATGTATCAAGAGTAGCAAAGAATATTGCGTGTTGTGTGTGAAAAATATCGCAAGATTGCATAAGTGTATACATATTATGATGATTTGAGATATGAGAAAATCACTTTAACTCACACACAATTATAACAGTTCGATGGGGACTATCACCTTCGAGGTGCATCCTATAACTCTCACATCTCCTAAAATACACGCTTGCAATCATTTTTAAAAGCATTTTTTATCTTTTTACTTTTTATTTTCTTTGCATATTTTCTTTAAGCAAATCATGAATGGGCATATAAGAGATAGAAAAGAAATACCCAATTATGTTAAGCTTTTGACATTACAATTTTGCTATGCCAAAGCACACAAATGTCATTGACATTGCACTTTTGCTATGCCGAAGCATACAAATGTCATTTCATGATTGGCGGGCAACAATGGTGAGATGGTTATTTATGCATTTCTATTAGGATTTTCTAGTCATTCCCGTCAAAAAGAGTGATATAAGTGTTAAGTACAAGAAATAACTTAATCTTACTCATCACAAACAAGAGCCACAAAGCTCACTTGCTTAGTTGTGCATAGAGATGCTCATCTAAGCTACAAGAGATATAAAGTTTAGAAAACTTTGTTTTAATGGCCATCCAAGGTACACAAGTACCAATGTATACATAACACACTGTTTTTGTATTTTTCTAATTTTTCCTTTTTTATTTATATTTTGAAAACAAAACAAAATAAAAACTAATCAACCAAACAAAAACAGACAAACAATATGAAAGCATGAAAGAAAGATGCATATGCATGAAAGCATGATAGAAAGGAGCAGATGCATGAAAGCATGATTCCAAAAGCAGATAAGAAATCAAGTAAAGAGAGTCCTACTTTAGATAGAAAGAATTAAAGCAGAGGATAAATAGAAAAGAAAATTAAGTCTTAGGCTCCTTTTTCACCTACACAGCACGAGTTTTTGGCCGTGAAGATGAAAAGGCACGTGTCCTAGTATGTCTACTAAAGGACATAGAAGAATTAGAGTTCTCCTAAAATTGAGTTAAAAAACTCAAAACTTTTAATAACTCTCCAATCAAAGGTGTAGGTCCTTGAGAGGAAACTTGTGACCGTTTGGACAATTGCTTATAAGGATACAACTTAAAGCAATTAGGACGAATATGTCCAGAAACACCACAATGGTGACAAACATGAGTAGTTTTAGAACTACTCGGCTTCTTGGAAGAAGGTCTAACCTTAGAGGTTAACATAGACCTCAACTTAGGACAATTTGGCCTAATATGACAATGATGACAAATGGGGACAAATTCAAATTTTTCATTCATCATAGGAGGAGTTTTAGACATAAGTTTAGAAACTTCAGCGTTAACATAAGAATTTTTACCTTTGTCTATCCTAGTATATTAGCCTTCAACTCTTCATTATTCCTTTTAAATGGAGGAATATAAAAATCTTTTTCTTTTGAGTTAGGCTCAACAACAAGTTTGGCACTAGTTAATTTTTCAACTTTAGTTTTAAATTCAACTAGTTGCTCTTCCAAACTCTTAATTTTTTCCACCTAAGATAAAATTTGATTTTTAAAATTCTCATTCAAATTATTGGCTACATCCAATTTTGCAATCAAATAATCTTTTTCAAGATTGACCTTTTTAAATTTAGCTTTTAATTTTGTAGAACATTCAAGAGATTTCTTACAAATACTATAAAGCTTGCAATAGGCATCTTGAATATCATTATCATCATTCAACACAAGATCATGCAAATCAAAATAATCAAGAGTCTCCATGACAACAGGGGTCAATGGATCACACAGCAAAGATTAAAACCTAATCAGAGTGTGCTCGCTGTGATACCACTTGTTGGGAAATTTAGACCCCGGTTGATATAATTAACAAGTTTTAAACCCAAGTTTGTTAATTATATTAATTATGAATAAACCTTGTTAAAACAAGCAAACATCAATATCATGTCAAAATCATGCAGCGGAAAAATAAATAAGACAAGATATGATGACCTAGGAAAACCAATGAAACAAACTAGTTTAACAGTAAAAAACCTGGGGGGAAACCTTCCCGAAAAGCAATCCACTATAATAAAGAGAAGTTTCAAATCTAGTACAAAACCTTTGTCCCTAGACTCTACAATCCCCGTAGATGAACTCACAGCAGAAACCTTCTACCGCTTCAGAATTTCTGAACTCTTCAATATATGAATGCCACCCTTTTTGATGCATGAATCCTAGTACGTGACTAACCAATTGCGCGGATCCCAGTACGCGACTTCAATCACCAACTAGAAGAAGATGTTGGCTGCAAAGTTTTTCACTTCATCAACAATGAAGATCAAGAAGCACTTGGTTACAAAACCTTAAGGCGCAAAGACGCAGTAGCTTCTTTTAGAGAGAATAAGGCTTCGGTCACCTTTTGCATATGTTCTCCTTGTATTCTCTAATGTGACGACCTCTAAAATAAGCCTTATATAGGTCTAGGGTTGTGAGAAAAGAAACCCTACAAATACATGTCAGCATGGGCCGAAAATCAGATCTGAAAATCTGAATTCCCATAACCTCGATCGATCGGGAGGTGTCGAGCTTTAAACTTCGACAGATATAGCTATCGAGAAGCTATCGAGGAGCTGTCGAGGAGACAGAAGCTTTCTCGATCGATCCACCAGCTATCGAGAGGTGTCAAGATTGCGATATCTCTCAACTGAAGAGCTCGATAGATAGCCTAGCTGTCGAGAGGTGTCGAGAAGCTATCGAGCTATCTGTCCGCAGTTGTCGAGCTATCTGTCCAGCTTTAATGAATAGCTTTTCTTCACTTGTTTCTTGGTTCAATCTTCATGGTTTTAATACTAGACTTGAACAACATGTTTCTTAAAGTACTAAACACATCCTAGATCTACCCAAATACAAGTAAAATGCGTTTTGTCAAATGATTAGCCAATTACACAAAATATGTCCTTAACACATACTCTAGCTACTCCCTTCAGTATTATCGGGAATGCCCTACACATCACTTCATCTAGGGTCATCTATAATAGCATCAGCGTCTTGAATGATTCAATGTGATCCAAGGGATCATTGGAACTTTCATATGACTCCAACTGTGGGAGACGAAATTTTTGTGGGAAGGGACGATTCAGTACTTCAGTAGTGAAGGGTGAGTCTGTCCTTTGAATCATCCCATCCAGATTTTCTCCGCCTTTGTCCTTCATAGCACTTTTTAGTTTGTTCACCTCCTTCCTCATGTTGCGAAGCTCATTCTCCACCCTAATGGAATCATCTCCTGAAGTTCTGTCTCGCCTATTGGCTTGAGAATTTGATTCTTCTTCATTCTGGTTTTCACCTAATCGCCCACGTTCTGCGTTTTGAGACTCCATCGTCTTTTGTAGCTCTTCATTCTAGCAATTAAGTTCTTCCACATTTGCCAAGAGGGCTTGGATTTGTTGTTGTTGCACAACATCTAGCTGAGGTCCAGTTTCTGCTTCCATCTCGTACTTCGAGGAACTCTTTTGTCACTGGGAAAGATGGCTTGAATGATTAGCGTTTCTCACAGACGACGCCAAACTGATGATGCAAAAAATCAACAGTTGAGCTCCTCGTCGTAGCAGATGGACGATGCTGTGAATGGGGTCGTCTCCGTAGGCGAGAATCCTGCAAAATGAACTGAGGGGAAGAGTAACACATCGGTGTGGCGTCAGCCAAACCGCATTTGATGCTTAAGTCAGTAAGGGAGAAAGATTCTAGAGATAAAATGAGTTCAAAGTAATTTCATATAGTATTTGTGTCTACCTTTGGCTTCTGTTATCTTCTCTTTTATACTTATATGCCTCATTAATGGGCAATGATGTGCTGCATTTATGCTCATCGGCTAGTGCGTTACAGAATCTTTGTCTTGAGGCCACAGCTCATTCTGTGACCATTGGTCTATCAGTTACGTTTTGTCATCAATGATCATAATAAATGCGTAACGTCTTCTTTGGGTGAATGACGACCTTTGTATAATGACGACCATAAATTTCTAGTTCCTCACATGAGATGGAGGACTGTGTACACCAAGTTATAATTAAATATTTAAAGGGGTGTGGAGGTGGTTGTCAAATGTAGGAGTGTTGTAAATATGATGGCTTGGAATTATTGGAGAGAGTGCCAAACACTTTTTTCTTCACTTCAAATGTTTCGATCCTCTACATATTTCGGCCCTTAACCGCTTCACCTTTCACGTATCAGATGAAGTTACTTAAATTCATAAAAAAAATCGTAGGCCGACCTTTATTGCCTCCATTGTAATTGAATGTGGCAGTAATATATCCTCTCATATGAATGCACAGTGGATAACCACTTAATTAGATTGAAATTTACATGTACGTTGTTCTTTAGATTTCTTTCTTATTTTTCTTTTATTGCACAACAGAAAACATATTATTAGATTTTTTTCCCTGTTAGAATCCCTGCAATCTTTTATCCTCCAACGATTTATCAAGTACTGATTTTCTAGAAAAGAAAAAGAAAAAGAAAAAAGAAAAAAGAAAAAAGAAGAAGTGAAGAACTATGTTTCAAGATATTTTTACTCTAACCAGCAATCCAAGATGGTTCAACCACAAAGAAGCAATTTCTATATGCTCATTAAGTCATGCGTCCTATACTTGAGCAGATTCACGATTTTCTTGACAACAAATTCCGCCCGGCTCAAATTAAGATTAGCGTTCCATAATTGAGGAGTTGGTCATACGTCCTGGGAATACTAATGCACTTACCAAATGTTTGTTGAATAATAACGAACCAATTGCAAGTTGGCACGGCCTTGGGAATATCAATTGCAACTTAATACTGAAGGTCCTGTATTGAAAAATGTAGCATAATTCCAAATTGAAAATGACAAATCCATCCTATGATATCCACTTTGAACCAAAGTTTATATATACATATTTTAACATTTTAATCATGAAAAAGTTAATGAATGTCCTAAGAAAATTAGTTTATGGAATATTATTAGAAATGTTTTATGGGAAAATGAAAAAACAATCTAGTTTTTTGAGAAATTATTATATGGATCATGTTAATGGGTGTCTTTAAGACAATTGTTAATAAACCATGAAAATATTATAATTTCTCAGGATTTTGGGTTGTACTAGGCTATGGCCTGTGGGTATATATGCTGAGTTGTGTATTACATTGTGGTGGTGAAAATTTGAGAATAAAAATATGAAAAAGGAAATAATATTTAATTGTAATATCTTTTTTTGAACTTATTTAGTTGTAATATTGATAGAGTATTGAAACTGATGTATGTGTATAAAAAAAATAGTTAACTAAACTAACAAAATTAGTGTTTTTTTTTGGATAAGTTAGACTAAAAAATTGAGGAGGCTGATGTAAATGCTCAACTACACTACGACCTTTCATTAAATTGTCATGTGAATAAACCTTGAAAAAGAAAAAAGAGTTGGCATGGGATTGCCAATATTAATTGCCATGGGGAAGACGGGCCTCTTTAGCCTGGCACAGGTATGTCTATCCGTCACTGTTCTTTGTCCCGTCCTATTGTCATCTTGCTCTAAACTTTGTCTCTGTTTCCTGCAGGGGGTGGTTATGATGAAAGGGCTTATGGATTGTTGTGTATCCCATGAAATGGTACTAGGCCGTTTGAGAGAGAAGCTGGGTTCCAAGGAAACGGAGGTACAAGAGCTATTGGCCTGGAAAGATGACCAAATAGGGAAGCTTGACTTGACCAAATAGCTCTTAAAGGAGTTGGAGGCACAAGTTGAAGCATTGAACAAAATTCTTAAGGACAAAGAGGCGGAGATCTCGGAGGCTAAGAGTCAACTCCGTCATGCTAAGGATGTCGCGATAAGGGAATATCGTGACTTCAATGACCTCCTAAAGGAGCTCGGCGACTCCTTTGCTGACGGTTTTGACGATTGCATTCGTCAGGTCAAAGCATCTTTCCCCGACCTCGACCTTTCCCATATCTCCATTGATGCCCAGCCCCAGACTCCAGCTTAACTCGTCTCTTCTGTGGGTACCGATGACTTATTTGCCGATGACCTTGTGACAGAACCTCTTAGTGACAGAGAGACTCCTCCTGTAGATCAAGCCAAACCTGTTGGTGATGAAGCTCGCCCACTTGAGGAGGACTTGACGGTTGAGGGGAAGGACGAAGAGGACCCCGTGGTCCAGGAATAGTCTTTACTTTTTTCTTTCTTTAGTTTTTCTTATTTATATATAAAGAACTATTGGAAGAATAGCATTTATGTTAATTTAACCGTTGCTTATTGCTTTTGTATGTAGACTGCTCCCTTTATGGGCCTGTATAATATTTTGATTATGTGCCTTACAAGATATTCGTCCATTTTGGGCTTTAATACCTGTAGATTAACTCTTGGGATGAATCCGTCCAGTTTGTGGTTTCATGAATATAAATCATTGGTCAGGATGAGTCCGTTTATTTTGTAGACTAAACAAATGTATGTCAATCATGTGGGACGAATCCGTCCACTTTGTGAACCGGATGGACTTGAGTCATCCCTTTAGGGTGATCCTGTCCACCTTATGGACTAGTTTAAATATAAGTTCTCTTTAAGGTGAATACGTCCACTATGTGGACTGGATAAACTTGAGCCATCCTTTGGGATGAACCTGTCCACTTGTGGACTCGTTTAAATATAAGTTATCTCTTCAAGATGAACCCGTCCACTATGTGTACTGGATAAATTTGAGGCATCCTTTAGGATGAACCCGTCCACTTTATGGATTCGTTTAAATATAAATTATCTCTTTAAGATAAATTCGTCCACTATGTGGACTAGGTAAATTTAAGACATCCTTTGGGATGAACCCGTCCACTTTATGGACTCGTTTAAATATAAGTTATCTCTTTAAGATAAATCTGTCCACTATGTGGACTGGGTAAACTTAAGCCATCCTCTAGGATGAACCCGTCCACTTTATGGCCTTAATGAATACAAATCACCCCTTAGGATGAGCCCGTCCATTCTGTGGACTTAATTCATACAAATCACCCCTTGGGATGAGCCCGCCCACTTTGTGGACTTAATGAATACGGATCACCCTTTGGGATGAGCCCGTCCACTTTGTGGACTTAATAATTTGTAAAAATGTAGATGTATCATACATAGTATTTCTGAATAACTCCTCTTATTGTGATAATCGTGTGTATAAAATTGTTCTTAAAAGATAAAAAACCTGCCCTTCGGGCTTAAAAGAAACTGTAGATAATAAAAACTTAACTAAAAGCAATAAAATGGAAATGAGGAGTATGGTTATCCATGCTGTTGTCTACTGGTAGTACTTCTTCAGGAGCTCCATGCTCCAGGGGTGGTGCAATTTTTGTCTGTCCAGTGTCTTCAGGTGGTAAGTTCCTTTCCTGTACCATGAGGTGATTCTGTATGGTCCTTCCCAATTCGGCCCAACCTTTCCCTGGGAGATGTCTTTTGTTGTGCCTATCACCTTTTTTCAAGACTAAATCTCCAACCTGGAAGTCCCAGTGTTTGACTTTGGAGTTGTAGTGCTTGGCCATGAGGTCCTGGTACCGTACTAACCTTTGCTCGGTCGTTGCTCTGACCTTGTCCAACAGATGCAGATGCAGCTGCAGTCGCATAGCTTCGTCATTCCTACCCCCGTCATGATTTCCCACTCTGTAGCTCGTAAGCCATACTTCAGCTGGGATGACTGCTTCGCTACCATATACTAGTCAAAACAGTGTCTCTCTTGTAGGCGTCCTAGCCGTTGTCCTGTACGCCTATAAGACGCTTGGCAATTCTTCCGGCCATATACCCTTTGCCCTCTCGAGCCGAGTTTTAATGATTTTAAGCAAGGATCGGTTTGTGACCTCAACTTGCCCATTGGCCTAGGGGTGGGCGGGTGATGAGTAGTAATTCTTGATCCCTAGCTGTGTGTAGAAGTCCTTGAAGGCGTCGTTGTCGAACTGCTTCCCATTGTCTGAGACCAGTATTCTAGGTATATCGTACTTGCAGATGATGTTCTTCCATACGAAACTTCGTACATTTTTCTCCGTGATGGTGGCCAGGGCTTCGGCTTCCACCCACTTGGTGAAGTAGTCTATACCGACAACTAGGAACTTCAACTATCTAACCGCTATTGGGAATGGGCCCATAATATCCAACCCCCATTGAGCGAAAGGCCATGGGGCTATCATTGGGGTGAGATCCTCTATCGATTGCCTGATGAGGTTGCCAAATCTCTGACACTTGTCACAAGCTTTGACGTATGCATGGGCATCCTTCTGCATTGTAGGCCAATAGTATCTCGCCCGGATTAGCTTGTGCACTAATGACTATGACCCTGAATGGTTTCCGTAGACTCCTTCGTGGACTTCATGCATGACATAGTCTGCCTCCTTGGGGATGAGGCACCTCAGGTACGGTCGGGAGAAGCCCCTTTTGTATAGAACGTTTTTAATCAGAATGAAATGCGCTACTTGAACCTTTAATTTCCTTGCAGCCTCCTTGTCGTTGGGTAGCACTCCGTCCTTCAGGTAGGATGTTATCGGTGTTGTCCAATAGTTCTCAGAACCTACCTTTTACAAACTGACACCGTCTATTAGTGGTGAGATTTGAACGAAGGATAGTACCTGACTGGGGATGATCATAGGCTCCGCTGATGTAGCCTTGGTGAGACGGTTGGCTAGCTCGTTTTCTTCCCTTGGGATTTGAACGAACTTCACTTGGAGGTCGTTTACCTGATTCTTTACTTGCTCCAGGTACTTCTTCATACGTTCACCCTTGCACTCGTAGTCGTCGTTAACCTAACTGGTGACTACTTGAGAGTCACAATACACTATCACATCCGTGGCTCCTGCTGCTTTTGCTAGATCCAGCCCTGCTATCAAGGCTTCGTACTCTGCCTTGTTATTTGTTGTAGGGAAATCAAGTTGGACCATGCATTCGACCTTGTCCCCTTCCTGGTTGTGGAGTATCACACCAGCTCCACCTGCTTGCCTGTTAAAAGATCTGTCCATGTGGACGCTCCATTGTGGGCTATCTCTTGCCCCCTAGCCATCCATGAGAGTGAATTCTATGATGAAGTCAGCAATAACCTGTCCCTTTATAGTCGTACGTGGTCGATACTGTATGTTAAATTCGCTCAGCTCAATTGACCATAGCGTCATCCGTACAGCAGCTTCAGGACTGCTCATTGCTCTCCATAGGGGCTTGTCTATTAGGACGATCACAGTGTGCGCCTGGAAGTATGGCTTGAGCTTTCGTGCCGTTGTTACCAACGCAAAAGCGAGTTTCTCCATTGGGGGGTATCTTTCTTCCGCTCCTCGGAGCACTTGACTCGTGAAGTATACGGGTTTTTGCACCCCATCCTCCTCTCTAACTAAAGCCGTGCTAACAGCGGCTGGGGAGACAGCTAGGTAAAGGAATAGTTCTTCCCCCAGTTTAGACGAGCTTAGTAATGACGGGGAAGAAAGGTAGGCTTTCAAGTCTTCAAATACTTGCTAACACTCAGTCGTCCACTCAAATGACTTTTTCAATGTGTGGAAGAAGGGCAGACCCTTATCTGTTACTCTTGAGACAAACTTGTTCAGTGCGGCGACCTTGCCGTTCAAACTCTGTACCTCCTTGACAATCTTCGATGGAGTTAACTTTATTATGGCCTATACTTTATCCGGGTTGACCTCAACACCTCTTTGGGACACCATGAACCCCAGGAATTTTCCTGCTGTCACCCCGAATGCGCACTTGCTTGGATTCAGCTTCATGTTATAAGACCGAAGGGTGTCAAAGGTCTCTTTGAGGTCCTTCAAGTGGTCGTCTCCCGTATGCTTTTCACCAACATGTCGTCTATGTAGGCTTGCACATTCCTCCCAATCTGATGTGCAAACATTTTGTTCATCAGTCTTTGGTACATGGCGCCCGCGTTCTTGAGTCCGAACAGCATTACCTTATAGCAAGAGAGACCCTGACTGGTGACAAATGACATTTTCTCTTGGTCGGCCTCGTCCAGCTTGATCTAGTTGTAACCAGAGAATGTGTCCATGAAGCTTAGCATCTGGTGTCTTGCTGTTGAGTCCACCAAGATATCAATCCGTGGGAAAGGATAGCTGTCCTTGGGGCATGCCCTGTTAAAGTCCGGGAAGTCCATGTACATCCTCCACTTCCCATTGGCTTTCTTGACCATTACTACTAAAAGCTTGAAAATGTGTGAAAACACAAGAGCTGTTTAGACCCCCAATTAAAGATTACGGTTCAGTTGATTTTACTCTAACTTAAACTAAGTGAGGGATAGAGTAAATGTGAGCGAACAAACAATAAAACTACTTTAAGCCATATACAACAAATCACAGTAGTAAAATGAAAGCTAAAAGAGTAGAGAAGAAGAATGCAAACACAAGATAACATTTATCAATGTTACTATGGTTTTAGGATTTTTATTTCTTGAAAGATTGGTTTTAGGAATCGCATCTTATAAATAGAAAAGTAACCTATTATGATTATTTTTGTTACTGTTATTTTTCGTTTTCCCATTATTATGCTTTTCATGTTCTTATTCATGCCACTGCAGAAGTATTATGTTGATGAGAAGTTAAACAAGAATTGCTTCGTAGTGTTTGCCAAAAAACTGTCTATAAGTTGGATTGATCAGTATTGGAGATGGAACGAAGAGAAAGATACAAGGTATTTTAAGACCTTCAAATATATATATATATATATGGAGATATTTGTACTTCTAGCACAAATTTTGTTTAATTTAATTTTCTTTTTTAATCTTACTTGGCTTTACAGCGGTAAAGTCATTGAAGTGGCTGAACTATTAGGAATATGTTGGTTAAACATTGAAGGGAAGATTCGTACAATTGATCTCTCACCAGGAACTGAGTATGAAGTTGTGTTTGTCGTAAAGATGAAAAATGATTATCAGGAGTATGAGTGGAAGAACTCAGTGACTCTAACGATAATTCTCCCAAAATCGAAACCTCTAACTCGCTCAAAAAATTTAAGTGGAAAACCCATAGAAATTTGGATTGACGTCAAGGTGGGTGAATTTAGCATGACACCAAAATCTGTTGGAGAGATTACATTCAAACTGGGTGAATATTGTTCAGAATGGAAGGGGGGGGGGGCCTTGTCCTGAAATGTGCTATCATTCGACCGAAGAACGACCAGACACTTGGATGTTAAGCTTTATCTATCTATCCAGAGTGGAGAATGTGTGCTCATGTGTAATAAATAAGCAACTTTTATATAGAGGTCAATAATCCGTGCAATATACGGAAACGTTTAATCTTTTCTGTTGAGAGATTTGTAATTTAGTGATTTGCATTGTCCACTCTCCTTCACGAGAAGAACCATAATTCAAATTCCTTGTGCTTGTTTGTTTGGTCATCTTATCAATTTCATCTTGCACCTCCATCTATGGACAGAGGGATGGAACAAAAGAAACCACATTGCTCATTATTTTATTATTATAACATTTCCAAAAACCATAATTCGCAGAAGTGTTTCTCTGTATTTCAACCTTTTGTCTCTATTCGCTCTAACTTTCTCTCTCTCTCTTTTTTTAAAAAAAAAAAAATCAGAAACAGAGTTTCATCAAAACAAAAAACATGGGGTGTGTCTTCCAATCTACTTAACCATGATGAAGAGTGAAAGCTCGATGGTCTAAATGTTAGAGCTTGTTTAGACCCCTAATTCTTAATTACGACTTGTTTAATTTTAAGCTTAACACGATTAATGCGGAATATATGTGATTAACAAATTAATTAATCAAAGTATTCAACAATTACATGAATGGGCACAAAGATGCAATACTAAAATGTAAAGGGCAGTAAGGAAGAGAATAGTAAACCCAAGATAACACAGCGATATGTTATCGAAGAGAAAAACTAAAGAACTCAATGTAAAAACCTCACTGCAGTCCTCCAAGCCAAAATGATCCACTAGTGAATAAGTTGAAGTACAAGGATAACCAAGAAGACCCTCCAAGCCTAATCTACCTAAAGTACTTGAGCCCTCCAAGCTCTAACTACTAACGCAGGCTTGATTATGCACACACAAGTTTGTTCATGTGTGCGCATGATCCTGCCCAGAAACTCTAATTTTATTTTATCCATTTTTGTTTCTACTTTCACATGTGATGCTTCTGTTTAGTCCATTTCTCGTATGTTTATGGTTTTAAGCTTCTGTTTCACATGTTTAATTGCTTGTTTGCCTTTCACATATCAGAATTAGGACTTAGTGTTTTCCTTGTTTTAATGCCATGAACACGCATTCACATGTCCATGCATGAATGCCATAGGTGCTGAGTTGCTGTAAGATAAGTAAAGTAAGTCATGGATCCATATGTACATGCATTTGTTTGTTCCACAAGCTTTACTCTTCTTTGATGAATATGTGTATGTAAGTCTGTATGCAATACTCTAAATGATGTCATGATTCACTTGCTGCCTATATCCTTGCCTTGATTTGATGATACTTGCTTCTGCCTAGATGAGATATGATGATAGTAACATGCTAGGGTTTATGTTATGCCATACTAGATCAATGCTAGGTTGGTTTGACATGTATGCTAAATGAATGTTAGGAGATGCCATGTTAGATGAATGTTAGGTTGGATGACAAGCATGATAGATGAATGCTAGGCTTTGGTTGATTGCCATGATAGATATATGGTTAGGGATGATTGATGTCATGTTGTGTGTTTAGATGTATGCTAGTATGTGTGTGAGTTAGAATGCAAATATTGAGTGTGCCCTTAATAGGGTTAAGACATAAGACACAATGAGAGGAAGCCAACCTTAGGGTTGGGCGGTTTTGGGTGCTTAACACCTTCCCAAGACCATACCTTAACTCTGAACCCATATTCTTGGTAGTAAGATAAAAAAGGTCATTCCTCGAGAGAATGCTATATATATGATTCATAGACCATTGCAAACACTAGGTGGTGACTCCTATTCATTGTGTCCACACACACAACGACAAATCTCCACCTTGGCTTGAATTTGGTCAAGCCCCATAAACAAATCTCCACTACTTAACCAAAGCCCCTAAGGGCTATCACAAATTACAAACATTAATCAAGTCTAGACAATGCTTGAACTTATGCAAAGGAACTAGCTTGGTCATCATATTATGCTGGACTATCCAATGTAACAACCTTTCTGACTGTAATGATGCCTTGAGCTACAATCTCACTAATGAAGTGATATCTAACATCATTGTGTTTGGTTATCCCATGATACAAATGATTTTTAGTTAGATGTATGGTGCTCTAACTATCACAAAATACAATAGTATCATCCTGCTATAAACTCAAATCACCAACCAAACCCTTAACCAAATAGCTATCACCACTACTTCTGTCATTGCCATATACTTTGTCTCTATAGTAGACAAAACAATTGTCAACTATAACGTCACCTCCCAACTAATGGCACAACCAAATAATATGAAGACATAACCTGTCAGAGATCTCCTCTTATCCAAATCACTAGTAAAATCAAAATCTACAAAAATCCAACAATGCTACTACCATTTGTGGAAGCCCTATCATATACCAAACCAGCATCTGCAATACCTTTCAAAATTGAAGAGACTCAATCTCCTCACCCAAAGCAAAAATCCACAAAACTTCAACCTCAAGCTCCACCTGCTCAACGACACCGTGGTCTTTGACTGTCCCAATACTCTTTTTTGACCAGTTAACAATAGCAAACTTATTAAATGTCACATCTTTGCTCATAATTAACCCTAGGAATCTTGGATTTGTACTAATTTGCCCTCAGCTCAAGTTTACCATCATTCACATGAGCATAAGTAGGACAACCAAATATTCTCTGTTGGGGGCCTTTTTTCGCATGCAACCATGTGTCATCCGCTGGAGGGTGTAGACACCGCATTTTGTACCCCTTACAATTTGGGCCCTATTCCCCGATGATGTTAGAATTCTAAAGCCCAATGTTAGTTTAGGGCCTAATTAGATGAAAATTGACTTGAGCAAAGTGTTTATGGAAAATATAACTTATTTTTGGATTAAATAAACTATTTTGGAAAGAAAGACCACGGAAACCCTAGGGCATGCGTAAATATACATGCATATGCGCACGCATGCTAGGGTTCCAGAAACTATGAAAAGCAAATTTTTTGCATTTAAACTCGGTTTGGAATGGATCCCACATCATCTAGGAACCACCTCAAACCCCTATTTTACGACTATATAAAGCCATAAAAGGTACTTTTTTAAGGAGGAGAAATTCCAGTGGTAAAAGACATAAGATTCACTAGAAAATAGTGAATCAAAGAGGGAGTTTTTTCACAAAACATTTTCAAGTCAAATTTTTCTTGGTTAGGACCTTCTCTAGTCTTGATCTTAGAGTTCTAAGTTTACTAACTCATCTTTGATTTGGTTGTGAATAGATTGACTGAGGGGAACGGTCAAAATCAAGCTCTAGAGAGTTCTAGTGTTGAGGTAAAGTTTCTAACTTTGGCTCTTCGCTTTTCTTTATTTTTCTTTTGATCTTGTGTTTATATATGTGTTTTATTTGCTTTAATATGTTTGTTTAGTCTAGGTTTGCTTTGTGCTTTTATTCTGAGTATGTTAGGTTGTTAGATTCTTTGTATTTGTGTTTCTGTTCTGTAGTTTTTAGGTTAGGGTTCTTAGGGCGTGTATGTGTGCGCATGCTGCTTGCATGCGTACGCATACTCGCAGTATGCATACACATGCCCTATGTATGTGCACACATACTCTTGCCCAGAAACCCTAATTCACCTTCTGTTTATTTTTTCCTTTGTTTTATCTACATGTTTAGCCTCTATTTAACCTAGTTATCATATCTATATACATTTGTTTACCTTGGTTTGTTTCACTTTGCTTTGTTTTATCTTTTTTTTATGCTTATCAGGGTTTTTATTTGTTTGAATACCATAAACATGCATTTGGATATGATCATGCATAGATGCTGTGATGCAGTAAGGTAAATGAGGTAAGTCATGCATAATACTATAAACATACCTCACAAACGACCAAAATGCCCCTAAAATCTATAAAATCAAGTGTATTTTGGCTTAGTTTAGGGGTATTTTGGTCATTTTCTAAGGTTTCAAGGGTATTTTGCTTATTTTTTATGTTTCAATGGTATTATGATCATTTTTAAAGTTGTCGGGCTTTTTGTCGTCGTTTTGGCCATTTTCTCTAGTTTTTGGATAGTTTGGACATTCATGGTGCATTTTAGGCATTTTCGCAGTTCTAAGGGGGTAATTTTGAAGGTTTTGGTGTATTTACCAATTTTTTTGATATTTTGGTTTTTCTCACGGGTAAAATAAATTTTTATTGCCAAAAGAATTCTCTTGATTAACCAAAATAGTCTCAAAAGCGGTAAAACGACTAAAATAACCCGAAAACCTCTAAAATGACCAAAATACCCTAGAAACGGCTGGAACGATTAGTCAAATCTCGAAACCTCACAAACGACCAAAATGCCCCTAAAAGCTATAAAATCGAGTGTATTTTGGCTTAGTTTGGGTTTATTTTGGTCATTTTCAGAGGTTTCGAGGGTATTTTGCTTATTTTTGAGGTTTTAATGGTATTATGATCATTTTAAAAGTCGTTAGGCTTGTTGTTGTTGTTTTGGCCATATCTAGAGTTTTTGGATATTTTGGACATTCGTGGTGCATTTTAAGCATTTTCGCAGTTCTAAGGTAGTTATTTTAGAGGTTTTGGTGTATATACCGGTTTTTTGATATTTTGGTTTTTCTCACAGGTAAAATAATTTTTTATTTACCGAAAAATTCCCTTGATAGACCAAAATATCCCCTAAAGCTCTAAAACGACTAAAATAACCCGAAAACCTCTAAAATGACCAAAATAACTCTGAAACGGCTGGAATGAGTAGTCAAATCTCAATACCTCACAAACGACCAAAATGCCCCTAAAATCTATAAAATCGAGTGTATTTTGGCTTAGTTTATGGGTATTTTGGTCATTTTCACAGGTTTCTAGGGTATTTTGCTTATGTTTGAGATTTCAATGGTATTATGATTGTTTTCAATGTTGTCGGGCTTGTTGTCGTCGTTTTGGCCATTTTCTCTAGTTTTTGGATATTTTGGACATTCGTGGTGCATTTTAAGCATTTTCGCAGTTCTAAGGGGGTCATTTGAGATGTTTCGATCTATTTATCGGTTTTTTGATATTTTGATTTTTCTCACGGGTAAAATAATTTTTTATTGACTGAAAAATTCCCTTGATTGACCAAAATAGCCGCCAATGCTCTAAAATGACTAAAATAACCCGAAAACCTATAAAATGACTAAAATACCCCTGAAACGGCTGGAATGAGTAGTCAAATCTTGACAAACAACCAAAATGCCCCTAAAATCTATAAACTCGGGTGTATTTTGGCTTATTTTAGGGATATTTTGGTCATTTTTCACAGGTTTCAAAGGTATTTTGCTTATTTTTGAGGTTTCAATGGTATTATGATCATTTAAAAAGTTTTCAGGGTTATTGTCGTCGTTTTGGCCATTTTCTAGAGTTTTGAGATATTTTGGATATTTGTGGTGCATTTTAGGCATTTTCGCAAATCTAAGGGGGTCATTTTAGAGGTTTTGGTGTATTTATCAGTTTTTTGATATTTTGGTTTTTCTCACGGGTAAAATAATTTTTTATTGATAAAAAAATTCCCTTGATTAACCAAAATAGCCCCAAAAGCTCAAAAATAACTAAAATAACCCGAAAACCTCTGAAATGACGGAAATACCCCCGAAACGGCTGGAATGAGTAGTCAAATCTCGATACCTCACAAACGACCAAAATGCCCCAAAAATCTAAAAAATCGAGTGTATTTTGGCTTAGTTTGGGTTTATTTTGGTCATTTTCAGAGGTTTCGAGGGTATTTTGCTTATTTTTGAGGTTTTAATGGTATTATGATCATTGTAAAAGTCGTTAGGCTTGTTGTCATCATTTTGGCCATTTCTAGAGTTTTTGGATATTTTGGACATTCGTGGTGCATTTTAAGCATTTTCGCAGTTCTAAGGTAGTTATTTTAGAGGTTTTGGTGTGATACCAGTTTTTTGATATTTTGGTTTTTCTCACGGGTAAAATAATTTTTTATTTACCGAAAAATTCCCTTGATAGACCAAAATATCCCATAAAGCTCTAAAACGACTAAAATAACCCGAAAACCTCTAAAACGACCAAAATAACTCCAATACGGCTGGAATGAGTATTCAAATCTCAATACCTCACAAACGACCAAAATGCCCCTAAAATCTATAAAATCGAGTGTATTTTGGCTTAGTTTATGGGTATTTTGGTCATTTTCACAGGTTTCTAGGGTATTTTGCTTATGTTTGAGATTTCAATGGTATTATGATCATTTTCAACGTTGTCGGGCTTATTGTCGTCGTTTTGGCCATTGATCCTAATTGGCCTCGTGATGTTTTCACCCTTAGTGTGATATATGCTTATATGCCATGATAGATAAATGCTAGGTTTTGGGATGATTATACCATGTTGATTGCTTTAGATACATGTTATTATGTGTGTGAGTTAGAATAACATGTTAAATGTGCCTTTAATGAGATTAAGACTTAGAACACAATAAGTGAAAGCCGACCCACAGGTCGAGTGGGGTTGGGTGCCTAACACCTTTCCATCCCCATAGCTAAACTCTGGACACATGCTTTGGTAAAGATCAATCCTTCCATGAAGGACGCTATATTTATGGTTCCTAAACCTAAATTAGTGGACTCCATTTACACCCTCCATCATGGTCTACCCCAGGCCAAGGCGTACTTTCCACGAATTTTGGGGAAACCCAAAAGGACGCCATCGTAGGGCACTTACGCCCATAGAAGGGTAACCTTTCTAGACCTAGGTTTGTTTAGGTAGTTGAATCCGAAAGTCAACATTGGGCCGTATAGAGCAATGGCGTTTGGTTCATTTTTAGGCTTACAAAATAAATAAAGCCCAAACTCTAAGAATCATGATAATTGGTTGAAATAAATAAGTAATATGTATTGTGTAATAACTTTGATTTTATGGTTGCAATTATGGTTGAAATAAGTAATATGTATTTAGTGTAATAGCTTTGATTGAATTATGAATTAAAGATCATAATGATGCATATTGGATGATGTCCAATATTAGAGAATATTATAAATTATTATTTGTCCAGCAGTGGGATGGTCTAAAATAGTCCATGTCCAACCGTGGTATAGTTTATGTTCAATATAATAAGGTATGTCCAGCGATGGTTTGTGTCCAAATTATGTATGTCCAGTAGTGATAGATCAATTTATTAGTATGTGTTTATTAGTGAAATATTATTGAAGTATGTTTATTAAATAGTGAGATAATATTAAAATACTTTGCATCTAGCCGTACAATAATAATGAAGCAATCACGTACTCAATAATATAAATTTTAGAGATATATGACTTATCTTGTATGGTCTGTGACTCTAGCTGTATGGCACTAGTAGACTAATAGCAGTCCAGTGGCAAAGAATAACAAGAGTCCAGCGGTAGAGAAGCAGTATGTCATGATGAGTCTTACCTTGATGACTTTAGATTGTTGGCAAAAAAATGGTGCAACTAAAGAGAGAGAGAGAGAGAGTATGTCGAGTTGTATGCAGAGGCTGGTTAAGATTATCCCATTATCATGCACTTAAATGAATTTTCCTATATAATGCTCTTTTTAGTTCGTGGTGAAGTATTGATGATATTGCCTTCCAACCAAAATTTAAAATATGTATAATCAGAAGATAGTAAAAGCAAATAAGTTTACCGATATTTTATTGACTCAATTATGGCCAAATGTGTCTTCCTTTGGTGGCCAGCTTCAAATCTAATAGGCCGGTGACTGCTGAATGCTGATGGTTATTGAGATTTAGGTCATTTGGTTTTGGGTTAGAAGTGAGTCATGAATAGGTGATTGGAACAACTAGTTATGTGTATTATTTTAGGCATTAGGAACTTTGTCATTGAATTGACCGGTTATATTTTAGCTTGTAAGGGATTGTATATTCATCAATTGCAGAAGATATTGTTAGGTTTTAGATCCCTGTAAACTAGATTGTTTAACCTAATTAATTAACCAAGTGAATACTTAGGTTTATTATTCAGATCTAGGTTAAAACAAAACAATAATATCATGTAAAGTAGTGGAAAAGTAAATAACACAATGATATGATGACCCAGGAAAGCCAAACCAGTAAAAAACCTGGGGAGGATTTAACCTAACTATCCTCAAGGTAAAAAGCAAATCCACTATAGAGAATCAAAGTTTACAATAAGACTTAGACCACTAACATCCTATTGCTACCACATGTAGAACTTATTGACACGACCACGTGTAAGCTCCGAATCCATGGACTCCTTCTCTATTAGGCATTTCCAACACAAGCACCCACACTTGTGACTTTGAGACTCCACTCAAAGGTTTATCAACACAAACTCTCATGTTTGTGACTCCAAGACCACCCTTGAAGGTTTAGATCATTAGCACCTTTGATGACTAGAGAAGGCAGCAACTTCTACAACACCGGATTTTGAGATTCTTCAAGGAATAACACCGGTAGAAGATATGAGAGATCTTTTTGGATATAAAACCCTAGATACAAAATAGGCACACTCTTCTCTCTCTGAAAATCCTTATAAAAACGTGCTTAGGATTTCCTTTATATAATAGTAGTGTTTTACTTGAAACCCAATACGTTTAAGTAGAGTTTAGGCTGAAATATAATTCTGCAGATACGTGTTTCGATCAGTCGAGCCTGTCTTTCGATCGATCGAACCAGGCAATTTCTGAACTCTTCTTTCTGCAGTTTACTTGTTCTTGAATCTTGACTTGAATCACCTTGAGCATTGTCTAATAATACCTATAGACTCTAGGATCTATATCTAGACAAGTTTGTATTCACGATTTGCCAGTTGTTCTAAACTTTTAGAACCAAACAGATATGCTCCCTACTAGAAAAAGGGTAGGTGTGAAATAATATTTTTTCTTGAATTTATGTTTCGGGTGGCTTGAATTTGGTGCACAACAAGAGTGCATGTGGTGGACCACTTGGGATAATCTCCCAATTATCTAAATTGAATTATTCATTTTAATTTCATTTATTGACCGGATATGGCCATGTGTTATGCATATGACAACTTTATTATAAAATTTTTAAAAATTAAAAAAAAAAATACGTGCACACATAAGCATTTTTTGTCGGCTATTATTGAGATGTATTAATTAATTTCAACTACTATTAGGATCTATTTGGTTGAAGGGGTGGAAAATTGGGAAGATAGAAAATGGAGAATTGATGAAAAGTGGGAGGATAGAAAATATTTTAGTTTCTCTCATTTGTATTTGGTTGGGAGGGTGGAAAAGTGGAAGGATGAAAAACTTTTTTGTTTAATTGAAAAGAAAAGTAAGAGGATGGAAAATGTAATTAATTTGTATAAATTTACTCTTTTTCTCTTGCATAAAACATTATAATTTTTTTATATTATATCACTCATTAACATATATTTTTTTACTTACTCAAATTATTTACGTAACATCTTTGATGGCTATTTTTGGGTGAATCTAGTACTGAACGTTTATAAGGAAGAAAAAGAAAATAAAAACCTTGATTCCCTAGTAGTGTTAACACAAAAAGAGATTAAATAAATAAGAGTATGGCTAGAGATACAAAATTTTTTATAAAAAAAATTTGCAAATTAATGATGTGATGAGTAGTTATTAGTAAATAAAAAAGCGATGTAATGGTGGGTTTAGATGAAAACCAATAAAAAACTGGTCATATTAACTGTTTGTAAAAATATTGTAAAATAGTTTATAACTATAACATTACTCAATAAAAAAAGTTTTTAAAAAAAAACTGGCTTGCTTGCTATGAGTTAGTAAGAACTAAGAACACAATATAGGGCAAAAATGACCTTTTCAAGTGTGAACAAGAAACATCAATTTTCCTACTTGTTTTCTCTCAGGAAGATTATTATTATTTTTTTTGGGCACGGGTGGAAAACAGCCTTGGAGGCTGGGACCACTAGTTTTCCACTCAATTTTCTCTGGTTACCAAACACACAAAAATTGTGTTTTCTTCCCACTTATCTTCCCCCTCTCTTCCATCCACCAACTTTTCACCCCAACCAAGCCCAGGTTCTTTTTGCATTTTACTTAATTTAATACTGACTAGGCTTCTAAACAATCTTAAATTGCTAATAACTGTGGCATACAAATTTGGTAGCTAATTTGTCTTTCCCACCCCAATTGTGAGAAAGGAGAAGAGACTGAAAGAAGTTATGGCAGCTGATGTGCCCGTATCACTTTTATGGGGGAAATTACAGAAGATGCGTGACGAGGAAAGATTCGTCTTTCCAGGATTGAGAAATCGTGTGGTTACTGCTATCAATGAACTAGAAAAGATTTTGTGCTTCCTCAAAGCTTCGAAGTCAAACAATGAGAATATCAGTATCAGTCCACAGGAGACCTCGCTTCAGCAGGAGGCTTCGCTTCTGCGCACTATTTACTCTGCAGAGCACTTCACCGAAAGTTTCCTTCTACAAAGGAGACGAAAGGGTGTCATTCAAATTGAAATGCCATTGGCGTTTTCACCATGGACACAGCTATGGTTCAGCTTCAAAATGATGAAGTTAGTGCAGGGCGTGAAAGCTGTATCCAAGCAATTTGGTAAGACGCAAGGCCAGCCAATGGTAGACAACACAGAGCTGCCGGACAGACTAGAAATACATGCAGGACAGTGCTGCCGCCGCTGCCACCACCTTGTAGGGGAGCTTGTAGCTCGACTGACCAACGATAATGAGGCTAGCCTCCGTGTCATTTCACTGGTTAGCGAGGAAATACATAGCGAAGAAATATGTTTTACAACTTTGGCAAGGGAAGTTTATGACAGAATAGATATTCAGCTGCATTTCAGGTCTCGAGCCTGGCTCAAAGTTTCTAGATATCCTGAATATAAGGATCTCTTGCTCACTTTGCTAAAACAGCTTCCAAGTTGTGTAATGAATGACTTAGAGCATATGAGTGAGAAAGAACTGTGCGCTATGCTTTTCCAGTTTTTAATGGAGGACAGGTTTCTTATTGTCTTGGATGATGTCCAAACTGTTGATGTTTGGCTTAAGCTTGTCCGTCCATTTGCTGATGCCGTGAATGGGAGTAGGGTCATTCTCACTACTACTAACATAGATGTAGCAAAGCAAGCTGATCCATGGAGTTCTCCGCTTGAACCAAGTCCATTAATTGAGCAGGAGCCGGATGCGATTGTTGTTGGACGTGAGGATGAGATAAAGGAGCTTGTATCTCGACTGATCAATCACAATGATGATAGCCTCCGTGTGATTTCAGTGGTCGGTGACGAAGCAGTTGGCAAGACTGCTTTGGCAAGGAATGTTTACAACAGACTAGATATTCGACAGCGTTTCCCATGGCGAGCCTGGCTCCATGTTTCCGGAGACCTTGAATATAAGGATCTTTTGCTCATCATACTTAAACAGCTTCCAACAAGCGAATTGAAGGACTTAGATCTTATGGGAGAGGAAGAATTGTCTAATATGCTTTTCAAGTATTTAATGGAGCCCAGGTTTCTAATTGTCTTGGATGATGTCCAAGACCAACCTGTTGATGTTTGGCAAAAGCTTTTCCGTTGTTTTGGAGATGCTGTGAATGGAAGCAGAGTTATTCTTACTACTCGCGACTTCAACATAGCAATCCAAGCCGATCCGTGGAGTTCTCCACTCGAATTAAGGCCATTAACTAAGGAGAAGAGTTGGTCATTGTTCCTGAAGAAGGTAGGCAGACCAGAATATAGTAAAGAACTAAACGACCTCAGGGGAGATATTCTGAGAATATGTGACGGTTTGCCTGTAGCAATCGTTCTGCTAGGAGGGGTTTTGTCAGCTCTAGATTATAAGGAGTGGTCAAGGGTGATTGGACTTGCTGAACAACGAAGACGAAGTCAATCCGCTCTTGCAAATATCGTTGATTTTGGCTATGATCAACTTCCATATGTTTTAAAGCCCTGTTTCCTTTATTTGGCTCTCTTTCCTAAAGCCTATGAAATCCCCATACGGAGGCTGTTGCAGTTGTGGATTGCCGAGGAATTTGTTCAATTCATACCTCATGGGAGAATCCCTGAAGATGAGGCCAAAAGATATTTGGAAGAGCTAGTGTGTAGAAACATGATTGAAATAGCAAAATGGAAATCAGATGGAAGCCCCAAAACGTGTCGAATGCCAACTTATCTCTATGATGATTTCTTGCCAAAAGCTAATAATATCGGATTTCTTCATGTCCACCATTGCAAGTCAGATTGTAAATCCACAAATTCACCTGTGTCTTACATTTCAAGGCTTGCAGATAAATTTGGGGTGAAGTCTTCTACTTCTATATCTCACATTCAACAGTTACGTTCCTATGTTTCTTTCAACCCCCAAAAGCGACATAAATCCAACAAAGAAATTGGTAAGTTTCTTACCAAAATAATCAATAGGAGTGATTTTTCCCTGCTGAAGGTGCTTGATCTAGAGGGTGTCTACAAGACTTCGCTACCTGAGAAACTCGGTAAGTTGCAGAATTTAAGATACATAGGCTTGCGATGGACAGGTCTTGACTCATGTCCACTGTCTATTGGGGATCTACCATGTCTGCAGACTTTAGATTTGAAGTATACTGATATAATCACTTTGCCAAGTTTCATTTGGAAGGCAAGCCTTCGACATCTCTATATGAGCGAGGTGTCCATTAACAAGCCACCAAAAGGGCTTCCATGCAACCTTCAGACCTTAACGGGGCTCCTACTTGATGGTATTGGCGGCAACACCTATGGCTTGTACTCGTTCACTAGCCTTAGGAAATTGGGACTGACATGCAATTCAGATTCAGCGGAGCAAACAGCGCAGTGCATCAGTGACCTTATAAACCTTCGAACACTAAGGTTGAGATCAAGAGAACTAACTGTTAGGGGTGTGAGACCACGTCCGGGTAAGGTCGTCTTGTACCCTATGAAGGACCATCAGTCTCTGTCAAACTTAAATTTGTTTGGAGAGATAAAGTACGAAATACATAACGTTCCACGAAACCTCAGAACTCTTACACTGTCGATGTCAGGAATAGAAGAAGATCCAATGCCGGTGCTAGGGAAGCTGCTGCCTCAGCTGAACACCCTCAGGCTTTTTGCTCGCTCTTATGTAGGGTCGAAAATGACTTGTCCTTCTGCCCACTTTCCTAAGCTTCGTGTCTTGAAAATGTGGAATCTAGAGCGACTAGAGCAGTGGAAGGTGGAGCAAGGCGCAATGCCCCAACTTGTAGAGTTGGAAATTAGATGTTGCAAAAAACTTGAAAGCTCAGTTGAATTAGAGAAGCTGGATTATTCCTTGAAGGAGTTGATTTTAACAAACATGCCGCAGGATTTTGTAGAAGATATTAGAACAAGGATGGGCAGAGGCATATTACTCACGAACAACTGGGAATCTTCTGATTTACATGTAAGTTTTCTCCGCCTTTATTCTTTCTTTATTGTGTATTTTTTGTTGGGTATAAAGAAGGCAGTAGAACAAAAATAAAGTATTAGATTTTTTTTAGGGGGTATTTGATTAATTATAATCTATAATGCATATAATAATAATCTATATAAACTCGAAGATACATGAATTTTGGTTGATTTTTTAATATTTTTCCACCAAAGATTTTAAGATCTCACAATTTTACACATTATTATTCTAATATAAAATTTTTTAATTGAATTTAAATTCCATTCTATATATAAACAATCCATTATAATCTTCACATATCATATTTTATTTTAATGTTAGAATATATAATTTAATATACAAGCATAATCATGATAAATATTCAATAATAATTATCATGGTGGAATTGTGTTAATAATGTTTATATTTTAAACATATTGTTCAATGTCTATTATTATGTATGCGCAATGTTAACGGATGCACTTATAACGATTATTAATAAATTATTTTAAGAAAGTTTTGACACCAATTTTAAAAAAAATATAATTATATATTAAAATAATTAATTATTTTATTATTTTTCCATAACTTTTTTCTAAAAATATTTCATATGTCAATATGCTAGGAATCTGTTAACTTTTCTTTATTATCCACCTAAAAGTAATGGCATATTGGTCTTTCCGGAAAAGAAGCCATACAAAATTGTTTTGTTGTCAGTGAGTGGGGAGCATACCTCGTTGATTACAGTTGGATTATTTGAATTGCTTTTTCTTTTTTAATTTATTGGTGTGTAGGTTAAGTATCAAGATAACACAAGTAAAAAAGAAAGAAGAATGGAAGACAGTGGATCATAAGGCAAAATGATCCAGGTGTTCAACTAGGTATGAATACCTTCTAACTCATATTCACTTCTATTAACGAACACTTATAAATATAATCTTACATTTTTTTTTTTTTTTGTTGACTACAATTTTCTAGGAATAGTTCACATGAAGGTGAAACTTTTTAGTGGTAATTAGCTTCATTTGTTTTGAAATAAAATATTTTCAAACATAAACTATTTTACAAGTAAAAAATTTCGCATGTAAAATATTTCAAGTAATATATTTTAAGGTGTTTGGTATACAAAGTAAAATATTTCAAGCAAACAACCAAAACTGATGACTCAACCATTGGAGCTACTAGTGCATGAGGTTTGGTGACCGAACTGCTGGAACCAACAGCCGAAACGGTGGCTCAGACGACCAGATTGCCAATGATGGTGTCTCCGATAACTGAATCATTAGCACCAGTAGTCGAATTGTGGCTTCGGTAATCAGACCTCCAACATTGATCGCCACAATGACGTCTTCGGTGATCGGACTGTCGGCATCAGTCTTCGAAACAACGGCTTTAACCATCAGACCGTCAGAGCTGCAGCTTCGACCATCAGACCCTAACATCAGTTGTCACAGCAACAGCTCTGGACACCAAACTGATGACCTAGCCACTAAAAAATTTTATGGTCAACAAACAATATTTTACAAGTTTGAACACATTTTACTTGCAAACAAACACTTGAAAATGATAAAACATTTTCCTGAAAAAATATTTTACTTCAAAATGGAGAAAAAACATATACACTTCTTTCTAATATAAGGGTGTCATATGAAATACAATGCGGTATCTTTCCGTTGAGAATAAATCAATCTTATCCTGCATTCTCAACTCTAGGATTGAATATTTAGTGTGCTCTCAAGACATTATATTCATACTAACTTGTTATTCCCTAACCACCTGTTTGTATGATTCATAGAACATTGGAACCATTCATGATTGCTTGTTGATCTTTGTGAGAGGTTTGTAATAAATTAATATTTAATGTCTAAAAATACATATATTTTTATTGTGATAAATCAAATTAGTTTATATAAATATATATTCTTTTGGGAATATATGTGATCATACTCTTCAAGACATTTGAGATGTATTTACAAATTTGGACATTTGGTGACGGTAGGCATACATGATACAACAATAGTCATGAATTTCAATTTTGTTATATTGTGCCTTTAATTTATATAACAAAATTTAATACAAAAATAAGCCTATATTTATTTTTACTATACCAAAAATGATTAATGATTTTTTTTTTTTAAGAAAGAAATGATTAATGAAATTGATATTACAGTACAAACTACAAAGTGAGAGTAAGTCTTTCCTTCTAATAATTATGATATCATGTTTATATTAATTTTATTTTTGGAGCTATCTTAGAATTTTTTTATAATTTTTTTTATATATTATTAAAGAGAGAGAGAGAGATCCTAAGAAAATTAATGTTTTTAACGCAGGATTAAAGCTTATGGAGGCTGGATTCCAGCGCTGGAGTACTCTTGGACATGGTGGAGTCTTTGGAGTGCAAGAACACAACCGTCATTCAAACCTTTAACATGCTATCGTTGACGAATGGTTGTTAATTAAATTGCGTTTCTTGAGGCTCTCAGGGTGACCTGGATTTTCCTGAGTGAGTCGACTATAGTTAGCACTGTTGAACTTGGAATGGAAGATCACAATGATTTCATGAGTTTTCTTTTGATTTTCTTGTCAAAAATTAAATTTTTTCCTAAGGGGACACCAAGTATACTGAAATTTCTTGCAATATTTGGGTTGAATATTTTCCACTCTCTAATAAAGAGATGTTTGATGAAATAAGCTTTGAATGGTTATGGTAATGGTATACTGTGAATTTTATATTTTTCAGGCTAAATATAGTGTGATTGCATTGACAATTACTATGATTGCATTGACTAATGAACCATATGATTGAATTTTATTATCTTCTTTGTTGTATTGGCCAATACAATTATGTTGTTGAATACAAAATTTAAGGTACAATACCTAACAAATTATACCTAAATTTTGTCCATCAAATATTCACTACAAAAAAAACGTTCTATAGCCACGTTTATAAAACGCGGCTAGAGGTCAAAAAAATGTGGCTATAGGACGATTTGGCCTATAGCCGCGTTTTTTTAGGCCGCGTTTTCAAATGTGGCCTAAACCCCGTGACTATAGGCCTGAGGGGTATATGGCCGCACTTTTTCAAATGCGGCCTAAGACCAGGACCTATGGCCGCGTTTAAAACGTGGCTATAGGTCACTTGCTGACAGCTTCAAAGACATATTTTAGCCACGTTTAAAACGCGGCTATAGGTGACAACTATAGCCGCATTTTTTAAATGTGGCTATAGGACATATTTTTAGCCGCGTTTAAAAACGCGGCTATAGACCCTTTTTTTTTTTTTTTTTTTTTTTTTTTCCCTAGGCCAGATGGCTTAAGAAGGACCTCCACCACAAACCAAGCCCTCATTATACAATTTTAATATGGCCTACAAAATTTTCCACCCAAAGCAAGCCATTTTGCATAGTAGGAGATATCTAAATAATAACTAAAGTACACTACTTAAAGTGAAATATTATGACCAACAAAAAAATTGTATGGGGCAAAAAATAGCCAATTTGCGCATCAACCGTTCAAAGCACCAAAATGCATCTGCTTCAAAACCCAAGAAGAGTTATCATGGGGGAGCAGAGGTCACTCATTCCTGCTCAGTATTGTCATAGAGTTTAGATAGAAGATCCAATATTGAGTTGCAATAATTATGTAAATTTTTGTTACCTCTTGCTATGCAAGGAATGTAAATGAGAAGAATTTCAATGAAATATATATATTTAGATAAGAATGCTAGACCCACATGTAACAATATAAGTAGACTACATTGGATTATTATTCTTCCCTTAATAAACAAGTGAAAGAATCAAAGGTTGTTCCAACTCTTGAACCTTAGAAAAAAAAAAACATTGCTACAAGTATAATGGAACCTTAGAGCTTAAGGGTGTTGTTGACTTCGACATTGCCGTAACCCTTCCCCATGTTATACCTTAAGCTCTCCCTAACCCTTCCCCATTAATTCCCCCATGTGATACAATTTATAATTAAAAGAAAAGAAAGAAACTGTGCTATCCATTACAAACCTTAAGAAACTAAATTTTGGATTTCATGGAAAAGGAAATTGGACTACTACCTTCGACATTGCCGTATCTGCTCACGTTCTTCAAATGTACTCTGAGGATCATAATAACCAAGTAGAAATTCCCATACTTCTCCTCTAATTGATGGATGTACCCCCTAATTTGGAAAATAATTATGATAAGCATCAACCCTCACGGCTTTGTTTCCTTTATGAATGGAAAAACAAAAATGAACTCATGAAAAAGAAAATATCTACAAAATGAAGAAATAGAGAAGATTCCGTAACAATACTAAAACATTAATTCCGAAACAATACACTAATATTAATTAATACCGAGTATTTCGTTTCCCTAATTGAAACCGAAATGCCTTACATTGTAAAAGAAATTATGGCATCTGCCGGAATGCCCTAGGTAGCTTTGCCTCTCATTAAAACAATTTTAATCAGAGGAACCGATGTGGATAAGTTAGGTTGCTCGCCTTTCATTTTTCAGCAATTACATAGTACTAATATGCTATTACATGTGGGCTTTCAGCTTTAAGTTATGAAATTGTTGTTTATTTTTGTTGTAACCCTAGAAATGTTTCAATGATAACATGGAAGAGTAGTTATTTCATACTTGCCTAATGCTACTTTTCTTAATGCGGGGCCTTCAACATTAAGTTGCAATTAATATTCTCAACGACATTCCAACAAGGTTCCAACCAGAGGACAAAACTAAGCTAGACCAAAGGGACCATGGAATTTATTATTTTTTTAATGACAAATATATTAATATATACTCCCTCCGTCCCAATTTGTTTGTCCTGTTTGAAAAGTTAAATTTTTTAAGGGAACATAATTTATTGTCTTGTCTGCCTTATAAAAATGTACTATAAGTTTACAAAACTACCATTAAATAAATATATCAGCTTTTTTTTTTTAAAGAGTTATTTTTAATGAGGCAACTAAAAATGTGCCCCAATTAGATTGATTTTTTTAAATATTTGTTAGTTTTCTTTTTAAATAGTTTTGAAAATAAAGTAGGGGTATAATAGAAACATTAGTAAATTAATGACTTTTATTTTTAGAAATAAGACAATATTTTGGGACATCCCAAAATGAAATAGAGGACAAACAAACTGGGACAGAGGGAGTAATATTTAAAGTATCAACTCCAGACTAAGTGTTTTGTATTCCAATTAATGCTGCGAATTCTAGTTTTTATCAACTTAAATGCTATAGCTTCTTATGGTCTAGAGGCTCAAATTTTCATGGCCTTCGAGTACCTTTGTTGAAAGAATCAAAAACAGAAGTCCTGTTGATTGTTGATTCACATTGTTCGTATTGGGCCGACTGTGGTTGTACAATAATGGCTAATGGGTGGATTGATACTAGGCATAGAACATTGATTAATTTCTTTGTTGTCTATTTTTCTAAATGAATTATTTTTATACGTTCTATTGATGCTTCCAAGATTACAGTGTTTATCTATAACCATGTGGCTTTGTTATCTTGGTTAAGGAATAGAAAACATTAGATGGAAATTGTGAGTCTAGGGCCAACTAGACTTGCTACTAGTTTCATTGCCTTAGAGAGCCTTAAGGATCATAAGCATGACTTACAGGTTTTGGTGATATGACTAGCAAATTTTATGTTGAATCAAGATATGCAAAAGATAAAAAAGCAAAAAGAAGTGTTGAAAATCATTCTTGACAATCAATTTTTGAAAGATTGTCATGTAATTATGCATATTGTGTCACCATTGATTCATTTATTACGCATTGTTAATTCTGATGAACAACTAGCTACGGGATATGTTTATGATGGCATATATAGATCAAATGATGGAATTCAAGGAAAAGAAGAAATTCTTGGAGCCATATGTTAATATTATCAAGGATTGGTGGGATACTGAATTTTATAGAGATATTCATGCTACAGCTTATTGATTGAATCTTGCATTCTAAAATGACCCATCCACTCTTAATAAGAGGCTAGAGACACAATCTATTGTGACAAATGTTATTGAATCAAAATTTTTCAGTGGCCAACTCAAGTTGGTGGAGAAATTAAAGCTATTTCGAGAGCGTGAACAATGCTTTGGAACTCAACTTGCACTAGAAATAGCCAAGACATCTTACCCAAGTAAGATATTGTTTACTTTAACTAATAATAATATGAAATTATGTTTTGAGGAGTATAGCTCTTTTTTCTTTTTCTTTTTGGATAAGTATAGCTCTGTTTATTGATTGTATATTTGTTTGTGTTGTGTATGGAACTTAGATGAGCGGTGGAAGTCGTTTAGGTCTTGTGCTCCAAACTTACAAAAGTTTGCAATTTGGATTGTAAGTTTGCAATTTGGATCCTTAGCCAAGTAGCTTCCTCTTTGGGATGTGAGCGGAATTGGAGTATTTTTAAACAAGTACATACCGAAAGGAGAAATAGATTAGAGCATCAACAACTTAATAATCTTGTGTATGTTCATTATAACTGCCAGTTTAAAGATAGGCATTTAGATCTTATTCAATTATTCAAATACTACTCTTGCTTTCTTTCATTTTAATATGTGGTTGGTTACTAATTATTCAAATGTTCATCTTATGGTATAGCAGCAAAAATAAGAAGTTCAATTTTGATTCTATTGATTATGCAAGTATTGATAAAACAGAATTTTGGGTAGTGGAAGAAGAGGAACCTCCACTTCTTGATTATGAGAAGTTAGAGAATTCATTATACGAAGAGAGAGTTTATCCAATTGAAGAAGGGTCTAGCCATGCACAATGAGATTAATTTATATTAAATTTTGTGAATTCTTTGCCTAGTTACATATTTTTAATAGACTGTTATGATTTATTAGAAATGATTATTAGAATCATACTTTTATTTATTGTTCTTTGGTTTTTGAATTTGTATATATATGAACAATGACGTGAATGAGGATGATGACATTGATTTAGAATAATTTGGTGTTGAATGTGATGCTCCTCCCAAATTTAGAGCTAGAAATCATCCTATTGATGTTGAAGATGAAGAGAATGAGGACGAAAATGAAGATGACAATGATGATAATGCCGGTGGTGGTGGTGCATTTGGTTCACATGATGATATTAATTTCAAATATCTTTATGACAAATGAGGCTTGTATTGTTATCAAATGAACCTTATAACTTAATAGTTCTTTGTTTGAAACCTATTTGTTATTTGGATGTGATGAACTTATCTATTTGGTTTTGTTGAAAGTTTATTATGATAAGGACGATTATTTTGTAATGTTAGTTCTATGGATTGAGGATAATTGTTTTGTAATGTTAGTTCTATGGGTAAGGACGATTATTTTGTAATGTTAATATGTTGATGTTTAGTCCTCTTTGTTGCATTTTGGTATTTTTATTTAGTAAATATAAGATATAAAATGCTAAAAACTTACATAAATTCTTTAAAAAGAAACATATGTATTACTATTAGTTTATTAGTATATAAAAAACTATTATTTATTTATATAATTTAATTATTATTAATTAAATTATTATTGACGTCATCAATTCAACCACTGGTTCAACCTCAGTTGAATCTTAATATCGGTAACCAGCCCCTTTTTTGGTTCTTTGACTATACCCTTTTTTAAAACCATGAACATAACTAATACTTTTGGTGTTTCCAACAAAAATGTACTAAGTATAAATCATCCGTTTTCCTTGTTGTGGCTATTTAATTAACTAAAATAAAATAAAAAATTCGGCTCAAAGAGAAACAAGGGTAAAATATAGTAATACCACCTAAAATTTTTGTTGTTACAATAATACCCTTTAACCCTTTTTTTTTTCATTTCACAAATTTATTATATAAACTTTAGTACTATAGCAAATAAATCATTTATATCTGTTGGGTTAAGATAGCTTGACATTGGTTAATTATTCAATAACTCAAGTTGATTAATTAAGTTCAATTTGCATGCAAAATGTGAAGGCACCAACAAATCACCAAAATACTAAGTGCAGCGGAAAATAAATTTGACATGGTAATTTGTTGACAAATGGGGAAAGCCTCGCAAGGTAAAAACCCCATCGAGTATTTTAAGGTCACCACTCCCAAGAATCCATTAAGCAACAATCAAGCGGTTACAAGTATAAGGAATCTTACCAACTACCTTTGGCCTATCCCGAAATACTAAAGTTTATATAATAAATTTGTATTTGTTGAGTTAAGATAGCTTGACCTTGGTTAATTATTCAATTACTCAAGTTGATTAATTAAGTTCAATTTGTATGCAAAATGTGAAGGCACCAACAAATCACCAAAATACTAAGTGTAGTGGAAAATAAATTTTACATGGTAATTTGTTGACAAATGGAGAAAACCTCGCAAGGCAAAAACTCCACCGGGTATTTTAAGTTCACCACTCCTAAGAATCCATTAAACAACAATCAAGCAGTTACAAGTATAAGAAATCTTACCAACTACTCTTGGCCTATCCCGAAATACTATCCTATAGTTGAACCTTTACTCTAATACCCAATTGGACTTGATCTTATAGTAGCTTTCTTTCCTTTGATGCACAAACTTCCAATTTATGACTAACCATTTGCACGAATCTCAAGTACGTGACTAACTCCAACAACTTGAATAGATGTTGTTGGGTATAGAGTTCTTCACTTCATCAACAATGAAGACCTGGAAACACTTAATTACAAAACTCTATGGTGTACAAACATAGTAGCTTCACACATAGAAAATAAGTCTCTTTGTCTCTGTATCCATGTGTGACGGCCTTTAAAATAAGTCTTATATATGTCTAAGCTTGTGAGAAAAGAAACCCTACATAAATATATAGAGCCAAATTTCAAATCTGAAAATTCTAAAATCATAGTTCTCGATAGATCGAGCTATCTATCGAGATTCACATTAAGTCTCGATAGTAGACATCTGTCGATCTATTTGTCGAGACTTAATGAACAGCTTTTCTTCACTTGTTTCTTATACCAATCTTCATGTCTTTAATACTTGACTTGAATTCTTGAAATACTAAACTCATCTTAAATCTACCCAATTACGAGTAAAGTGCATTTTATTAAAGAATTAGCCAATTACAAAAATATGACCCTAACAATATCCAATTTTAGTCTATTTTAATATATATATATCTATATAAATATATATATATTTATATATATATATATATATTATTCACTCAATGATATACAGGTGAGGTAGGTGTGGTAGTTATTAACTCAATGATATACATGTGAGGTAAGTGTGGTAGTTTTTTTTTTTTTTGGTTAAGAAAAAATGTGGGCTTTTATAGTTGTATTATACCCACGGGCAGAGAGCCAGATAGGTGTGGTAGTTAATATCACTCACATGTATATCATTGAGTTAATATATATATATATATATATATATATATTATATATCATTGAGGTAGGTGTGGTAGTTATTATCACTTACTTAAGGCCACGAGGAAAGGTACTACGAAACATAAGGAAGATTGTTTGTCCATTCTCCAGGTGGAAACAACTGGAAGCTTTGCACCTTATAATCACATGACTTATTAATTAAAGCTACTTTTGTTCAAGGTGGATAGGTTGGATTTGTCATTTCGAACAGGCGAGTTGGTACTTCTCTAAGCCTTAAAAGTTTGATAGGTTCATAAACCCAAGTTCGAGTAGTCCAGGAGTAGAGTTATACTATGATTGTCAAAAAGAAAAGAAAAGAAAAAGGGAGGGGTTGGGGGGAGGTGGGGCCTTCAACATTAACTTGTATTTAATTTTTTTCAACGTCCCAATTCCACACCAACTTAGTTCAAGATAATTATTCACTATTTCAAAAATATAGTTACATGGTACTCTTTTCTTTTAAAATAGTGGACTTCGTCATTCTACGCGTGCGTTTGCCTGATGATTATTGTGCATTTTTGGTTGAGTCCCATGACACTATTTATAATTTAAAAATTATTTTGTTACAGTGTTTTTAGTTTTCAGCAAAATAAGCGATATCCAAACAGACCCTACATGTAAGATGAAGAAGCAGCATATCCCCACAATTCTTTTTTTTTTTTTTTTTTAGAATACTAAGTATTTTTAACACACACACAGGAGAGAGGGGATAAGATTTTTAAAAAAAACTTACAGTGGTGTATATCCAAAAGGACCTGTCCCCACAATTCTAGAGTATTTATTAATTTTTCTTTGGTTCGGAAAAAAATATAGTTATATGGTTTTTTTTTTTTTCCCACAAAAAAGTGGATTTCGTCATTCCACTATTCATGAGGAAGCATTATCTATTCATTTTTCTGTAGTTAAGAAAAAAAAAAGTGGTAACTGCATTAATATTCTCCACGAGCCATGTCAATTGTCAACTTCTTTCTTAAAAATAAAGAATTCGTAAGTGCATTACCATGTAAGTAAATTTTTAAAAAATAATAAAAAATTGTGAGGGTAAATTTCAACATTCTCTGATGCTCTTCGATCGACCAAAGTCTTATCCTAGAAAATAAGAATTTCAAAATTAAAATTGATAAAATTCTATTTGAGATCAACTATAATTTAAGAAAGATTAAGTGGTTAATTATATTATCAATTGGAAAGGAAAATATTAATAAAATTTTAATACAAAAGATAGTAATTTTGTATCTTAAAAAATAAGAAAAATATATTTTAAATGATAAAAATGACATAAAAAAGTTGAATATATATATATATATATATATATATATATATATATAAAGACTATCTTTAGAGTTAAATAAACATTATTACGTGCGGCTTTCTTCAACCCAAAACAAATCAGTTGGACTCTCTCTCTCTCGGCCGCACATACAATCACATATCTCAGACGAAACTGAAAGTACCCACTTCGAAGCAAAACAGCCAAAGATGCTGATGCCTACAGGTACTTTATTATTGGTTTGTTCACTGGTAATCACTTGGAGCAGTATTATCATTTAATTTGTTGATCGTAATCACTTAGAGCAGTACTAAAATGTTCAATGAGTTGTTTTGTGTTTCCCCTCTTGTACAATTAATAATGCATTTTTTAGTTGTTAGCACTTAGCAGTATGATGTTTGTTAAGAAGAAGAGAATGATGGAGGTGTTTCCACTAAGATGGAGGAATCTGTGGACAGAATGGCAGCTACGAGGATTGATTCTACTTAGTCTCACTAACCAAATAATTCTCATCATTCTGGGCAATCGCAGAAAGTACACGGCTGGAACTTGGATCAAACTTATTGTTTGGTCAGCCTACTTACTTGCCGACTCGATAGCAACAATGGCCATTGGTACAATCTTAAATGGCTTGGGAGATGTCTATAATCACGATGGTATTCTTGACGCAAAATACGAGCTCAAAACATTTTGGGCCCCCATTTTGCTATTGCACCTTGGTGGCACTGATACCATTACTGCTTACTCCCTGGAAGACAACGAGTTGTGGACAAGGCACTTATTAGGAGTAGTTGTCCAAGCAATTGCAATATTGTATATTTGGCTCACGGCCGGCACAACCTCTCATGTTTCCCTACTTTTTATTTTGATGTTCTTTGTTGGGCTTGTCAAATACTGCGAAAGAGTGTGGGTCCTCTACAAAGCAAGTGACAATAAGTTCAGAGACTCAATTCCAGATATCCAGATCAATTCTTCCAAAATAATGGACGAATGCTTGCTGAAGGAGGAACAGGGATACCATGTCACAACACATCAGGTGCTTGAGCTCGATCTGCCGGAGCATTTATCCAATGAATCATTTGAGCAGTATAATATTCCTGACGCAGATGTGTTACTTACAGCATACAGCTTACTAGAGATGGTCAAACGTCTCTTTGCAGATCTCATACTTGGCTTCCAGGATCGAGATGCAAGCAAAGAAATCTTCGAAAAGCTGTCTCTTCGAATGGCTTTCAGGATTATTGAGATTGAACTTGGGTTTATATATGATATGTTTTACACGAAGGCCAAGTCAATCTACTCTCCTTTGGGCATTGCTGTACGAATTATTGGAATCTTTGTCACCCTCATTGTATTGTTTCTATTTCTCACCCTTGGGGAGAAACATCGTCACTCCAAGATTGATGTTAACATAACTTTGGTATTGTTGGGGGTCGCTCTTCTTCTGGACTTATGTGCATTTAGGGAACTACTTCTCTCCGACCAGACAGCTCGTTGGTTAATCAAGCATAAGAAAACCACTTGCTTAAAAGTTATCAGTGCTTTACGACTTAACTGTAATAAAAAACGCAGGTGGTCTAATTCCGTTTGTCAGTTCAGTTTGCTAAGGTTTTCCCTAAGAAACAAACCCCTGCCCTACTATGGAATCTTGAAGATGTTCCGCATTGAGAAAATGCTTGAGATTCAGCCATATGATATTACTAAATTATACGTTGATGATATAAAATGTCTCATCTTTAGGGAGATCAGGGACGGAATGGTATGGGCGAAAGAAGTGAATAGTCATGGCACAGATCTTAAAACTAATTTGTTTGGTCGTAGGGGAGGCCGCACACTAGAAGAGTTTGGTCTTCCTGATCTTGCTTGGAGTGTTAGTTTGGGGTTTGAACAGAGCATCCTTATCTGGCACCTTGCTACAGAAATATGCTACTTCCAAAGTTACATACATCCATATGAAATTGATGCACCGGCCAATAAAGTAACAGGTGAACGAGAACCGAAAGACGAAAGAAGTACAAAAGGTTTACTGCGCGAAAGATGCAATTACCTATCCCAATATATGCTCTACCTTCTAGTAAGGCGTCCTAATATGTTACCAATTGGGATGTGCAACATCAAGTTCCACAGCATTTATTCTGGGATCGGAGACTTCATTGAAAAACAGAGAGATTCAGTTAAAGACATTACACTGGAGCACGCTTCCGAGACGTTGAGTAAAGTTGCAAGTGAGTTCGTGATAGCAGTTGACGAAAGGGACATAAGCAATTTTGTGATGTTCCATGCATGTAAGCTTGCTTCAGCATTAGGCCCTGGAGAGGAGAAATGGGAAATAATTAAAAAAGTTTGGCTAGAAATGTTGTGTCATGCTGCTGGCCAATGCAAGGGAAGACTTCATGCTCAACAACTTAGACGAGGCGGGGAACTTCTCACTCATGCATGGCTTCTTATGGCACACTTTGGCTTAACCGATCACTTCCAAATACCAAGTAGCCCTGCAATTGCTGAAGCGATTCTAAGATAAACTGAAAATTATAGTAGTACCTCAATTACATTTTGGCTTTAGTTAGCGCTCATTTTCTTGGAAACACGAACTTTTTAAATTAATGAGCTATGATTTATTTATTTTTGGCTTTCTAGGCATTGTATTAATGGAGTAGTTATAAATTATAATATATTGTCGGGAAAAAAAAAAAAAAAAAACTCTCTTAGTTCTTTATTTTTGCCTCATAGTACGTAGAATGATGCTCGATTTTAACTTACCCATGTTTATTCATTCTACATCTATGTGCAGTAAGGATTGGCTCTTAGAATGAGAACATACCTGTTCATGAAATTAACGCACCGTTTCAACCCACACGACTCACATGAGTGGGTTCATATAAATTTTTTTTTTTTCAAAAGTACTTTTCGAAAGAAGAGTGTAATTTATATTTTAACCATAATTTTTTCTTATGCCCTTACCTCCTTTTAGAAGCCACAATTTTCCAAGTCATTATTATAATACATATTTTATTACAAATCAATTACACCGGTTATAACTCACTTTTTATCAGGATAAACAATCCAATATTTTCATTCTAACCAAATTGCATTACATATTTTTTTATGTATATAAATTCTTTGATTTTATTTTATTAATTGATGCGAATTTAAAATTTTATTATTCATATATATATATATATATATTGGTTCGTACGAGCATGCTACTTTATCTCTAAGTTTTTCTCCTTTCCAAATAGTAAAAAAATTAACGAATGCCTTAAAGATATTGATTTATGAAATATATTTAGAAATTTTTTATGGAAAAAGAAAAAAATAAATGACTTTTTTGAAAAAAAATTATATTTCTCATAAAAGTGATATTAAAATTTCCTTAGAATGATCTATTAAAAAATGCCCTAAAATCACCCATTAACAAGATCCTTCTAAATATCCATAATAAATAAAAAAATTAAAAAATCTCTCACATTTCTTTTCCGTACACACTTTTTCTTTACATAAATAAATGATAGTTCCAGCTCCCCAACCATTCAAAACCCTCCTATTTTCTCCCATTTTTAAACAATCCAATGGTTAACAAATAGACACTTCAAATAATTTTTTTCTTTAATACGCTCGCTCTCTCCAACATCATCACTGTCAACTGAAGCATTAGAGGTGCCAAGTTCAGACCTCCCAGAGAAAAGGCCTCTCCCTAATCAAAAAAAAAAAAAAAAAACAACTTAGCATTAGAGCCAACATTTCTTGCTTAAGTACCCATGTAAACACTGTCCATGAATCAAACATTTACCATTCGGTTATTGATTGGTTGTAGGGAAAGTTTGAACAAATTATCAGTTTTTTGGTTGAATCAATCTTTTTTAAGCCTACAAAGTTGTTGTTAACAGTGTTGATGTTGGAGGAGGGAGAGGGCAGAGAAAGAAAGACAAATAATGAGAGAATTATGGGGTGTTTGGTAGAGGTGTTTGAGTAATATTGTTTGAGTATTTTTGATATACTTGTGGGTGAAAAAGTGTGTGAAAATGTATTTAAAATGCTCAAAAAGTTGCTAGAAATTGGCTACCAAACAGGCCTTTATTGTTTTAATTGGCTTTTTCTCTTTTGGGGTTTTTTTGAATTGGTTCGAAATTTTTTGTTTCGATCAGGGAGAGGACTCCTCTTCCTTGACGAGGTTCCATCTTGCCAACTCTAATGCTTGGATGACAAGGATTACGTTGGACAAAGAGAGAGAGAGAGAGGCAGAGGGACAAAGAAGAGTGAAAGAAAGACTAATTTAAATGTATTTGACGTGACTATTTGGTAGTCATCGGATTGTTTATTTGCCAAGTGTCATTTAGATAAAAATGAGAAAAAAATGGGAGGAGAGTCGGATTTATGATAATGATCTTTCTAATTACCTTTTCCTCAAAAAAAAAAAAAAAAATACTAATTACCTATTTCTTCATTTCAAAACAACAATAATAATAATAATAATAAATAAATAAATAAAAATGTAAATTATATATTTGGTCCTTATCCTTTAATCCATATTTTAATTTGGTCACTAACTTTTCAATTGTGTCAATTTGGCCCCCAACCTTTTAGTATCATGTCAATTTAGTTTCTGCCATTATATCTAGGATGAAAATTGCTGACATGGCAAACGACCAAAATAAAAATTTAGTTTATTGGCGCATTAACGGAAACTAAATTTTTTTCTTTTGGCCATTAAACACGTCATCAATTTTCATTTAAAAAATAAAGGCAGAGACTAAATTGACACGGAACTGAAAAGTTAGGAACCAAATTAACACAATTGAATGGTTAGTGATCAAATTGAAATATAATGTATACGATAGGGACCAAATATGTAGTTTACTCTTCAAAAAAAATATTGTTTTCCAAACCAACTTGACGAAAAAAGTATCCTACAAGACCTCCCCAAATATATTGTCCCACAATAGTAATGCACTAAACAATTATTTGTTTTTTCTGAACCAAGTTGCCATGACGATTAATTATCAAACCAACTTGACGAATTTACAAGGCCTTGCCATATATATTGTCCCACAATATTAATGCACTAACCAATTATTTGTTTTGTCTAAACCAAGTTGCCATGACGAGTAATTATCAAACCAACTTGACAAAAAAAGTATTTTACAAGACCTCCCCATATATATATATTGTCCCACAATATTAATGCACTAACCAATTGTTTGTTTTTTTTAAACCAAGTTGCCATGACGATTAATTATCAAACCAACTTGACGAAAAAAGTATCCTACAAGACCTCCCCATATATATATATATTGTCCTACAATATTAATGCACTAATCAATTTTTTGTTTTTTTCTAAACCAAGTTGCCATGACAATTAATTATCAAACCAACTTGGACGAAAAAAGTATCTTACAAGACATCCCCATATATATTGTGCCACAATATTAATGCACTAACCAATTGTTTGTTTGTTTTTTTTTGTTTTTTGTTTTTTTTGTTTTTTTTTTGTTTTTTTTTTTGTTTTTTTGTTTTTTTTTTTTCTAAACCAAGTTGCCATGACGAGTAATTATCAAACCAACTTGACGAAAAAGTATCCTACAAAACTTCACCATATATATTGTCCCACAATAGTAATGCACTAACCAATTGTTTGTTTTTTCTGAACCAGGTTGCCATGATGATTAATTATCAATCCAACTTGATGAATCTACAAGGCCTCCCCATATATATTGTCCCACAATATTAATGCACTAACCAATTGTTTGTTTTTTCTGAACCAAGTTGCCATGACAAGTAATTATCAAACCAACTTGACGAAAAAAGTATCCTACAAGACTTCCCCATATATATTGTCCCACAATAGTAATGCACTAAACAATTATTTGTTTTTTCTGAACCATGTTGCCATGACGATTAATTATCAAACCAACTTGACGAATCTACAAGGCCTCCCCATATATATTGTCCCAAAATATTAATGCACTAACCAATTGTTTGTTTTTTTCTTTTTTAACCAAGTTGCCATGACGATTAATTATCAAACCAACTTGACGAAAAAAGTATCCTACAAGACCTCCCCATATATATTGTCCTACAATATTAATGCACTAATCAATTTTTTGTTTTTTTCTGAACCAAGTTTCCATGACAATTAATTAGCAAACCAACTTGGACAAAAAAAGTATCCTACAAGACATCCCCATATATATTGTCCCACAATATTAATGCGCTAACCAATTGTTTTTTTTTTTCCTTTCTAAACCAAGTTGCCATGATGAGTAATTATCAAACCAAGTTGACGAAAAAAGTATCCTACAAGACTTCACCATATATATTGTCCCACAATAGTAATGCACTAACCAATTGTTTGTTTTTTCTGAACCATGTTGCCATGACGATTAATTATCAAACCAAATTGACGAATCTACAAGGCCTCCCCATATATGTCCCACAATAATAATGCAATAACCAATTGCTTGTTTTTTCTGAACCAAGTTGCCATGACGAGTAATTATCAAGCCCACTTGACGAAAAAAGTATTCTACAAGACCTCCCCATATATATTGTCCCACAATATTAATGCACTAACCAATTGTTTTTTTTTTTTTTTAACCAAGTTGCCATGACGATTAATTATCAAAACAACTAGACGAAAAAAGTATCCTACAAGGCCTCCCCATATATATTGTCCTACAATATTAATGCACTAATTATTATTATTATTATTATTATTATTTTTTTTTTTCTGAACCAAGTTGCCTTGACGATTAATTATCAAACCAACTTGGACAAAAAAAGTATCCTACAAGACATCCCCATGTATATTGTCACACAATATTAATGCACTAACCAATTGTTTGTTGTTTTTTTTTTTTTTTTTTTTTTTATACAGCCTATGAAAAATTGTACAAGTTCGGAAAAACATAGAAAACTTTATAGGTGGCAACTAAGAAGCTCGGTGATGTGGAACTTGTTTGTTGTTAAGAGCTTTCCACAAAGTTTGATCAGAGCTAATCCAGACTATTGAAATACATTTACAGAGATTAGGAGAACAATTTCTTAATTTGAGAAGACAAGAAGCTTGAAGGAGAGTTATTTAAGTCGAGCTCAGTGGAGAGGACACAAAGTGCAAAGCTTGATCGGTCACTCGATCTTGAGAGAATTTTAGCCCGATCGAGCTGTGGGTTTAGGGTATGATCTTTCTTCATAATATTGCTCCTACTAGTTTACTATTTTGTTCCTCTAGTAATAATGTTAAAATTGAGAACAATGATATTAAAACGTACAGCTAGTGAGGCAGATAAGAATAAATCTATCTTAAAAGGAGCACACAAGCAAGATAAGAAGAAGTTAAGAACCCAAGGCTAAAAAGGCAAACTACCAGCCTAAACAAAGCTTGACATCTCTGTCTGTCATTGTGGAGTACATAGGTCATACTCAGCCAAATTGCTATATTGGCTTGCCACTCAGCCAGAAACAACGGCATGATGGCATGGAAGTCGAGAATCGGCTTCAATCCTTTCTTGCTCCTCTTGGAGATCTTCTGCAGAAAGCCCTCGTGTTCCTTTCGAACTTGAATGGTTTCAACTCTTCTCCCTCACGGCGGTTCAAGGAGTTTAATCAAGGAAGGGGGTTCAGCTGAAAGTGTGAAAGGAAAAAGGGCTCCAAGTGATTCCCTATCACTTTCTTATTTCTCTTCTTGTTTTTGTTGCATTACTTGTGTTTGCTTTACTTTTGAGTCGATCTAGTTTATGCTTTGTTTTGTTTAGCATGTTTTGTTTGTTTTTCGGTTTTGTTTATTTTGTTTTCATATAAAAATAAAATTAAAAAAATTAATTCATCTAAAAGCTTGATGTGTTTTGTGTACATTGGTACTTGTGTACCCAATGGATGACCATTGAAACAAAGTTTTCTAACTTTATCTCTTAGCTTAGATGAGTATCTCTATGCACAACTAATCAAGTGAGCTTTGTGGCTCTTGTTTGTGATGAGTAAGATTAAGTTATCTCTTGTGCTGCTGTTGTATCTCTTTTTAGCGGGAAAAGTTAGAAAATCCTAGAAGAAAGGCATAAATAACCATCCGCCCCTTTGTTGCATAAATCATGAATGACATTTATTGTAACCGGCATAGCAAAATTAGAATGCCAAAATGCTTAACATAATTGAGATTATTTCTTTTCTACTATCTATTATATGCCCATGCATGATTTGCTTAAAAGAAAAATATGCAAGAAAAATCAAAGCAAAGATCAAAAAATGCCTTTTAAATATGATTGCAAGCGTGTTTTCTAGGAGATGTGGGAGTTATAGGATGTACCTCGAGAGGTGATGAATCCCCATAATAGTTATGATTGTGTGTGAGTTAAGAGTGTTTATATATCTCAGAATTGTCATAACATGTTGACACATTTGCATTCTTGCGATGTTTTCACACCTGACCATGATATTCTTTCGCTGGCAGTACATGTGCAGAGTACAATGTGATTTGGCCATCCGCAGATTTTACATGTATGTTTAAATACTTATGCTCGCTAAACTATCTTAACTTTTTAAAGATAAAATTGGTTAGACTTGTTTGTTTAGTGTGTGCGTGTGTTTTGAAGATCCATGTATTAGCTTAAAATATTTGTTGAGGAGATGTTTTTGAGCTTAAAATGTTGATTGGATCATCGGTTAGTGTTGCATGCAGTGCATTCTCTCTGTATTTTTCTCCCAAGCTATTTTGAAAAGGCGGCTCGACCCACCTCCCTCGATAGCTAGCTATCTGTTGAGATTATTTAGCTTTTCTTATCAATCTCGGTGGCCCCTCGACACTGATGGATCGATCGAAACCGACCCCTCGATGGCTCTGCGACACTGAGTCGTCGATCGAAATACGTTCTTGTTTTATGGGTCTTTCTCGGCACCCCTTCTCGATGCACCGAAGCTGTCGAAGGCCATTTTCCTCGATACCTCCCTCGACGGATACCTGACTACCTCGACACCTTCATCTGTCCAAGAGATTTCTGAGGCTACATTGCAGCGCCTCGTGCGTCAGTCTCATTTACGTCGATCTCACTCTCGATTGCTTTCTGACTTTTCCTCTTCAACACCTTTCATCTCACTCAATCTTGATCTCCACTGAGGTTTCTTGAGCTTTTCAGATTTCTTCATCATAGTAAGCTTTCTTTCTCATTCATGCATTCATATTTTGAACCACTAGGTTTTGAGATTTTTAGGGTACAGGGTTTCAAAATTGATGAGATTTTATTAAAAAATTTTGTGACAATTTGTGAATATTTGATCTTATAAACTTCATGCATTGCATCCCACATTTGCATTATACTTGATGTTGTCATACATTAGATGCTGTGCAAATCTCTTTCAATGTCTTGATAAGTTAAGTTGAAATTTGACCCGTGATGTATTACTTTGCATGTATATTTCATACATTCTCAATACCTCAGTACTTCTTTTCCTATTCTTAATATTACAAGCTGTTTTGAGACTTTCGATTGTCTACTTTCCCTCTCTTTCTATTGTTGGATTGTCCCATTAGTAGTGTATGTGCCCAGAAACACCCAATCCATGTGCGGAACCTGCTACATTTCAGGGGCATCCCTCTTTCCTCTTGATTCTACCCCCTATCTGCGGTTCTCGGAGAGGCTTTCCGGGCAGGAGTGTTCACATTGAAGCTTTCGTCATTAGCGAACTGCGACACACAGCCTTCAAGTGCTCATTCACGATCGGGAATGAGTCTACTGTGGTGACCCATTGCCCATCCTGATTCTTATTCAGGAGTTCTGCCAGCTTGTAAATGGGATTGGCGGACTACATCCCTCACTTTATCCTTGGTGGGAGGGTGTTAGCATTCACAATCACACGCCTTGGCTTGTTGCGGATGTGCTTGAGTACCTAGGATCGCGTTTCCTGCTCTCAGAGTTGTGATCGATCTATAGGCTGTGTCAAGGATGAATCACCATTTGCTAAAAAAAAAAAAAAAAAGAAGAGAAACCAACAACGTAAATATATTTTAGTGTGTACCATTGTAGTTATATAGTGTAATATATATCCCTCTACGTGACTGTGGGTGGGTTACTACTGGAGTGGCAAGTCCCATCAATTTACTTAACATTAATAATAATAATAATAATAATAATAATAATGTATATATACATCAGTACATGTGCCTGATACCTTGGTAATGAAAGAAAAAGAAAGTACAGGGGCAAACAAAAAGTTAAGAGCATAGGCCACGTGGTTGGTGGAAATGAATTGATACTAAAGACAAGTTTGAAAAATATTCAACACTTTTGAGTATTTCATAGTTCCACTTAACCATGTGACATCATTGACTAAATATTAGATAAGAAAATTTGAAAGACACAAAGCAGAAAGCACAATTGTAGTGCATTAGCAGTGAAGAAACTAAAGACGCAGAAAAAAAGAAGAAGGAGAATAAAGAAGTTGCAGTGGCAGCTACAATGGAGAGGAATGGGATCTAAATCAGAAAAGGGTATAGAAGGGAAAAAAAATGAAAGATTTGGAGCACAGATCTCAGTCATTAGGCACCAAGTCGTGAGTCACATACCCATTTTTCTCATCTTCTTCTTCCTTTTTTTTTTTTTCTTTTTTCTTCTTGTTTGTACCGGTCCGAAACATCTTTACCGGCCGAAACAGCCGAATTTTACCGGTACGACCGGTATTTTTTCCGGTACGAAACAAGAGATGTATCTGTACCGGTGCACTGGCCGGTACGATACGAAATTGACTTCCTTGTTTATAATGCAAGTGTCTATAACTCTTCAACCATCTCACTATGCTCTTGAATGTGTAGTGCCCCTATCCCTGACATATCAAGTAGATACATAAGGAATCCTTTGGGAGCAGTCACAAGCTATTAGCTATATAGGATGAATTTGGTTGGGCTTTTCGAAAATGTGTTTTTTGATAAAAGTGGAGTTTTAAAAAAAGTGCATAATGAAAAAGGATTTTTTTAAAAAGTTAAGTGTTTGACTAGCACTTATAAAAGTGGCAGTTTGAGGGGTAAATTACCAAAAATAATAATGTATATATAAGGGAGTTTATTTTATACTTAAATAAATATTGTAAAATTATTTTTTGGCCATCAATATTAGCTAATAATAACATACCACTTAAGATTTATTGTGAAAGTATTGTGATAATTTATAATGATTTTAATTTGAACGTACTATTAAAATTATTTTTTTCTCTTTCTAATAAATTTTTTTTTTCACCAATATTAGCTAATAATAACCTACCACTTAAAATTTATTGTAAAAGTATTGTGAAAATATTGTGATACCATTTCCTTCTTCTTCTTTTTCCCTCTTTTTTTATCCTCCACACACGTACCGCATTTCTTTCTTCTTCTTTTTCCCTTTTTTTTGCCCTCTTTTTTTCTCCTCCACACACGTACCCTTACACTTTTCTTTTTTTACTTCTTTCCTCTTTTTATCCCTACCACTTCCTCTAAACTTTAGAACGTTCCAGCTCTCCTTCTTCCTCTTTTTTTTTTTTTTTTTTTTTTTTTTTTTTTCTAAGCACTTCGTCTGCAACACCCATGCAATTCTTCACCCTGATCTTCTTGATTCTTTTCTTTTTCTCTAAATTCAACCACTTACAAATGGGATGATTCAAATTCAACCACAACCACTTACAAACGGGATCAGAGCAGAGCAAACGCAGGTGGGTACAAACTCCATTTGAAAGATTTTGCTATATTCTGATGTTTTTTTGTTTTGCATTTTGAGGAATCCTAATTTTCAAGGGATTGATTTTTTTTTCCTTAGCTGATTTGGGAATTTGTTATAGATTTTTTTGTGTTTGGATTTGGAAATTTGTTATTGAGAGGGCATAGGGCAGAGCAGAGAGATGAGAGGAATGAGGAATGGAGTGAAGCTTATCTTTTGATTTATCAAAGGGTAATTTGGTAATTGCCCTATGAGTCCAACGGATATAAATCAACGCGCACGGGCTTTTTCCAAAATGGAGCTCAGAGCTCCTTTCCCATCCTGCGCATTCTCTTCACAAACCCATAACGCAACTTTTTCCAAAAAGTTGCGTTTTGTTCTCAGCCAAACGGGTTTTGGACATTGGCTTTTTTCAAAACGGGCTTTTTGGGCTAAAAAGGTGGAAACAAACGGGCACATAATAATTTTGAACTCCGTATTTCATAAATTTCATAAGATCTCGAAACCACTAGACCAACCTCTTCGTATTGTAAAAGCATTATCATTTATTGAAAGAAAATAAGTGAGGGTAAATTTTAATTCTTGCCCTTCGACTTTGGTCTTTATTCTATGGTTGGGACTACATAAAGAACCATGAGGAGGGTGTAAAGACTAAAGAGGATGAGGGAAAAAGAAATGTTAGAAATTTCATCTTCATCTGTTTATATTTTATTTTATATGAGTTTATTTTTGGATATTTAGAAAGGGAAAAAATCAGAAGTTAAACTGACATGGTAATATATGTAATATAAAATAATAGGGTTATTATCAAAAAATATTTATAAATAAGGCATAATTAAATCCATATGAATAATTAAAATAAAATCAAGGAAACTATAAAAAGATGTAATGTGATTTAATCACGAGAAAAGTATAGGGCTGTTTTTCCTAATAAAATGTGAGTTCTAACTAGTTAAACTGATTTATAGCAAAAGTATGATTAATGATGATGCCGAAAAAATCACCAGTGAGCCACACGATTCCAACACGCTCGATACCAGACCTGCCCAACACAGAAAAAAGAAGAAGACCTTACAGAGAGTACCGGTGTGGTACCGGCCAAAGACCCTCCAAAGGTTAAGTCAGTAGAGCGCTCCAACAATACTAGAGAGTATGAGCTTTTTAAGAAATTGTGCATACCTTTTTCTTGAGGGTCTTTGGGTTTTTATAGTCGCGTAGGGCCAGACACCTTTGTTTGCGAAACAAGTCTTTTCCTTATGGGGAAGATACTCATTAATGCGTGTATATTTTAAAATTCTACTCATGTTGGGACTCTACAAATCAGGGCAAATCGTGTGTCGCAAGTTTTTTCCATTTAATGTTCCTTGGAGACCACATAATAATAGGCTGGATACCACGTGGCCGTTCGATCCGTACATGCCACGTCTGTCCGTGCCACCTCTGTCCAGATAGCTCCGTCATGCATAATTTTTCCTCTTCAATTAAAAACATATATTATACTATGATAGGAAAAGCTGTGGGCTTTCAAAAGTTTATAAGTAATAGCATAAGAAAAAATCAAATTAAAATCCAAAAATTGTTTGGAATTTTTAAAACTAGCTTAGTTTTAATAAGTTCATTTAGATAAACCTATTTCCATAGGCTTATTTTGTTGAGAACTGAGGATATTTAAAGTCCCACATTTTTTTAGGTATAGTAATACTTTTACACAATAAATCAAATAAGTTTATAATACAGAAATATAAGTTGAACTCAACTTTAACAAAATTAACTTGGTAATAATGTTTATTCAAGACTACTAAAAAAAATTTCCTTAAAAATTTTTGAGTGACAAGACACAGATTCAAATTTTCTTACTAAAATTCTATATTAAAAAAAAAGTTATTGAAAATTGGGAGTTCCTGATCATGTGTATGAGCATGAAGATTTGAAAAATATTAGTTACTTCCAATATCCAATGTACAACTATGTGATATTTTTGCTACTATTCGGCTTATTTTTGCTACTATTCATAGGCTCATTGCACTTTTTAGTACTATTTATGAATTTCACTGTACTATTTCAGCTAACTTTTAGCTTTATTTACCATACTTTCAGCCAAAAAGAATTTAATTTCAACTAAATAAGCTATTTCTAAACGGACACATAGTCAAATTTTCTTACTTAAAGTACGTTTGTAATCCTATTGAAAATTGGGAGTTTCTAATCATGTGTGTGAGCATGGAGATTTGGAAAATATTAGGTAGTTCCAAGGTACATCTATGTGGTACTTTTCACTCTCACATGAGTGAATGATGAATCTTATTATAAATTTTATTAGTAATATCTACCAGTTTTGTTATTATTAAAGTGGGACCCGTCCTTTACTCCTTTTTATCACACACAACCACGGACCACCTTCCTAAAAATGAGCTGCTCGATTTATGAACACTTAGGGTTCGTTTGGATACAGTTTATTTTACTGAAAATTAAAAATACTGTAGCAAAATAATTTTAAAATGTGTGAATAGTGTCGTGTGATCCATTTTTAATATTATTTTTTTCTGAATAAAGTGGTTGTAGGTCCCATGAACAGTGCGTGAATAGTAAAATTTGTCTCCTAAAAGCTGAAACGCGTGAAAAAAAGAAAAAGAAAAAAGAAGAAGCAAAATGCAAAACGCCATATGCAAGATAATTCCTATCCAAATGCTCACTTAATAGGGTAAAAGTATCTTCTCAAAAAAAAAAAAAAAAGTATCAATAACTTTAAAACAACAAAAATTGAGCAATTCTAGTATCACATAAAATACCACAATTTTTACTACAATTATCATATGTGACAATTGTGATTAACTGTTTATCAATTTCACATAAATTCACAATTTTTTTTCACTACTCATAGCCTATTTCGTGAACAATTATGACAAAAGTTAACGGTGGATGAAAACAATAAAAGCATGTTAACTCAATTGTTATGGTTAGTATCACTCTTAAAGTAATAATTTCTTGGGATTAGCTTACCTCCAGTATTTTTTTTAACAAGAATCTCATTTTGTTTTAATCAGAAACTGCCACATCACCCACAAACTAAATAAAAAGTGGGGATTAAAACCCACTTCCACTTGCTATTGTATATTTAAAACAAAATAAGATCTCCAGATAAAAAAGTACTGGAGGTAAGCCAAACCCAAATTTCATACCCTCCACGAAACTTTTTTATTATCTTCTCACTATTAACTGTATATAATTTGAAGCCTAGCTACTCAGCTCTCTCTCTCTCTCTCAAATCACACTTCACAAAAGAAACTGAAAATTCCCACTTGGAAGCAAAATCGCCAAAGATGGAAATGCCTACAGGTAATTTAGTATTTTAGCAAACTTTGAGTTAGCAGCAGCGAGCATGCTATTGGTTTTGTATTACAGAATTATTTATTATCCCTATAATTTGTATTCTGAATGAGTTTTTTTATTTTATTTAGTATGCCCATAAATTTTCAGTTGTTAGCAGTATAATGTTTATCAAGAAGAAGAGGTTGCCGGAGGTGTTTCCTTCAAGATGGAGGAATCTGTGGACAGAATGACAGCTACGTGGGTTGATTCTACCTAGTCTCACCACCCAAATAATTCTAATCATTTTAGGCAATCGCAGAAAGTATATTGCGGAGCTTGGATCAGATTTCCTGTTTGGTCAACCTACTTACTCGCTGACTCAATAGCTTTAATGGCTGCTGGCATAATCTCAAATGACGTAGGAGAAGTGTACAATGCTAATGGTTTAGGTGATGAAAAGTATGAACTAATTATATAAAATTTAATATAAAAAAACTCTATATATTGACGAAAAAAAACGCAAATACGTACATAAAGTCTTACAATTTACTTCTACAAATTTTCTAATTTTGAAATTGTTATATGATAATTTCATTATCAATGTTGCAATCTACGTCTCTTTCAAAATTTTAGTTAAATACAAATTTTTTTTTTTTTTTTGGTAAGGAGCTAATATATTGTTAAGAGGACTAAAGTGTAAAGTTGTGATTTACAACTAATTTGTGTTGGCTTTAATTCCGTGCCAAATTTGATTGTAATTTTGCTCAATCTTTTGTACTCTGTATTTTATGTGGGATTTCATTCTAAGAGTTGTGTGTGAGAGAGAGTGTAAAGACTTAAGACTCATTGAAGATCAAAGGTGTTTTCGCGGGTAGCTCGCGAGAAGCCTTCCCGCAAAGTGAAGCATGTGCTCAGCACATGACTGGAATGCGAAGAGTCATGACAGATGATGACAGCTGGTTTTCGCGGGTAAGGCCTTCCCGCGAGATACCCGCGAAACATTTTGTTTTGCCAATTTTTCATATCTGATACACTAGGTCTTTACCCACACTATATATACCCACATTACCCATATATTGAGAGGAGTGCTTTTCAGAGAAAAAACCTTAGCCATTACACTTGAGAGTGAGACATTGTCATACCCATAATCCTCTACACAATCCATTGTGGTTTTCCTCAACTCCTACTTCTCCATATCCAAATCCTTGAGATGTTGATAGCCCAAACACTTACCACACCCATCCTGAGTGTAAAGTGAGATTTCGGTGCTGCTGGAAAGCATTAGAAGAAGCCATTTGTTTGGTGGATGCAATCGGGCTGAATTGCGTGATCCGGAAAGTTAGAGAAGACAAGGCTTCGTCAAGTCAGTTGGTAGCAAGAGCTTGGAGGGCTCAAGTACATGGGGTAGACTAGGCTTGGAGGGTCTTTTGTTATTCGTGTACTCCAACTCATTCTCTAGTGGATCGATTTACCGCTTAAAGGGCGGCGAAGAGGTTTTTCGCCGAGTTATTCTGTTTCTTCTTCGATAACACATCGGCGTGTTCTCTTGTGTGTACATTCTTCTTCCTTACTCTTTTAGCTTTCATTTTACTGCTATGTTTTGATGAATATGGCTTAGAGTAGTTATTTTGTTTGCCCGCTGACATTTACTTTATTCCACACTTAGTTTAAGTTAGAGTAAAATCAACCGAGCCGTAATTTTAATTTGGGGGTCTAAACAGCTCTTGTGTTTTCACACAAATTCAAGCTTTCAATTGATATCAGAGCGGGTGCACTTGCTGTGATTTCATTACCTAAGTGTGATCCTAGACCCTTTTTGAGATGGATCGATCTCAATCGCTTAATGCTCCACCATACTTTGATGGGAGCAATTATGCTTTTTGGAAAGTCCGTATAAGGGCATTTCTATGTTCTATTGATGATAGTGTTTGGGACGTTGTCGAGATAGGATGGACTAGGTCGAAGGCCGCCAAATCCACATGGGATAAGGCATCTCTTGCGGCAGCTAATGCTAATAGCAAGACTTTAAATGCTATTTTCTGTGGTGTTTCTCCTGACAAATTTCACAAGATCTCTCATGTTACAATTGCCAAGGAGGCATGAAAAATCTTGGAGACGACCTATGAAGGCACCAAAAAGGTGAAGGACACCAAGTTGCAAATGCTTACCACACGCTTCAAGGAGCTGAAGATGAGTGAAGATGAGTCATTCGACTCATTTTATGGGAAGCTAAATGAAGTGGTGATTGGGAAATTCAACTTGGGAGAAAAGACAGAGGACTCCAAGATTATGAGGAAGATTCTACGATCATTGCCGGAGAGTTTCCATGCAAAGGTCACTGCCATCGAAGAGAGCAAAGACCTTGATGAGATTAAAATTCAAGAACTCATCGGTTCTCTTCAAACCTATGAGCTATCTCTACCATCTCAAAGGAAGAGCAAATCTCTTGCTCTTAAGACAGTTAATGAGAGATTGGAAGCTCAAGATTCCTCGGATAAGGATGAGGTTGAAAAGGATGTGGCGCACCTTGCAAAGAACTTCCGTAAGTTCCTAAAGTTCAAGAGAGAAGGAAAGTCCTTTGAGAAGGGAAAATTCTCTGAAAGTTCAAATAGTGTGTAAAACACCTATAAATGTTTAGACCCCCAATTTACAAATTACCAACACACACTTATAATCAAACAATGTATGTGCGGAATATGAATATAAGCAAAAACAGAATTGGTAAAACAATCTAAATCAAAATTAATCACAACCACAGCAGTAATTAAAAGGTAAAGATTAAGGGAAGAGAGATGCAAACACAAAGACAACACAGCGATGTGTTATCGAAGAGGAAACCGAAATCCTCGACGAAAAACCTCTCCACCACCCTCTAAGCGATCAATAATCCACTAGAGAATAAAGTTGGGATACATGAATAGCAGAAGACCCTCCAAGCCTAATATACCCAATGCATCTAAGCTCTCCAAGCTTCTTCCTCCAACAGGGTAACACCGAACCTTATCTTCTCTAGCTTACCGGATCCCGCAATAGCCCATTGCATCAACCAAAATGAATTGGTCCCTTCTGAACTACTTCCTAAACACCAAAATACTTTCTCACAGATATGGGTATGGTGAGATAAGGATTTCGCTAATGTACCTCTTAAGGATGTATCAATGGAGAGGGTGAGAGTTGAGGAATTTGGAGAATTAAAGGATGAAGATTATGGATGAGTCAATCTTGTTTTTCTCTAGGGTTTCTCTCTCAAAATTCTCTCTGGAAGCTCTCTACATTTCGTGGGTATAAGGGTATTTATAGTATGGTGTGTATGGAATGCGAAGAGTCAGTTACAACCAAATAGGATGTTCTGGCGACTCGAGCTCGCGACTGGAACAAGTCGCGAGTTTGAGTCGCAAGCTAACTGCATGGCCAGACTGGAAGTTTTGTCCTGTAGTGCAACAGCTGGCGTGACCCTTCAGCTCCCCTGCAGGCTTCATACGTGTGCCTCCTTTGGCGACTCGCCAGTCGCGAGATCCAGTCGCGAGGCTCTTCTTGAGTGCACACTCTTGAGCTTTTCTTCACACTCTCACACACTACCCTTACATGATTGCCACCTAAATACAGGGTTTCTAAATGCTGAATTACAAGCAAATTTGGCACGGAATAAAGCCAACAAAATGATTGAATAAATTCAACCTTACATTCTCAAATTTCAAGAAGGACAAGAAAGACTTCAAGAAGAAGGATTCAAGAGATTCCTTATCGTCCCAAATGGTCACGTGCTTTGAGTGCAAAGGACATGGGCATGTGAAGAAAGAATGCCCCACGTATTTGAAAGCAAAGGGTAAAGTCTTTGCAACTACCCTTAGTGACTCAGATGGTTCAAATTCTGACTCGGAAGAAAGTTGTGACAGAGAAGGAAATTACTCCGCATTTATGGCGATTGCACCTGTGGACTCATCTGAAGATTTGAGCCTTCTAGTGGAAAAACTCGGTGAGCACACCGAAGTAGAGTCTATAAGAATTGGGGAAGAGTCTGATGATGAAGATGAAGGAACCAAGGAATTGCAAGAATCTTATAATTCTCTTCTTGAGAAAACCAGAGAGTATGCTAGAATGGCTAAGGCAGCCATCAGAAAAAAAAAGAAAGCTGAACAAGACTACAAGAGCATACTCGTAAGGTACAAGGAAATGAAGTGTGAAGTTGAGATGCTGAATGGAGAACTAACCGAGGCCTACTCCAAGATCAAGTTTCTTGTACATCAAAAGCCTTTTTCTGACAAAAGTGGATTAGGATATTCCGGAGAGAGTAGTGCAAGTGCCAATGTGTCCAAGGAGATGAAATTTGTTAAAGCTAAGGAACCAATGGTAGCAACTCTAAGTGTTGAGAATGTAAAAGTGGAGAAGAAGCCAAATGGAACTGCTCAAAAGGTTTTAACAAAACCTTAAAATCCATCTGTGGCCAAACCCAAGGCTAGAGGGAAGTCTCTCCCAAAGCCTCAAAGAGGTCCTCAAGTTCAACACTTCTGCCACTATTGTGGAGTTCGAGGACACACAAGACCTAACTGCTACAAACTTCATACATTGAAGAAAGCGGATTCTCAAAGGCTAAGAGGACAAGGAAAGGGGAATTGGAATGCCAAGCAGTCAAAAAGGCGAGAAGCTGATTCCGGTTTTGGTGATGTGATGAAGATAATATATACCATCACTTCTTATTTGGCAAGCTTCAGCCAAAGGTTTGAGAATCACAACTCTAGTACCCAATCCTCTAGGGATATCACCCCAAAAGCACGTGTTGTGTGGGTGAAGAAGGGTACACATACATAAGCATTAGACCATGTCCATGCATCTATTCTTCCTATATGTTGTGACTTTGATTGGTTGTTTGCTTATGTTTCACATTTTAGCATGTTTCTTTTCAAGTTTGTTTTGTACTTGTTGTTTTTGTTGATCTTACTTTACATGTTCTGTTTTTGAGTGTGTTGAAAAATTTAAAAACCCATAAAAATTAAAAAATCTTTAAAAAGTTTGATCGCTTGTGTTGTGTATATCACATGTGAGTTTGGCCTAGTACTTTCGTACTAATGGCGTAGTGCATTTACGAGCTTAGCTTGTTATGTATGCACATCTATCTTTGTGGGAAAAATCCTAAAATCTATGTGTGATTGTTGTAAATCGATCTCCAAGCTTGTCATGAATGATTTGTCAATAGTCTTGATGGTTTTGATACATGCATAGACTTGTGCCTATATATCTTCCCACATATTTTTTTGTTTTTGTTTTTGCTTTATAGTTCAACAAATGTCAAATCTCGTAAAGAGATAATAAGCTGCAAAAGTCGTCGCACATACTAGTATTTGACTAGAAAAAAGGGAAAGCAACTTGTATTGAAATGTATGGTGCCCAAAAAGCCAAAGGCTTACTCACAAAAATGAAATATAAAAAATTTCAGGCATCGATCTCAAAAAGAGATGTAAAGATAAAAAATGATCAAATGTTATGAATTGTAAAGAAGCCAAATGAAAAGCTTCAAATATATGTAATCATTTTCTTGTGGGAGGTCATATATGTTCATTTCTATAATTGAGATAGACCACTTGACTTAGAACCAGTTGTGTATGACTTGATTGAATTGATCATTGAAGCTTCACTCTGGACTAAGGACTATTTCACATTTGATACACACACGCAACACACAAGACTTTTGTTCAATGAATGTTTATTTCATTTGTGTGATTGTACATGTTCAAATGTGATGTGTATATTCAATTGCTTGTCAATCAAACCCAAAAATATTTTTGAGTATTTTATATGTTTTTGAAAGTGTTTTTATGCTTTCGTGTTTTGAGTTTTGTCCAAATTGCATTTTTCATCAAAAACTCCTTCAGAGGCATTTTCGCAAGAAGCTCGTGACTAAGCTCTTCCCACAAAAATGGGTTAAGGCAAAATATGAAAACACAAAATTCAGACAGAAACTTCGCGACTGTCTCGCTACTGTTTCGCGAGTAATGTCTTCTTGCGAAAAGTTTTGTGCTTCAGAGGCATTTTTTGCGAGAAGCTAACCCATGAAAAACGCGCGTTTTCAGTTTTAAAGGGCTAATGTAGACAATTTTTCAAACTCACTTGTTTTCCCTCACTTCGTCTCCCTCAAGCCTCAAACAACCCAAAACTTAATTTCACTCAAAAGCCCAACAAATTTCAAGTGCAATCGTTTCAAAATCATTTCTAAGGTATGTTTATACAATCTTTTCTCCTTATTTCCTTAAATTATGTAGAAAATTCTAGGTTTTACTTGAATTGGGTTATTTTGGAAATGGGTTGGGAAACTTTAAATTTTGTGAATTTTTTTTTTTTCAATTTCTTGATTGGGCTCTGTCCCATTTGATATGTTTGTGTTTGTGTTGGCCAATTGTGGCAATTTAACATGTATTTAGGCAAGATTCACTCATGTTCATGCATAGCTCACATGTTAGTTTTATAGGTGCACATCAAGTGTTTGATAAAATGTCCAAATGACATTTTGGTGTTGTTTTGGACTCCAATGAGTACCAAACTTTGGGGATTACCATGATTGGACTTGTTTATCATGTTTTGATAATTGGATGTGTGTTTAACACACTTTGACCCAAATGTGCTTAGTCATGCCTTGCACATGCATCACATATGCACACCACATGCACACTTGATGCACACACTTGCACACTTGTCATGTTTTTGCATTTCAATGATATTACATGTTTTAGCACTTATAACATGACTGTGTGCATTTCAATGATATTACATGTTTCAATGATATTACATGATATTACACTTTCATTAAGCTTAGGACTTTGTGCCTATTTTATGGACTAACTTGGGTCTAATCAAGTTTGTGTTCTTGTTTTGTGTTTTTGCACATGTTCCTTTGTATTTTGTGTCTGTTTTTGCAAATGTCTCCTACTAAGCACTCTGCCTCCAAGAAATCCTCAAAGCGTCCATGCTCAGACTCAGAGAATTTCTGAACCATTAAGGCAGACATGGCCTACAACGACTGCTAAAAAAGGGCAATGATCATCATGGAAAGGGTTGTAAGAATGGAGACCCTTGAAAACACTTCCATACCTGAAGTTTTCAAGGAGAGAACCTGGACAAAGTTGCTAAATCCAAGTGGAAATGTCTTTGCTAAACTCATAAGGGAATTCTTCGCTAATACCACTGTGGAAGGAGATCACATCAACTGTTGGGTGCGACAAAAAAGAATTCATTATCACAAGGGATTCCATTCAGGAGTTCTTAGAACTTCGTCCACCATCTCAACAACTCTTTATACAATATGATGATAGACTGGATTCTGTTGAGCTAATGGCGGAGCTCCTCGGTGGCTCTCTCAAAGAGAAGTCAATGAAAACCATTCCTTTCAACGCGGAGATGAGGACATTGGCTTATATAATGATCCACAACCTCTACCCGGTGACGAACTTGACAACATTTTCCGGACCAAGAACTATTTTCCTGTATGATCTCTTCACACATAAGGAGATCGACATATGCAGTCATATATACTACCTCCTGACCAAAAGCATCACCAAGAGGAACTCAAGGACAATATTGCAATTCCCAAGTCTCATTATGGCTCTCATAGCAAAGACAAAGCTGAAGATTCCAAGCGGTCTTACCATCGTGCAAAGAGACTATCCCATTGGTGCTCAAACAGTGACCCGAAGCAAAGCCCATATCACCGGATCAAAAACCGGCATTTCTCAAATCCCAAGGGACGATATTGAGAAGGAAGGTGGGGACACGGAGGAAGAGATTGACAGGTTCACATCAGCCCTAGAGGGTTCTGCATAACCATCTTCCCAAGCACAAGCACGGGGACCCGATCGTCTTGATCGTGTCATTGCCAGGGTTGAGCAGATGTATGGTATGCTAGAATCCCATGTGCAGCACACCACGGATCAGTTTACCTATGTCGAAGGCCAGATTACTACGTTATCGTCTCATATTGAAGAAATGATGATGGAGCAGCAGCAACAACAAGAGGGGTCTGACTCAGAATTTGAGCAGTTCTAGCTCCTTTGGCCATTCTAGTCAAAAAATGGGAGAAAGTTTTGAAGGGGAGTTGCACAGTTTGAGGGGGAGCATAGCATAGCATATCATAGATATTAGTTCATTTTGGTGGCTTAGCGGTTTAATTCTGTTTTTTTTTTTTTTTTTTTCTTTATAGTTTTTATAACTCTTGGATATTTACATTTCTTTCTTTTAAAGCTTTTAAAGTACTCTAGTAAATCTTTCAATTTATATTCAGTACTTTGTTTTTGTATCCTTGCTTTGTAGCATTTTTAAGTACTTTTAGATTTTGTTGCATTATCTTTAGTACTACACACTTGTGCCCATGTTGGATCTTGTATCCTTGATGCAAATACTTCTTGTATTTCGCATTGGTTGTGTGTTGGACATGCAATTGATTTTTGCGTTGTTCTTAATTGCATTGCGTGTCCGGATGATCATTTACAAGTAAATGTTCATTGTAGTCATTCTTTTATGACTGCTCTTGTTTAATCAAGATATGCTTAATTGTTTATATATTGTTTATTACCTTGATCGCACTTTACTTGCTCATATACGTATCGTGTATTCAACTTGTCATAAGCTTAATGAAAGTTTTGTTTGTGTGCGAGTGTTTCAGGTTACAGGTGTATACGTGCAAGTGCTTCACAGCTTAGATTAGGTGTGAGTGAGTTTTACCACTGTTCCCAAACTCACGTTTAAGTCTAGAGTCTGTTTTAGGGGTTTTGTCACGGAATAGCCAAAGGGGGAGATTGTAAAGTTGTGATTTACAACTAATTTGTGTTGGCTTTAATTCCATGTCAAATTTGATTGTAGTTTTGTTCAATCTTTTGTACCCTGTATTTTATGTGGGATTTCATTGTAAGGGTTGTGTGTGAGAGAGGGTGTGAAGATTCAAGACTCATTGAAGATCAAAGGTGTTTTCGCGAGTAGCTCGCGAGAAGCCTTCCCGCAAAGTGAAGCATGTGCTTAGCACATTGCTGGAATGCGAAGAGTCATGACAGATGGTGACAGCTGGTTTTCGCGAGTGTTTCTCGAGTAAAGCCTTCCCGTGAGATACCCGCGAAACATTCTGCTTTACCAATTTGTCATATCTGATACAGCAGGTCTCTACCCACACTATATATACCCACATTACTCACATATTGAGAGGAGTGCTTTTCAGAGAGAAAACCCTAGCAATTACCCTTTAGAGTGAGAGATTGTCATACCCACAATCCTCTACACAATCCATTGTGGTTTTCCTCAACTCCTACCTCTCCATATCCAAATCCTTGAGAAGTTGATAGCCCAAACACTTACCACACCCATCCTGAGTGTAAAGTAAGGTTTTGGTGCTGCTGGGAAGCATTGGAAGAAGCCATTTGTTTGGTGAATGCAATCGGACTGAATTGCGTGATCCGGAGAGCTAGAGAAGACAAGGCTTCGTTAAGATAGTTGGTAATAGTAGCTTGGAGGGCTCAAGTACATGAGGTAGACTAGATGTATTGGTTGTAGTGCCAGTTCAATAATAGAAGTAGATGATGCAGTTGCTAAATTCTCCGAGTAAAAAAAAGTCCCCAAATTTTTACTAATAAGGTTATTTCTTTCATTGTAATAGTATTAATTAAGCCCAAATATTAGCTAATAAATAAAATAATATTTTTTTATCAAATGAAAAAAATAAAAAAATAAAGAGAGAAATGCTATGTTCATAATATTTTTTAGAACACTTTCACAATAAATCCTAAATGGCGGGTTGTTACAAGCTATTATTGATGGCAAAAAATTAAATTTAGTGGTGAGTTCAAATTAGAATCGGTAACAACTTAACACCTAAGATTTATTGTGAAAATATTATGAATGATCACTTCTCTCAAAAAAAGAAAAAGACAAAAAAAGAGAGCAATACACCAAAAAGTTCACAACATTTTTTATAAGTGGAGTTGACAAACTTTTTTATTTACTGTTATTAATCTATCATATCAACAGATGTGAAAAGTTTGATCAAATTCTTTTTCTATAGACTTTCTAAAAAACAATCTACACAATAAAACATTCCAATACGAGATGTCCTACCCAGAAAATGCTAGTGAGTGACACAGTAAAATGCACAACTTTCATCACAACTGACAAAAATTGTATATTTTATTATTGTCCTAACATTTTTCATTCTTTAATAAAAAAATTTATTTTTAGTCCTTAAAAAAAAGTTCCTCCTTCCTCTCCCCCTCTCACTCTGTCGCTCCGGCCGCACATACCAAAATACAAACGAAACTTCCCTTCTGAAAGTATCCATATGGAAGCTAAACCGCCAATGATGCTGATGCCTACAGGTAGGTACTTTAGTAATTGGGAAAACTTTTAGTAACTTCAAATTTCTGTATTTCTTTTATATGTTTGTTGACTGCTAGTATACTATACTTTGTTGACTGCTAATCACTTGGAGTAGTACTAGAATTTTGAATGCGTTTTTTTTTTTCCCTAGCTTTATTAATATGCATGTAAATTATCAGTTGATAGCAGTATAATGTTTATCAAGAAGAGGAGGTTGATAGAGGTGATTCCTCCAAGTTGGATGAATATGTGGACAGAATGGCAGCTACGAGTGTTGGATCAGATTTACTGTTCTGGGCAAGCGCAGAAAGCATGTTTCAGGATCTTGGATCAGATTTACTGTTTGGTCAGCCTACTTACTCGCTGACTCAATAGCATTAATGGCTACTGGCATAATCTCAAATGAACTAGGAGGTGTTTACGATGCCAATGGTTTAGTTGATCCAAAGCATGAGCTAGTAGCATTTTGGGCACCCATTTTGCTATTGCACTTAGGTGGCACTGATACCATTACTGCTTATTCCTTGGAAGACAACGAGTTGTGGAAAAGGCACTCATTGGGAGTGGTTATCCAAGCAATTTCAACATTGTACATTTGGCTAACAGCCTGGACAAGCTCTACTCTTTCCCTACTCTTTTTTTTAATGTTCATCGTTGGGCTTTTGAAATATGGAGAAAGGGTACGGGCTCTCTTCTTGGCAAGTGAAAAAACATTTAGAGACTTGTTAGGACGTATGTGAATCATTTTAGGAACATATGCTGTTCATTTTTAGATTCCTTAAAACACAAGTTGTTTAACCTAGTTATTTAACCAAGTGATTACTTAGATAAATTATTCAGATTTAGGTTAAAATAATAAAGTCATATCATGCAAATAATGCTAAAATATAAAGAACACACGATATGATAACCCAGGAAAACCAAACCGGTAAAAAACCTGGGGAGGATTTAACCTAGCTATCCTCAAGGTAAACCAGATCCACTATGAAAGAATTGAAGTTTGTACAATAAAACTTAGACCACTAACATCCTATTGCTAGCTTGAGTAGAAAACTTACTACCACGACCACGTGACAGCTCTGAGTCCACGGACTACTTTTTTCCTTAATTCACTGCAACCACAAGTACTCCCACTTGTGACTTTGAGACTCCACTCAAAGGTTTCAGATCTTCTTTAAATTCTTTATACAGCAACTGAAGTGATCACCAAGTTCTTGACATGAATCTTGATCTTGATAACCCTAAGTGTGTATGAAGGTAAACACCTCTAGATTTCACAGGAGATTCAACACACGACACATCAAAAGACTTCTAAAACGTAGCTAGGGTTTTTCCTTTTATACTTGGAGTAAAACATAAAACCCTACACGTCAAACTGGGATTGGGCTGAGTTGGAAAATTCTGCAGAAAATTAATCTGCACGAGGTTTGATCAATCGAGCCTAATTTTCGATCGATTGAGCCTTGCAGATTTAGACCAATAAATCCTGCAATCACTCGATTCCAACTTTTACAAATAAACACACTTTGAGCAAGTCTAAACTTAGACTCTATTTTTTGATCATGGTTTGCCAACATAATACATAATGAAGTTCTAATACATTTAGTTCCTAAAGTCTTAAAACCTAACAAACTCCCCCTTTGGCAATCCGTGAGAAAACACATCACAAAACTAAAATGCTCAAAGTTACAAACAGCCCATTAAAAATTAAAATGCCCAAAAACAATTCAACCTAATTACTATCTATCAGTTGCCAGTGTAGACAGCAACACGACTGAATTAACCTGTAAATTCCTAAAACACTTAACAAACATATAAACGTATGTGTGAAAAATACAAGTAAAACAAAATAAATTCTTGATTTCACATTACATAAAATAAGATATATACCATGAATAACCTTATAATATAAATCAATAACTAATGTATCATATGTGAAACAAGAAACAATAAAAGAAACATAAAACATAGTGTCTCCCCCTAACATATACAACCCATAAATGATAAATACATCAAAGGAAAAAACTACATCAAAAGCCAAAACAAAATACATCAAGCTCCTAGATACAATCTAGCTCCAAAACAAAAACTCCCCCTAACAACATGCATATGTACTCCCCCTTTTTGTGACGAATTGCCAAAGGGCAATCATGACTCATCATTAAAAGGTGGAGGCTGCAGAGTAGATCCTCTAGTACTCGCCAAATCTACTCGTAAAGCCTGAAGCTCAGTGAGCACATCCAAAAGGAGCTGACCATACGCCGCCTGAATGATTATGATAGTGTCCAGCATACTCCGTATAGAAGCATCGCTCGATGAAGAAGCAGGAGGCTCAATAGCAACTGTAGGATCCACAAACTCCTCAGCAGTGGGGTCACCAGATGTTGGAGGCTTAGATGCACCTGTAGAAGACTCAACCCTAGGGCGATTAGAGCTAACTTTCATCTGAGCTGGTTTTTGCTGAAGGAAGGTGGCATCAATGGGAGTTATAATATGAACAAGCTCGGATGTAGGAAAATCCACTAAACCTAAGTGTAACAAAATCCTATGAATAAAAACTGGAAAGAAAAGACCATGTGATTTAGAACTACTCCTATGTATATCTTTCAATGGGAATAGTGTATAGATGAGAGATAGGCCAAATAAAATGACAAGCAATTCGGAAAAATAGATAATTGAGCTCAGTAAGCTCATGAGTAGTGATACGAGGATCAGAACCCCATCTAATGGAAGTACCGGTAATGTGAGACATGATCTCATCAAGGGGAAGGACCTCAGAGTAAGGGTAGACTGGCTGTCGTACCAAAGGTACACTAAGAGCAGTGGCCACTACCTGAGGTGTAATGACATACTTTTCACCCCTTATCCAACTCCTCACATACTGAGTGTTGGAATCATCGAAGTGGACAGAGAGGTTCGAATAGAACTCTCTTATCAAAGCAGCAGCAGGAGGATGCTCAATGTCCATAAGAGGTAACCAACCCCGACTCTCAAAATTCCTACATATCTCAAGGTCTAACTCATCTAGGATAACTTTACACTCAGCCCATACCGATCTATAGATATAGAGTTTCTCATAGTTCTCTTGGTGTTTCTCGGTTCTAAATCTATCACTCTCAAAAACAGGGGTAGAGGAAGAGGAGATTTTCTTATTTGCTCTAGTTTTCCTAACCATGATGCTAAGGAACTAGAATAAAAGGAAAATAGAAACAAAGAAAGAAACACAAGGGCAAACTACATTAGAGAGGGTTAGAGCACAAAAATCTCAATAAATAACAATCTATATGATGCATGTAATGAATGCACATATGATGCATGCTCTAATGCATTGAAATTTGTTCAATTTTACTTCATAAACCATCAATTGACTTGAACATAGAGTTTTAGAGCAAAAACCCAAATTTTGAAAAAACCTTTTTCAAAAAGTAAACCAAATTGATCAATTCAACATTACACTAGTTAAACAACATCATATAATGACATAATCAACCAATAACACAAGTCAATTTCATCAATTTTAGCCCAATTGAACAAAATCCCCAATTTCACAAAGTTTCAAGCCCTAGAAATTCAATTTTTTTCTCAAAACACAAAATTGATCAAATTAATGTATGAGAATTAAGTTTATATCATCTAGGAACAAAAACCCATTGAACAAAAGTGATTAAAAACAATTGAAAAAATAAAAAAATCACTAATTTATTTTGTTAAAAAATGCCAATGAAAAATGCATGAAAATTGTGATTTTAATGAAAAAGAAAGGGTATTTAGGTCTTACCTGCACTTGATGACAAAAACCCTTGAGAAATACGAGGAAGAAAATGACAAAATTGGCTTAGATTGGATCGGTAGAAGAAGAATAGTGAGAAAGCTTTTGAAAAAATTTGAAAAGTGTGAAGAACACGTGAGAAAAGCTTCTTTTAAAACACTTTCTGGCTGAATTTCGATCGGTCGAAAATAAGCCTCGATTGATCGAAAAACAGATTCGATCGATCCAGCATCAATCGAGCACCGATCGAGCTAGGCAGATTCAAACCTAAATTTTTATCGCATTTTCGATCAGTCGAGCAACAGTTTTGATCGATCGAAAATCTGAAAAACTCAAATTTTTGAAAAATAGAGCAATTTATTGCAGAAACTCCTCAAAGCACAGTGTTTTATGAATGAAATGCATGAGTATGAGATTAAAAGTTTTTCAAAAACACATGAATTCAACCCAAATCTTTCAAAAACAAGTTTTTCAACCAATTTGTCCTCAAAACTCAAACATTAGACACATTTTGCATTAAAATCAAGGAACATGTAACCTTGGATGGCCACAACGAAATCACACACAATATCATGTATTTAGTTTAGCAAAGAATAACTTGTGTAGTGTGTGCAACTAGCAATAGCTTGAGATACATGTGAAGTGATATGTAGATAGTAATCAATCACTATTTCTACAAAATTTATCACATAAGTTTAAAAGAGACTATCACCTAAAGAGTTACATCATATAACTCCCACATCTCCTAGAAAACAAGCTTGCAATCATGTAAGTTTCTTGTTTTGCCTCATAATGTACACACCAATTTTATTTCAATGTGAAAATATTTGATTAGCCAGATAATGTACACACCAATTTTATTTCATTGTGAATTTATTATAGCCCAATAATGTACACACCAATTTTAGCATTAATTCGAGGCTACACCTTATGTTCTTTTTGTGCATGTGCTACACTTTTTCAAGCACAAAATCTTATGATATGCACTAAGGTGTTCATGATTGGCTAGTAAACAGTGGTGAGATGGTTATTTATGCCTTTCTCATTAATTTCAAGTCCAAACAATCAAAAGCATGTGACTTCAAGATCAAGATCAAGTGATCAAAAACTATAAACAACTCCCACACAACATGCACTACATAACTAAAACTAGCAAAGTGCGGTAAAATAAGCTCATCCAAGCTAAACAAGGTACACAAACATTTTATGTAAAGATAATATGGCCAGCCTTGATTACAAGTCCAAGAAAAATAATGCAAACACATTTTTCCTTCCTTTTCCCCTTTTTAATTTTATTTTTTTATTTTAAAAGGAATAACAGAAAACAACCTATCATGAAATGCATGAATGTTATGCAATACAAATCCTAAAAAAAAAAAAAAAAAACAGCAAATAAGAATGGTCACAAAGAGTATTGAGATGAAGCATAAGGACCATGTCAGAAAGACTCAATTAGATTGAGCCTTTTGCATCCAAAACTTTTTAGATGCAACTCTTGCATTGGAGTTATTATTCATATTAGAATGATGAGCAACTCTAGGATTGGTATAAAGGTTTAACGCCTTTATCAACTCACCAATAAGTACCATAGGATTTTGTGCTTGAGGTACAGGTACTTTTGGCTTATTTGCTCGCTTTGCAACTTGAAACAGTTTGAGCGAATATGCCCAGTCTTTCCACAAAAATGATAAACCCATAAAGGTCTATCATGCAACTTATCCTTAGGGAGGGTAGGATTCTTAGACTCAGACTCTTTAAGATCAACCCTAATCTTCCTAGGAGGTGGTGTAACTTCTACTGGTTTGACAATCTCACTCTTGGGGGGCTCAGAAGAAGAAACAAAATTCGTGGAGTGAGTTTCAGACACAGAGATGCTATCTTCAAAACCTAGACTAGCTTTGTCTAAGGGAGACCTCTGAATACTCAACATGTGATCAAGTTTAGAACTAGCAGACCTATTTGTTTGTTCTCTAGCAACAGATAATTCTAGTTCCAAGTTCTTAACTTTATCAAGCAACAACATGTTTTCAGTCTTCACCTTATTAATCAATTCATTAGCATCAAATAATTTCAACAGAAAATTTTTCTTATCAAGTTCAAGAGAAGTAGTTTTCTTCAAACCTAAGTCAACATTCATAGCATCCTTTGCAGCAACCTTGCAAAGCTTATTATAGGCTTCTTGCAAATCAGCATTCTCCGAGAGTTTCCCATCAGAAGGGTTCTCATCAACCACAACACTTTTATTAACTATAGCAGTAGCTATGAAAGTAATGAAGTTTCCATCCTCATCATTACCAGATTCATGATCAGAAACTTCATCATCACTAAAGATTACAGCCATAGTTTTACCCTTTGATCTCAAGAATGTAGGACATTCTGATTTCACATGACCATACCCTTGACAGCCAAAACAATGTTAACCCAAAGAATTATTAAAGGTTTGACTTACTTTCCCTTTAGATTTATCAGTCTTGTTCACTTTAGTGGGTTCATTCCTCTTAAAATTCCTAAGTTCAGCATTGTTTTTACCTCTTACCATTCTATTGTTGTTCCTAAGAAAGTTTCTAAAGTTCTTGGCAAGATATGCAATCTCTGTAAAAGAGAGTTCATCATCAAATCTATTATCATCAACATCATCAACTGACTTAAGAGCCATTGATTTGGATTTTTTTGTCTTAGTTAGGTCTAGCTCATAGGATTGGAGAGATCCTACAAGCTCATCAACAGGGATGGAGTCCACATCCTTGCTTTCAGTAATGGCAGTCACTTTAGGTCTAAAGTCCTCAGTCAAGGATCTAAGTATCTTTCTAACAATCTTAGGTTGATCATAAATTTCACCCAAATTATAAGCAGAGTTAACAATATCATTCAGTTTAGCATAGAATTCATCAAAACATTCATCATCAGACATTCTAATACTTTCAAATCTAGTAGTTAACTGCTGCAGTTTGTTAATCTTAACTGCTTTTGTGCCTTCATGCACAGTTTGGAGAATATTCCATGTAGTATGAGCAACCTCAATATTTGAGATCCTCTTGAATTCCTCCATAGAAACAACATTAAATAGCATTCATGGTTTTGTTATTAAAAGCGGCTGCTTATTTCTGAGAAGTTGACCACTTGCTTACAGGAGTAGTCGATTTCTCCCATCCGTATTCAACGGAATTCCAAACTCTCTCATCAATAGATTTCAGGAATGCTTTCATCCTTACTTTTCAGTAGACATAGTTGTTCCCATCAAAGTGAGATGGGATCACAAGAGAGTGACCGTGTTCCATGACTACAGGGGTCAAGGATCAACTCTTAGATCAAAGGATCTAAATACAAGAGCTAACCCGCTTTGATACCACTTGTTCGTTTTAGACCCCTTAAAACACAAGTTGTTTAACCTAGTTATTTAACCAAGTGATTACTTAGATAAATTATTTAGATCTAGGTTAAAACAATAAAGTCATATCATGTAAATAATGCGGAAATATAAAGAACACACGATATGATAACCTAGGAAAACCAAACTGGTAAAAAACCTGGGGAGGATTTAACCTAACTATTCTCAAGGTAAACCAGATCCACTATGAAAGAATTGAAGTTTGTACAATAAGATTTAGACCACTAACATCCTATTGCTACCTCGAGTAGAAAACTTACTACCACGACCACGTGACAACTTCGAGTCCACAGACTACTTCTTTCCTTGATCCACTGTAACCATAAGTACTCCCACTTGTGACTTTGAGACTCCACTCAAAGGTTTCATATCTTCTTTAAATTCTTTATGCAGCAACTAAAGCGATCACCAAGTTCTTGACATGAATCTTGATCTTGATAACTCTAAGTGTGTATGAAGGAAAACACCTCTAGATCTCACATGAGATTCAACACACGGCACATTAAAAGACTTCTAAAATGTAGCTAGGGTTTTTCCTTTTATACTTGGAGTAAAACATAAAACCCTACACGTCAAAACCGGGCTTGGGCTGAGTTGGAAATTTTGCAGAAAATTAATCTGCACAAAGTTCGATCGATCGAGCCTTGCAGATTTAGACCAATAAATCCTGCAATCACTCGATTCCAACTTTTACAAATAAACATACTTTGAGCAAGCCTAAACCTAGATTTTATGTTTTGATCATGGTTTGCCAACATAATACATAATGAAGTTCTAATACATTTAGTTCCTAAAGTCTTAGAACCTAACATATGTCAATATAGAATTGGCTAATCTTTTGACAAAACGCACTTTACTTGTAGTTGGGTAGATCTAGGATGTGTTTAATACTTCAAGGAACAAGGTTTCAAGTCCAAGTGTTAAAGCCATGCAAATCTGTCCAAGAATCAAGCGAAGAAGCACTGGATTTTAAAGCTCAGCAGATAGCATCTATCGAGGTTTAAAAGGCAGCTTTTGCCCGATGCTCGATAGCTGCTTGATAGATAACCTATCTATCGAGATTTAAGAAAATCAGATTTTCAGATCGGATTTCACTCTAATTCGTGTATGCATGTTTAGGCTTTCTTTTCTCACAACCCTAAACATATATAATGATTATTTTAAGAACCGTCACAACTGATGCAAGTGAGTGCAACTTGATGCAAAAGTTTTTCACAAGCATATTGTGACCGGAGACAATTTACCCTAGTTCATCTTTCTCTTCAAGAAGCTGCTGATGTATGCTTCTTAAAGCAATAATGTTATATTCCATGCATGTATGCTTGTTTCAGCATTGGGCGAAGATGAGAATAAATGGGAAATAATTAAAAATGTTTGGCTAGAAATATTGGGTCATGCTGCTAGCCAATGTAAAGGAAGACTTCATGCTCAACAACTTAGACGAGGAGGGGAGCTACTCATGTATGGCTTCTCATGGCACATTTTGGTTTAAAGGATCACTTCCAGATATCACGTAAACGTGCAGTCGCTGAAGCTATTATAAGATAGACTTAAAATATATATATATATTTATATATATATATATATTTATAGATATATTATTATCTTTGTTTGTACTAACTAGTTGATGTCATGTGTGGATGCACAGTGCGTTTTAAACCATTTTATATGAAATTATATTATGTCTCATGTATAATATTTATTATGTGCATGGTATAATATTCTGGTTATCAACTTTAATTATATAACATAACATGTCATTAAAAAGAAAAGATAATCAAGAATATGAAGCAATTGCTAGACTTAATTGATAAATATTTAATTATTTTCACTAATTTAAACATACAATTATATTTCATATTTTTGATGATGTGGAATTAAATTTACTTTTAGCTTTTGTTGCACTTTATTTTTATTGTGCCAAAACAACTCAATATGAGAAAAATTATCATATTACCAATCAATCATTTCTTTATAAATTTTATCAATATAATCATAAATTTTATCTTACATAAATAATTAGTGTACCACCTATAAGTAACTTTTTTTTTTTTGATGGGACCACCTATAAGTAACTTTTTTTTTTATGGGACCACCTATAAGTAACTAGTATATGGAAATAAATACATTTACCTTATTAACACTCTATATGATTACATAGCACAAATTTAGACTACTTTAGCGTGTCTTTGACAAAGAATTTGATAAATAAATAGATTTTTATAAATGAAGGGATTTACATCTCCATCATTTAAAATCCCATCATTTATAAATTTCTTTGTTTGGCTATAAATATTTACAAATGATGGGATTTTAATCAAAGTAGACAAATCCTCTATCATTGATGAATTTTGATCTTCATTTTAACGAGCAGATCCTACTAGTGGAAGAGATGATTAATATTCTAGCAATAGGAATCAAAAACTTGAAGTTTGGGACAATACTTACATACTTTGGAGCAGTACTCCAGTTCTCAAAAAGACGATGGCCCCATGGTGGGTCCCATGCCCTCTGTAAGAGGCCGGAGCATATTGTATGTAAGGTTTTTTTTTTTTTTTTTTTTTTTTTTTTTTTTTTTTTTACCAAAGTTTGACTTGATTCTCAAAAAAAAAAAAAAAAAAAAAAAAGAAGCTTGGCACCGCCAATGCTGCGGGCCATACTCACCATATAAAAACAGCTCATTTCCTTAATGAATCCCGGACGACCATAAACAACTAAGTCTCCCCCCAGGTCTTCTCTCTCTCTCTCTCTCTCTCTCTCTCTGTGAAAACAGGTCCTGGAGGAAATACTCAAGACGTGCTATATATACTAACGACAATGAACCAGATAAGAGCGTATGATGTGGTTACTGTTGCTCCTTTCTTTTTCGCTTTTTGATACATGAAAGTGTGCTTATGATTTGGTGGTTTTTTTCTTTATGTGGAGTTTGAGTTTAGCTCTTTATTTCATTCATTTTCTTTCTTTGGTTGCCTTTTTGGGTGGCTAGTGAGGCACCGGATCGGCAGGTTGCAGAGGTCCAACAAGTAGAACAAACCAGCAGTGATGAGACAAACTCAGTCGAGGAAATGGAAACTGATGAAATCAAACAAGTTGAACAAAATAGTGAGGCAAACCCAGTCAAGGGAAATGAACTCACAACAAAGAGAGGAACAAAGCCCCCACTTAATTTCCGGGCGATTTTGACAGACAAAAAAATACCTATGGACAGATTCGACAAGTCTTCCCCTGAAGAGCTGTGTAAACAGCTCTATGCTGGAGTGTTCTTAGAGCCGAATGCACTGGCAAGTTCTCTATCGATCTTATATACATAGATGGAGCATTATCATATAATCAGTACATATTTCATAGTCATTCTCTGTAATATTAAATATATTTATTATCTAACCCTTATCTGCGAAATCCAAAATAATGCACCAATATTTAATATCTTTGCATTATATGTTTCATAAATAGTTGCTAGAAGATAGTTCATTCTTTTTATCTGTGTTCTTTGGTTTAATCATTTTTGTTAAAAAAATATATAATTTAATCCCAAATAATAATTTCTGCCTTTTTAAAAATATTGATTTCTCAAAAATAATATATAGTAAATTTATGGAAAATTTTTATGTAAGAAAATTAAAAAAAAAAAAAAAAAAATTACATCGTTTTGGACACTTAACTACAAATCACCTAACAGACACTAACACAAGGACTAAATTGGAAAATTTAAAAAATTAGAAAACTTAATTGAAGGAAATTGAAATTACATGCCTGAATTTAAATTTAGGTAATATTGAAAGGTGCAATTTGTAATTTTGCCTTATTTTTGTGTAGGACTTGTAAGTAAGAGGTCTAATGGCAATGATTAGCTTAAAAAAAAAATTAACGGCAATGATTTAATGTTACTATGGTTTTAGGATTTTTATTTTTTATTTTTTATTTTTTGTACAAGATAGAAATTCTATTTTAACCTAATCTAAGTATATATGTATTTGAAACTCCCTTTTGAAGACTTGAATTCTGACCCTTACCTCTCACACCCCACAAGTACTTATACTTGTAGAGTGACCATTACAATAAGGGTGTACGGTGGTTTTTAGGATTTTTATTTCTTGAAAGAATGGTTTTAGGAGTGGCATCCTATAAATAGAAAAGTAACCTATTATAAATAACGTTATTTTTCGTTTTCCCATTATTATGCTTTTCATGTTCGTATTCATACCACTGCAGAAGTATTATGTTGACGATAAGTTAAACAAGAATTGCTTCGTAGTGTTTGCCAAAAAACTGTCTATCAGTTGGATTGAGAATGATCAGTATTGGAGATGGATCGAAGAGAAAGATACAAGGTATGTTAAGACCTTCAAATATATATATGGAGATATTTGTAGTTCTAGCACAAATTTTGTTTAATTTAATTTTCTTTTTTAATCTTACTTGACTTTATAGCGGTGAAGTCATTGAAGTGGCTGATCTATTAGGAGTGTGTTGGTTAAACATTGAAGGGAAGATTCGGACAATTGATCTCTCACCAGGAACTGAGTATGAAGTTGTGTTTGTCGTAAAGATGAATGATGGTTATCAGTATACGTGGAAGAACTCAGTGACTCTTACGATCATTCTCCCAAGTTCGAAAATTCTAACTCGCTCAGAAAATTTAAGTGGAAAAGAAGTAGGAAATTGGATTGACGTCAAGGTGGGTGAATTTAGAATGACACCAGAAAATGTTGGAGAGATTACATTCAAACTGGGTGAATATTCTTCAGAATGGAAGGGGGGGTTTGTTCTGAAATGTGCCATCATTCGACCGATGAAAGACCAGGCACTTGAAAGGTAAGCTGTATCTATTTATCCATTGTGGAGAATGTGTTCTCATATGTAATAAATAGGCAAGTTTTATATAAAGGTCAATAATCCGTGCAATATACAGAAATGTTTAATTGTTTCTATTAAGAGATTTATAATTTAGTGATATGCATTGTCCACTTTCCTTCATGAGAAGAACCATAATTCAAATTCTTCTTTTTCATTGTTGTACTTGTAATTATTGAATTATCAAAATATATGCAGAAAATTAGACTTAGCCCATTTGTGGTTAGGTTCATTTTGATTTTTTCATCTATGATTTTGAAAATTATCACTTTATCTACTGAGGTAAATTTTGCTAGACAACTATTACCCAAGTCTTCCACGACCAAAATTGTCAAAATCGGGATCTTACGTAGGATCGTGAGAGGTAGGTAGGATCATGAATCGTAGGATCGGATCGTGAATCATAAGATCTTACATATTTTCAGATTTAAAGCAAAAAATATATTGATAATGACTTTGTATGTTGAATAATCACGTAAATTGTAATTTTATCCATAAAAAAACAAAGATTTGCATATATGATGCAATTTGCATGTCATACATCGTGCGTTTATACTAACGAAACAAATATATTTAAGTTTTGATCTAATGTATCTAAAAAGTTCAATAAATGTTTAATTAGCAACTAAATACCAAAATATTTATCAACACATAAAAATATTTTTCAAGTTCCAAGTTTAATATCCAAAATAAATTATCAAATAGAAACTAGCTAACTAAAATATGAAATCCAAAAGCAAGATGAATATTAAGGTGATACTACAAAAAACTGGGGCTAAACTCCCAAAAGGTACTCAAAAAAAAGCCCCAAATATACTGGAAGGAGACACGTCAGTCCTTTCTAATCTCTTTCAGTCCCTCTCTTGATTCATCCATTCTTCATCTGATCATAATAATATTGACTACTTGGAAATAAAACGTTAAAACATTCTTCCCAAATTAAACTCTCAGGCTTTGAAGTACTTGAGCCTATGATAGCCTTTTTAACTACCTTTCATGGTATAAATTCACATATTATTACCTCAAGATTAATCACTCAGTAACAATTATAGAGCATGCTCAAAAAAATCAATCAATAAATATACAAATACAAGCATGCTAATAAAATTATATATAAGAACATTTTCGTAAAATTAGAACACAAATTAGTATATTGATCAAACAAATTTAACAACATTATAACTTAAAAGGTAGCAAAGTCAATATAAATTCTTCATTTAGAAATGATGAAGCATTCCTTCATTTTGATTACAAGTGAACTAGAAACTAGAAAACATTTGCTTAGGTTAACATAATTATATAAAAAATAAATAAAAAGTCATACCATCATAACATAAAAAAAATAAAAACCTTCAAAGTTTCATCAAAACCAAAAAATTTATCCCATATAAAAAAAAAAAAACCAAAAACTGATGTTTTGGTAGGATCGGTAGATCCCATACGATCCTACGATCTTATACGATCCTACCATTTTTACGATTCTAATAATGCGATTTTAAAAGTTTTGGTGAGGTGAGATCGTAAAATTGCCCGATCCTACGATCCAGATTGCGATTTTGACAACCATGTCTAAGGCCATTAAAAAAAACACATTTTAATACAAAAAATTAAAAGAGAATGAATCAAACACCTTTCAAGAAAAACTTTCTCGCATAAATTTCTTAGGATTCAAAAATCTTTCTTTTTTCAACTTCATGCTTGAAAATAAAGGCCAATATATTCGTATCTAAGATCTATTAATAATTTCTTGGACAAGAGACTTACCAAAGGTACACCCTCGCAAGGAGTTTTCCCCCATATATATTGTCCCACAATATTAATGCACTAACCAATTGTTTGATTTTTTATTTTATTTTTTTTTTCTGAACCAAGTTGCCATGACAATTAATTATCAAACCAACTTGACGAAAAAAGTATCCTACAATACCTCCCCATATATATTGTCCCGCAATATTAATGCAATAAAAAAAATTTTTGTTTTTTGTTTTTTGTTTTGTTTTTTTGTTTTTTTGTTTTTTGTTTTTTGTTTTTTTGTTTTTTTTTTGTTTTTTTTTTTTTCTGAACCAAGTTGCCATGATGATTAATTATCAAATCAACATGGACAAAAAAAGTATCCTACAAGACTTCTTCATATATATTGTCCCACAATATTAATGCACTAACCAATTGTTTGTTTTTTCTAAACCAAGTTGCCATGACGATTAATTATCAAACCAACTTGACAAAAAAAAGTATCATACAAGACCTCCCCATATATATTGTCCCACAATATTAATGCACTAACCAATTTTTTGTTTTTTTCTCAAACAAGTTGCCATGACGATTAATTATCAAACCAACTTGGACGAAAAAAGTATCCTACAAGACTTCCCCATTTTTATTGTCCCACAATAGTAATGCACTAACCAATTGTTTTTTTTTTTTGAACCAAGTTGCCATGATGTTTAATTATCAAACCAAATTGAAGAAAAAAGTATCCTACAAGACCTCCCCATATATATTGTCCTACAATATTAATGCACTAACCAATTGTTTTTTTTTTTTCCAAGAACCAAGTTGCCATGACAATTAATTATCAATATATATATATATATATGGGCAATAACGTTAGATTTCAATTCAAAAAATTAATTGTGTACTAATTTTCAAAAAACTAGTTGGCATGATGTTTGGAATATTAATTGCAACATAATGCTGAGGGCCCTCCATTGAAAACGACAAATCCATCTTGGGGGAAAAGAAAAAGGAGTGTAGGATAGTGTTTTTTTTTTTTTTTTTTTTTTTTTTTCAATTGACAACCATTCTAATTAGGGTTGTCCATCAACCCATTAGACCCGACCCACCTGTCCAAACCGAACCGACCTGAAGGCCCAGAGGTTGATTTGAATGTCCACATGGGTCGACTGTGGGTCTTTTAGTGTTAAAATTTCGAGTTTTCGATTTGAGTTCAGGTTCCACATCTACTAACCCATATAAATTGACCCGACTTGTATGGCTGGGCTATTGTTAAGGTACAATTTTTTCACTCATACCACGTACCTCAATCCTGTTCAATCATATTTATTTATTCACAAAAAAACCCAAATATCACCCATAAATATTTCCCATCCCATTAGCCCACAAATATTTTTTTTTATCTCATTATCTAAATTAGGCCGCGATATAAACCATCACAAAAAGCCCAAAATCTCATATCTTATCCAATTTCATTATCATTATTTAGCTAAACCCAAAACTGACTCTATGAGCCCAATGCATAACCGAAGCCTTTGACTTTTTATTGACCTCTCTAGAGCTTGCCATATCATTATCGTTTTTTTTAAATAAAATTATTTTTGTTTAGTCCAAACTTAACAAGGAGTAAAACTCTATCTTTCTAACAAGTCCAACTTAAACTCAAACTCAAATGTTGATAAATCATCAATTGTATCCGTAGCCAAACAAATTACAAGAGATATCCAATTTTAAAATCAAAAAATAATAAACCAAGCATTTAACTAATTAAGACAAATCCTAAATCATGAGAAAAACATGATTGAACTCATATCTAGAATCCCATCTTAGTCAATTGATATGAAGTAAGAACAATTTAAATCATTAAAGAACAACTATTGTGGGAAAAATCAAATCACATAAATATTACTGATAATCCTTAACAAGGTTTCATCCTTAACCCTAATTATAAATTTAGCTACTCATGGTAATTGAAATAAAACACAGGAATAAAATACTAAACATTAAACTAAACAAATAAAATAGAGAAAGAAATAGTCACAATGCTATCATGGAGAAAAGCTATAGAGAAGCCACATGCGACACTACCTCTTGCTCCAATTTTCTGTTTTTCATCCCAGCCCTAGCACTAGCCTTCCTGAATTTTGTCCTAAAGAGCCTTTAAATAGGTCAAGGAGTCCTATTACAAGTTGAGTTCCCGTTTGAAGAAAATCCCAGATTTTTAGGCTTCACTTAACTGATAATTTTGGCCTATTTAACACCAGAATTCGGACTTTTGGTAAACTTCAAAGTTGTAGCCCTTTAAGTTAACTTTCTATTCCAACTTGAATCCTCTCGATTGGACATTTGACCCAAAAGTTATGCTAAAAATACTAACTGATGTGCAGGCTGGAATCCTAATCTGAATCGGACTTGGATTTGGTGCAAAGTTCATTTGCTTCCTGGCCTTATTTAACTTCATCATGGCCCTTAAAAAATTAAAGTCCGTTAACTTTCTTCTTTGCACAAATCTACTTATTTAATCCCATTCTCCTACAAAAGATAAATTCATGTAATAAAATTCAATTAAGCACAAAATTGATTATTCAACATTATTCCAAAACCAAATATAAAATGCATGAATTAACTCAAAATAAGTATGATAGTGCTCTCTAACAATTATATAAATATGCAAAATTAAGCTGTTATCAATGCACATCATGTTCCATCTAATCTAAGTTTTTTAATTTTTGTGTCAAGTGAGTTAATGCAGTATAGAAAACAAAGAGTCCAATATAAATAAACCATAAAAAAAAAAAAAAAAACCTAATAATATATCTAACTCTATATATAAAATTAGAGGAAAAGAGAGTTTAAATGATTTTATATTTATAAGCTATTTTTTGTGTAACTAAAAATAATTCAAATTTATAAATTATTTATGCAATATACCATGACTATGTACGATTCATTGCTAACTAGGAAATATATATTAAACCAAATATTAGAGAAAATTCAATTAGAATCAAAATTGGATTTTGCTTTTGTTAACTTTCCACAAAAATTAAAATTTTAGATTTTTGCTGTTATTTTTTCTCTAAACTAATAAGCATATTTTTTTATATTGTTTCTATTCAAATATTTTGTATGCGAAAATCTTGAACCTAAAAAATTTTAATTGAGCTGAACAATCTCATGTACCTATCCCCATTCAATTTAAAAGATACAATTGAACCAATCTATTCTTTTTATTTTGTGTTATATTTAGTAGAATTTCACATACAATAATTGTGAATTGATATGTATATGTAGTATCTAATAGTGATTTTTAAAATTATATACATAATAGCAATGTAATGAGAAACTTGGCGTAACTAATATCATGAACTGTCCCTAGTGAGAGATCAATTGTCCGAATTTCTCCTTTAATTTCTAACCAACATACTCCTAATAGCTCAGCAACTTCAATGTCTTCAGAATATTTGTCACTGCAAGACCAGGTAAGATTTAAATTGTCACTACTCACCATTAGGAACCAAATGAAAAATGTGCTAGAACTACAAATATCCCCATTAATCTCTTCCCCACCCCCCACCAAAAAAAAAAAAAATTGTTCGTTCATTTATTTATTTATAATAAGAAGCTTCAAAATTACGCCCTATTGCCTCTCATGCCATCGGTTTTATTGATTTGAATTTTTTTTTTTTTTTTTTAATATTGGTTTGAAATGTTAATAAGTAATTTCTTCTTTAAAAAAGAAAAACCTTACCGAATGCCTTCCTCTTTGGTCCATTTCCAATAATGTGAATTTTCAATCCAAGTGATATGAAGTTTTCGGAACACTATGAAGCAATTCTTGTTTAACTCCTTGTCAACATAATACATCTGTCGTAGTATGAATAGGAACATGAAAAGCAATAATATAATGGTGAAGCAAAAAACAACTATAGCATCAATAATGACAATAGTTAACTTTGCCATTTATAAGAGAGGGAGACGAGAATCCAAAAATCATAGTAACATTATATCATAGCCGTTAATTAAATTCGATCCGATTCATATATATATATATATATATAATAACTAAAATCTAACACACTCTCTCTCCAAACTATATTATTATAATAACCTAATTTTTTTTGGAATAACCTAATTTGAGAATCTCAAGAATTTGACTATAATATTGACCTTCTAATTTGGGATATTTAAATTGAAGTTTTAATGATAATATATTCCATGATAGCAAGATTGATTTCTAGATCATCATGCAGTAGTTGAAAAAAATTAATAATCATAAATATATGCTGATATGAATTAACAAAGCGGATTCCAAAACCTTAGTTCCTTTCTCTAGATTATTTACATCTCTTTATTGCTTTATATTATATCTTTGCTTAGTTTAATTATTTGCTTAGTATATTTAATTTCAAAACAACCAATTTTTATTAAACTAGATTAGGATTAATTTGTTTAAGATTTAATTAATTTTCCTACGTTCATTCAAGTCCCCGTGGGTTCAACCTCGTTCTTGTCAAACTATACTTCGGTACAGTCCATACACTTGCGAGTACTTTAAAATTTCACAACAGAACACGTGGCTCAAAATTAAACTCTAATTGAAATATAATTTTTACACTGAATTGACTCACTTGGCACAAAAATTTAAAAGCTTAAATTAGATGGGACACGTGATGCATATATAAATATATATATATATATATATATATATATATTAGTATGTAACTCATGCTTATGTACGGGAATGATAAATTGTAGTGGTGCTATTGATATTAGTTTGAGTTATTAAACATATAGGGCATAATGATAGAATTAAAAAAATTGAGAAATAGAGAGAGGTGGAGAGCAACGAATAATACATGTTGTGACTGTGAGCTAAGTCACTGAGAAGAGCAAAGCTACTACAGCTGCAAAGCAAAGGAGAGCAGAGTTACTGACGCCGCTGATAAGAACTCACAGCCATAATCTCTCTCTCTCTACAGTTTTTAGGAAAAATGAAATTATTGATTTTTTCTTTTATGGAATTAGTTTAACAAGTTACGAATTTGAATGATTAGAGGTTTTAGTTTTTGTTTTTGAATAGCATTTTTTATTGAATATTTTGTTCATTTGTTGTATTTTGGCATAATCTTGTTGTCAATTAGGCTATTTTTCTGTTATTTGGGATAATTTTAATATTGAATAGCCGGTAATAAGAAATTGTCAAACACCCTTGAATCCCTAATCACATTCACCCAAAAGAAAATACTCCTCAAACTATAAATACTTGGCAGCTATGGCAGGTAAGAACTCAAAGAAAGTCAATGATAAACAAAAGAAAAGAAAAGAAAGAGGAACTTGCAAAAGATAAAACCTAAAAAGTCGTTGGAGCCTTTGACAAAGTTTGTTTAAATTGTTTAGAAACCAAATCTGAGAGTAGAAGAAGAAGAAAGAAGAAGAAGAAGAAAGAAGAGGATGTAGAGCTAAAATGAACGTCTTCAATTTGAAGAAGAATGAGAGAAACTAGCAAAGTGTACGTGAGTTTTTGGGTCTTAAAGTATAAGAGTTTTAATTTACATATTTATTCTCGTTAGTTGAAAACTTATAAGTGAGTATGATGAGGGTATTTTAAGGATCAAAATTGAGGAATCCAAAACAGGGCAAGCTACTTAAATAGTAGTACTAGCCTCATCACATGCGCAAAATCTCTAACTCCCATGTAAAACACTGCCTACAAAATAGGACAACTATCACATTATTTACTCAACTTCTTCAATTTATTTCTTTCTCAAATCCTCTCAGTTCTATGTTCTTTTTCTCTACACTATCATCATCATCTTTTCTAAATTCAGAATATACGCTACTTTTTTTCTTTTTCATTTTCTGAGGGATTACGCTACTTAGTTTACATTACATTTTATTTTTGAGAGGATTATGCTATTTAATTGGTTTCTTTTGTTTAGTTACATTTTATTTACATAACATTTTCCTTTGTTTCACAAAATTTACTTTACATTTCATTTTGTTTCATAAAATTAAAAATGTAATTGGTTTCTCCCTTTTGTTTTTTTTTTTAATCCGTTTTTTTAAGGAAAAGAAAAAAGAAGCAAATTTCACTTTCCTTACTCACGTTTTCTCCTCTAAAAAAAAAAAATTCTCACGTTTTCCTTTTTTTCTTTTTTTCTTTGCCTTTCAAATCTCTACTTTATTTTGGGGGGAAAAAAAGACTCCTACTATAAAACCACTACTATAACTTCTCCATCCATATCCTTAAATTTAACACTAACTCTTTTATATCTCTCAGGTTGACGTATGCACAAATTTATTGGATTGCATTGAGAAGGCATTGGAATGGAATATTAGATAAGTTTGGGTGAGAGATTTTACAAGAATTATTGTATGATTTAAACCTCACATGAAGTGGTTGTTATCTAAGAAATTGTTGTAAAAAAATTTCTTTTGTAACAAAAACTATATATATCATTTGTATAATTCTATGTGAAATTCAATTTGCATTTTTTTTAATTATTAATTTGCTACTCCATCAAAAATGTTACGTACCTTTTCTCGATTTTAAAGATAGTTGGTACATTTTAAATTTAAACTCTTATTAACTTTTGTTATGGATGTGTAGTAAGTGGCTACTAACTTTTAGGATTAAAAAACTAAAATTTTGGATTAAATTGTCAGCCTTTTACCGTATATAAAAAAAAAAAGGTGGTTGCAAAATTTTAAATTTAAACTTTTATTTACTTCTTTTATGGATGTGTTGTAAGTGGCTAATTTATAGGATTAAAAAACTACATTTTAGGATTAAACAAAAAATGATAACTGCCAAAATGGAACAACAACACCAAAAAAAAAAAAAAAAACGTGAATGCAGAATCGTGCAGCCTTTCCTTTAACAAATAAATAAAACAATAAAAATTAAATAAATAAAACAACAACAATTTGAGCCTTTTACCGTAAAAGAAAAAAAAAATGTAAGTAATTGCTAAAATTTTAATTTAAGCTCTTTTTATCTTTTTGTTATGGACGTGTAGTACATGGCTAAAATTTAGGATTAAAACACTTTTATGGATATGTAGTAAGTGGCTAAATTATAGGATTAAAAAACTACATTTTAGGATTAAACAAAAAATGATAACTGCCAAAAAAAAACGTGGATGCACCATCCTAAAAAAAAAAAAAAAAAAAAAAAAACCTAAACAACAAACATTTGAGCCTTTTACCGTGAAGGAAAAAAAATGTAGGTAGTTGTTAAAATTTTAATTTAAGCTTTTTATATTTTTTTGTTATGGATGTGCATACATGGTTAAATTTTAGGATTAAAACACTATTTTTTAGGATTAAAAAAAACTTGATAACCGTCATAAATAAAATAAAAATTAAAAAACAAAATAAAAACAACAACAACAACAACAACACCAAAAAAATAAAATGTCAGCCTTTTACCGTAATTTAAAAAAAAAAAAAAAAAACTAGCCTCATCACACGCGCTTCGTGCGTGTGATGAGACTTTTTTTGTTTAGTATTATAATTTTATACTCATTCTAATTTGAGACTTACACATTTTCCCACAAAAATTGCACATTTAAAACTACTAATATAGCTAGAAGTGTCATAAGGTTAGCTAAAAAAATGAACATCGAAATAACATTAAAATCATACGTTCATGTGTGTATTTGTTCATTTTTTGTAGCTAACCTTATGACATCTCTAGCTATATTAGTAGTTTTAAATGTGCAATTTTTTTTGTGGGAAAAGTGTAAATCTCAAATTAGAATAAGTGAAAAATTATAATACTAAACAAAAAAGAAAAAAAAGAAAAAAAAAAAAAGATCTTCATCGCACATGTGAAGCACTTGAGATGAGGCTAGTACATAAATACCCTAGGGGTGTCAATTCGTGTTTGCAAGTCAGGTTCGTGTCGTGTCGAGCCATGAGTACTCTGCTATATGGGTTAACCTGAACCTGACCTATTTAGTAAACGTGTCAAGAATCATCAACCCTAACCTGACTCATTTATTAAACAGGTCGACCCGACACGACACATTTAACCTGTTTAATTGATAAGTCATGTATAGGTCATACATGACCTAAATAACCTATTATCAATTTCCATAAAATTAAAATACAACTACAGTCATAAATATAGTAATATACATATAATTACAACAAAAAATTAAGCAATAATAACAAAATTTAATACATTTATTATCTAAATGGGTCAAACGAATTCACATGTTGAACATGAACACGACCTGTTTATTAAACGAGTCAGCTGTGTTGACCCGAATATGACTCGAACTCGTTTAGCCTCAACCCATGACCTGTTTGTGAACAGGTTAGTCATGTCGGGTTCGTGAGTCGTGTCAGATTTTGCCACCCCTAAAATACCCTAAGAGAACCCCAAACAAGGGAAGCCTCTTAAATAGCAGTATATATTTTGTTGCAAATCTAGGTGTTCTTACTTGTAAATCAGCCAGTGCAGACTTTGTTGATACAAAAAACAATTAAAAAACTTTTTTTTTCAAAATATTAAAAACAATTTCGGGGAATTTTTAATAACACTTTTTATAAACCTCAAACTCTAGAATTTGTTACTTATAACTTTCTTAGTAACACCTGTTCCATGATATTTTCTCACGGTCTAAGCCAGGTCCCAGGTTCATAATATTTACTGGTGGGATCCACGCAGAGAAAGGTTGTTTTGATTTGTTTTCAAGTTTTGTTTTCATCACTCAATTATCTGATTTTTGAGTAATGAGTTAGCAAAATTGAAAACAAGTTTTTGGTGTTTTTGAGTTATGGAAACTAAGTTACGATAACATTTTTGTAAATACACACACATTGAGGAACCCATGGTCAGAGCACTTCTTAGGTCCAGCCGCAACTTTTGACAAACTAAACTGATTTTTTTTATGTTTTGGAATGGGTCTAGCCGCAACTTTTGACTTTTAAGTTTTTTAAATTTTAAAAATGGGTTCCACATCTTTAAGTTTTTGATGTTGAAAATCAGATCTGAGTTAGGTGCCAAACCGGGTTTTGGAGATATTTGGGGATTATTGAGTGATAGGAAATGAGTTATAGAGTGATGAGTGATGATATTTGAGTGATGAGTGATCATTTTTCTTCACCCAAACAGCCCCCTAAGGTAACCCTAAATGATTAAGGAAAATTGTTTTGTCTATTCGCCTCCGTGGGAACAACTGGAAGTGAAGTCATATATACTATATAGGACAAAAAGTACGACCAATAAATTCATGGTTCTGTTTTGTTCCAGTGTCCCCACTCCCAACCAATTCACATAATATTTAATCTTTATTAAATTTTAAAATTAATTCGTTTTAATTTTGTGCTAAGTGTTTTAAAACAAAAGGAACTATGTCTCTGACCATATTAAATTTCTGTATTTACTTTCAACGCTTTTTTTAATTTCTTTTTAAGCTTTGCACCTTAAAATACATGACGATTTAATGAAAACAACTTTGTTTAAAGGTGGATAGGATCGATTTGTTCATTTCAAAGTTCACCTTTTATTTTATGGATTAAGTTGTGCACAAACTGTTAAGTCATTTAAAATTTTAAATGACATGATAGGTTATACGGCCAAAATGGCCAAATACCACAATTTTTTGAAATTTTTAGCAAAAAAACACTGTTTCGAAAATAAATGAGGATCTACCACTCTTTCTAGTACTCAAGTTCACCAAACTCGAGTACCCTATTTTATAGTTCCACCATGGCACTGCTGAGCTGGAAAATGGGCGATTAAAAAAAATAATGTAGTACTCGAGCTTGGTAAACCCAAGTATCATGCAACACAATACTCGAGTATACTAGACTCGAGTACCTTTCATTAAAAAAATAATAATAATTTACACGGTACTCGAGTTTATTAAACTCGAGTACCGTGTAAATTTTTGTTTTTTTTGTTTTTTTTTGTTTTTTTTGTTTGGGGATAATCGACAAACAAACATAAAGATAAAAATAAGTGGCTTTTTTATGTTTTTATTTATTTAAATAGAAGCATTGTAAAATATAGAGATTTTAATTTCAAAATATGAATTTAATTTCAACATTAATTAAAATTGTTCATTGTTTTCTCATAAAAATTGTTCACTGTTTTCTGTATAAACTATTTCTATGATTTTGCATAAAATTATTTTCTATTTAGCATTATTTAAGAAATTGTTTACTCTCTTTTTTGCATAAATTATTTTCTATTCACTGTTTAAAAAATTGTTCACTATTTTCTCATAAAACACCTAGTGAAATCGTGTTTTCTAAATTTAAACGCCAAATCTGAATGCTTTTTCATGTTTGAATTTCACAATAATCAAATATATTTTTTTGCATTGATAAAATTTGTTTCTATATTAATAAAATTTGCTCTTTGCACATCATATTTACTGTATATTCAAATCTACTTACTGCATTCATAAAATCTGTTTTTTGCATTAATTAAAACTGTTCACTATTTTCTCATAAAAATTGTTCATTGTTTTCTGCATAAACTATTTCTAGCATTCTACATAAAATTATTTTCTGTTCAGCATTATTTAAAAAATTGTTCACTCTCTTTTATGTGTATATTATTTTCTGTTCACTATTTAAAAAATTGTTCATTATTTTCTCATAAAACACCTAGTAAAATCCTATTTTCTAAATTTAAAAGTCAAATCTGAATGCTTTTTCATGTTTAAATTTCACAATATCGAATTTGTTTTTTTGCATTGATAAAATCTGTTTCTACGTTAATAAAATTTGCTCTCTACACATCATGTTTACTGTATATTCGAAGCTGCTTACCGCATTCATAAAATCTGTTTTTTGCATTAATTAAAACTGTTCACTGTTTTCTCATAAAAATTGTTCACTGTTTTCTGCATAAATTGTTTTTAGCATTGGTGCAGTTATTGCACTTAAATCGTTTTTATGTTTTTTTAAATATGTAACCATATGAATAATGAACAAACTCCATGAAAGAAAAATGAATGATTTGTATAAATCACCTAATGGTAAATGCCTCGAAAAATTCAAATTTGTAAAAAAGTTCGAATTAGTTGAATGTAGAAATTCGAGAAAAATCGATGGAAAATCAATGAACGTACCAAATCGTGAAGGTGTACATAAGATGTACAGATAGTCTAGACTTGTTGAGAAATTTGATTTCTCAAGTTGGTGTGTTAGTCACGTACTGGGAGTCGTGCATCTTTGGTTAGTCACGTACTGGGATCCATGCAAAAAGGGTGGCATTCATATATTGAAGAGTTCAAAGGTTCTGAAGCGGTAGAAGGTTTCTACTGTAAGTTCATCTATGAGGATTGTAGAGTCTAGGGACAAAGGTTTTGTACTAGATCTAAAATTTCTCTTTACTATAGTGGATTGCTTTTCGGGAAGGTTTCCCCCCAGGTTTTTTACTGTGAAACCAATTTGTTTCATTGGTTTTCCTGGGTCATCATATTTTGTCTTATTTATTTTTCCGCCGCATGATTTTGACTTGATATTGATGTTTGTTTGTTTTAATAAGTTTTATTCATAATAAATCTAATTAACAACTTGGGTTTAAAACTTGTTAATTCTATCAACCAGGGTCTGAATTTCTCATATATATATATCTGTCGAGAGAAGTCATAAATCACTAAACTCATAATTGTTGGGAAATTTAGACCCCGGTTGATAGAATTAACAAGTTTTAAACCCAAGTTGTAAATTAGATTTGTTATGAATAAATCTTGTTAAAACAAACAAACATCAATATCATGCACAGCGGAATAGTAAAAAAGACAAGATATGATGATCCAGGAAAACCAATGAAACAAACTAGTTTCACAGTAAAAAACCTGGGAGGAAACCTTCCCGAAAAGCAATCCACTATAATAAAGAGAAGTTTCAGATCTAGTACAAAACCTTTGTCCCTAAACTCTACAATCCCTGTAGATGAACTTACAACAGAAACCTTCTACTGCTTCAGAACCTCTAAACTCTTCAATATATGAACGCCACCCTTTTTACACAGATCCCAGTATGTGACTAACCAATGATGCATGATTCCCAATACGTGACTAACTCTCCAACTTGAAAAAGATGTTGGCTGCAAAGTTCTTCACTTAATCAACAATGAAGATCAAGAAGCACTTGGTTACAAAACCCTAAGGTGCAAAGACGCAGTAGCTTCTTTCAAAGAGAATAAGGCATCGGTCATTTTTTGCATGTGTTCCCCTTGTATTCTCATATGTGATGGCCTTTAAAATAAGCCTTATATATGTCTAGGGTTGTGAGAAAAGAAACCTTACACATACATGTCAGCATTGGTCAAAAATCATATCTAAAAATTCTAATTTCGTAATTCTCGATAGATAGTATCTGTCGAGCAGCTGTTGAGACCTCGATAGATAGTATCTGTCGAGAAGCTGTCGGGAATCTGTCCAGCTTTAATGAACAACCCTTCTTCACTTGTTTCTTGGACAGATTTGTATGGCTTCAATACTAGACTTGAACTCTTGTTCTTTGAAGTATTAAACACATCCTAGATTTACCCAATTACAAGTAAAGTGTGTTTTGTCAAATGATTAGCCAATTACATAAAATATTGACATATGTTCCTAACATGAATCACATATGTCCGAACAATAATCACTTGTTAAATACAATAAAATCTAATCCTAACCCAAGCTCTTGAAAAACTTTGCAAGAAGAGAGTTCATGAAATGATAGATTTTGACAACTTGTTTTTTTGAAACACTTTAAACAAAACTCGTCAAGACATCTTAGTGTGAAACAGAAATAAAAGATTGCATACATAAAAAAACATGTGTATAAAGAGAAAAAAAAAAAAAAAAAAAACAACACATGGAAAGATAAGTGAATGAAAACATACATCATATATATCAAAGATAAGCACAATGTATGTAAACATGGTCCCAAGACCGGTGTACAAGAAGCTAAAAGAAGCTCCTAAAACAACAAGGAGGTAAACACTCCCTCTAACAAGATGAAACACAACTCCCCCTTACAAAGGCATGTATTTCTTCCCTCAACATGTAGAATCTTAAAAAGAAACCACATTTTCTCCCCCTTTTCGTCATGATTGACAAATGGTACAAGAAGCTATAAAACTTCATCCGAGAAACATAAAGAAGATCAAAGATGATCAAGGGGGCACAAGGAATCCATAAAAATGCATAAATGTAATGAAACAAGATGCTATGGATGACAAGATAAAAGAAAGATGTAAAACATGTGAAAAACAATGCATGCAAAATAGTCTTGACAGATCGAGAAGCTGTTGAGCTGCTATCAAGCAGAAGCCAACCTCAATGGATCGAGAATCTGTCAAGGATCTAACGGCCAGACAAAAAGTTTCTCGATGGATCGAGAAGCTATCAAGACAAAGTCCAGAAACCTCGATAGATTGAGATTGCATTAACTTTTATTGAGGCAAGAAGAAAGAAGGGCTTGATAGAAGTGAATCTGTCGAGGATATGTCGAGAAGCTGTCGAGCTTGAAGAAAAGGTGTTTTTCAAGAAAGGAAAAACACATAGAGATGAATGCAACAAGCAAGCTACTCAAACAAAGATCCAATCAACATGTTAAGCTCTCAAAAACATCTCAAACAAGATGCAAAGAATTTAGATCCAAAAACACACACACATTAAACAAATCTAACTATTTTTATATTTCAAAAAACAAGTTAAGACAATTTAGTGAGGATACATAAAACACATGTATTCCTTGTGATGACCAAATCACATTGTACCTACACATGTATCAAAAGTAGCAAAGAATTTGCGTGTTGTGTGTGAAAACATCACAAAAGTGCATAAGTGTCTCATATTATGACGATTTAAGATATGAGAGAATCAATTTAACTCACACACAATCATAACTACTTGATGGGGACTATCACCTTCAAGGTACATCCTATAACTCCCACATCTCCTATAAACACGCTTGCAACTATATTTAAAAGCATTTTGATTCTTTTTGCTTTTATTTTTCTTTGCATATTTTTTCTTTTGAGCATATCATGCATGAGCATATAAGAGAGATAAGAAATACCCAATTATGTTAAGCTTAAACATCACAATTTTGCTATGTCGAAGCATACAAATGTTATACATGATTGGCGGGCTTTAGTGGTGAGATGGTTATTTATACATTCTCTTAGGATTTTTTAGTCATTCTCGTCAAAAATAGTGATATGAGTGTTAAGTATAAGAGATTACTTAATCTTACTCATCACAAACATGAGCCACAAAGCTCACTTGCTTAGTTATGCATTGAGATGCTCATATAAGCTACAAAAGATACAAAATTTAGAAAACTTTGTTTCAATGGCCATCCAAGGTACACAAGTACCAATATACACAAAACACACATTGTTTTTGTATTTTTAAGATTTTTCAATTTTTATTAAAAATAAATAAATTAATTAAAGACTAAACAATCATCCAAAAACAGACAAACAACATGAAAGTATGAAGATAGATGCAGATGCATGAAAGCATGATTCCAAAAGCAGATAAGAAATTAAGCAAAGAGAGTCCTACTTTAGATAGAAAGAATTAAAGTAAAGGAAAAACAGAAAAGACAATTAAGTCTTAGGCTCCTTTCTCACCCACACAGCACGAGTCTTTGGCCGTGAAGATGAAAAGGCACGTGTCCTAGTATGTCTACTAAAGGACATAGAAGAATTAGAATTCTCCTGAAATTGAGTTAAAAAGCTCAAAACTTTTAATAACTCTCCAAACAAAGGTGTAGGTCCTTGAGAGGAAACCTATGACAGTTTGGACACTTGTTTCTGAGGATACAACTTAAAGCAATTGGGACGAATGTGTCCAAAAACACCACAATGGTGACAAACATGAGGTCTAACAAAGGATTTAGAATTAGCCAAATTAGTTTTGGATTTCATACCCTTATCACCTTTCTCAGATTGGGGCACAAAGACAGTTTTTGATTTAGAAGCCATGGAAGAGGAGGGGTCGGAGGAAACAACATATCCTAAGCCAGTCTTATCAGAATTAGGCTTTTGAGCACTCAATACCTCATCAAGCTTTGCACTAGATATCCTCCCTATTTGAGTTCAAGCTCAAAGCTTTTAATAACTCTCCAAACAAAGGTGTAGGTCCTTGAGAGGAAACCTATGACCGTTTGGACACTTGTTTTTTATGATACAACTTAAAGCAATTGGGACGAATGTGTCCAAAAACATCACAATGGTGACAAACATGAGGTCTGACAAAGGATTTAGAATTAGCCAAATCAGTTTTAGATTTCATACCCTTATCACATTTCTCAGATTGGGGCACAGAGACAGTTTTTGATCCAGAAGCCATGGAAGAGGAGGAGTCGGAGGAAACAACATATCCTAAGCCAGTCTTATCAGAATTAGGCTTTTGAGCACTCAATACCTCATCAAGCTTTGCACTAGATATCCTCCATATTTGAGTTCTAGCTTGACTAAGCTCAACCTCGAGATTCTTAACCTTTTCTTCTAATGAGGTGTTCTCCACAACAAGAGTCTCAACTAACCTTGTAGTCTCATCTAGTTTGACTAACAGTTCAGCTTTTTCAGTTTTTACCTCATTAAACTCTTTTCTACAAAGATGAGAAGTCTTTTCAGATTTTATAAATTCAGTGCATAGCTTATCATAGTCTTCCTGAAGGGTCAACTTCTTGGGTACTTCATCATCAGAAGAATCCCCACTGTCACTAGCACTCGCCACAATCACCTTATCGGTTGTGGCAGCAAAAGCCATAAAGTGACCATATTCATTCACATACTCATTAGAAGAGTCATTCTCAGTATCACTCCAGGTAGCAACCAACCCTTTATCTTTTGAATTCTTGGTCTTTTCCTTCATAAGATAGTTTGGGCACTCTATCCTTATATGACCAAAACCTTTGCACTCATGGCACTGGATAAAGGGTTTTTCACTTTTACCCTTCCTAGAGGATTTAGATTTCCTATGAGGTTTGTCCTTATCCGTTTTCCTAAATTGAAGAAGTTTGATAATCTCATTAGCTATGAAGGTTAGATCCTCATCCTTATCATCATCTTCATCTTCATCTTCGCTTTCATCTTCATCTTCAGAGTCATCAATCTCTTCCTCTATACCCTTAAGAGCCAAGTTTCTACTCTTTCCACCTTTTCCCATTAATCCTAATCCTATCTTATAAGTTTGAAGGTTCCCTACAAGCTCAATCAAAGGAATTTGATCAATGTCCTTCACTTTTTCAATGGTAGTGATCTTAGCATGGAATCTTTCAAGTAAGGACCTAAGGATTTTCCTAACAATTTTGGATTCTGCTATAGATTCTTCAAGGTTGAAGGTAGAATTCACAATATCCTTGAGTTTAGCATAGAATTCATCAAAGGTCTCATCCTTCTCCATCCTTATTTCTTCAAAACTACTAGTGAGTCTTTGAAACTTCACAGTCTTTACTGCCTTGGTACCTTCATGAGTGGTCTAAAGAATGGTCCATGCTTCCTTGGCAACTTCCGTGGATGATATTTTCTTGAATTCCTCATTGGTCACCCCACTAAACAAAGCATTCAAGGCCCTAAAGTTGAAATTTGCCGCTTTGATTGTTGCTTCATCCTAATCCACTGGCGCTTCCTTTGGCTTAATTCAGCCAACTTCAACAGTTTGCCATACTTTCTCACCTTGAGCCTGTAAAAAAACTTTCATACGAACTTTCCAGTACGCATAATTAGTGCCATCAAATAAAGGAGGAATCAAAAGAGATTGTCCACGGTCCATGACAACGGGGGTCAAGGATCACACTCAAAAAATTAATCCAATCAGAGTGTACCAGCTCTGGTACCACTTGTTGGGAAATTTAGACCCCGGTTGATAGAATTAACAGGTTTTAAACCCAAGTTGTTAATTAGATTTAATATGAATAAACCTTGCTAAAACAAACTAACATCAATATCATGTCAATATAATGCACAACAGAATAGCAAAAAGATAAGATATGATGACCCTAGAAAACCAATGAAACAAACTAGTTTCACAGTAAAAAACCTGGGGGAAAACCTTTCTGAAAAGCAATTCACTATAGTAAAGAGAAGTTTCAAATCTAGTACAAAACTTTTGTCCCTAGACTCTACAATCCCCGTAGATGAACTTACAGTAGAAACTTTCTACCGCTTTAGAACCTCTGAACTCTTCAATATATGAACGTCGCCCTTTTGCACGGATCCCAGTACATGACTAACTCTGGCAACTTGAAGATGTTGTTGGCTGCAAAGTTCTTCACTTCATCAACAATAAAGATCAAGAAGCACTTGGTTACAAAACCTTAAGGCACAAAGACGCAATAGCTTCTTTAAGAGAGAATAAGGCACTCGTTCACTTTTTGCATGTGTTCTCCTTGTATTCTACTATGTGACGACCTTTAAAATAAGCCTTATATACGTCTAGGGTTGTGAGAAAAGAAACCTTACACATACATGTCAGCATGGGCCAAAAATCAGATCTAGAAATTCTGATTTCATAAATCTCGATAGATACTATATCTATCACAGAAGATACTGTATCTATTTTGTAAAGCCTGAGCATGGGGTGTTATAATGCTCACCCCATACAGAAGGTGTCTCACAAAAATGAGACATGAGCTCGTCTTTGGACACAGTCCCCAGACGCTAACAACCAAGGTAATCAGGATGCAATACCCTCGGGACATATAGTATCTCGACTATAAGATTCGAAGTGACTATAATACATGTACATCTGAAAGTTATGGCAAACCAAGGTACAGAGGTATCAATACCATGTTTATTGGAGAAAAAATCATGTATAAACACGATGGGACACCTCAAGGGTATCTCACAAAGAGATTCCTATCTCCGAGTGTGAATGACATCGAGTAGAGGAGTGTCAAAAAAATCCGATAGAATAACATGGCACTCCAGATGAACGCCATGTTTCTGTAAGTTCTCAGAGAAGTCTTGTTGAGCCTTCCCATCACGAAACCGAACGTGAAGAAGGGGTGTATCAGAAGAAGACCCGGAACCAAGAGGGTTCTCAGCCGGAGTAGATTTGTGCTTGGGTGCCATGCCCAGTCTATCCGAGAGAGAGAGAGAGAAGAAAGAGAAAACAAACATCACAACAGAGTAATAAGGAGAAAGAAAGAGTACATATGCATGAAATATGCATGAACATGTGACATGCAAAAATAAATTGCATCATGGGTTGAAACCCAATCCAAACCTACTAGCACATAATTTTCAAAATCAAGCACACATCTAAATGCATGAAACATTGTTATAATGCTAATGGAATGCAATGCATGATCATATATTATCAAAACAACAACACCCATCCCAACAATTTCACAAAAAATCTCAAAAACCCCAAAAATTTTCAAAAACCCCAAAACCTAGGTCTAAAATGCATGAATGCATGAGAAATGAGGGTTAGAGAACACATACCAAAGGATTAAGGCTTGAACTTGGCTGAAATAAGAGTGAGTGAGGAGATTTGAGTGAAAGAAATGTGTTTAGGTCGAGAGAAAAATGTTTTCTGCCGAGAGAGAAGAGAGAAAATGAAACTGATTTCGCGCTCCATATATAAATAGAAATCGCAGCTTGATGGATTGAAGTATCTATCGAGATCTGTCAAGCACTAATTCTCGATAGAAGTGAATCTGTCGAGGTGCTGTCGAGGATCTGTCGAAGGCAAAAACGCTTAGATGGATTGAGATTTTGTTGAGAATCTATCGGCCAGACAGAAATTTTCTCAATGGATCAAAAAACTGTCGAGAAGCTATCGAGACACAAACCAAAAAGCTTGATGGATCGAGAATGCGATAAGATCTATCGAGAAAAGAAGACAAAAGAGTTCGATAGATGGGAATTTGTCGAGGATCTGTCGAGAAGCTGTCAAGGATCTGTCGAGCTTGAAGCAAAGGTGTTTTCAAGGAAGGGAAAAACACATAGAGATGAATTCAACAAGTAAGCTACTCAATCATAGATCCAATCAACATATTCAGCTCTCAAAAACATCTCTTAATAAGAAAATGCAAAGCATTCATAGATCCAAAAACACACACGCACACTAAACGTGTTTAACTAATTTTATATTTCAAAAACAAGTTAAGACAGTTTAGTGAACATACATTAACACATGTATTCCTTGTGATGGCCAAATCACATTGTACCTACACATGTATCAAAAGTAGCAAAGAATTTTTGCGTGATGTGTGTGAAATCATAGCAAGAGTACATAAGTGTCTCATATTATGACGATTTGATATATGAGAAAATCAAATACACTCACACACAATCATAACTGCTTGATGGGGGGCTATCACCTTCGAGATACATCCTATAACTCCCACATCTCCTAGAAACACGCTTGCAACCATATTTAAAAGCATTTTGATTCTTTTTGCTTTTATTTTTCTTCACATATTTTTCTTTTTGAGCATATCATGCATGGGCATATAAGAGAGAGAGAAGAAATACCCAATTATGTAAGCTTAACATCACAATTTTGCTATGCCGAAGCACACAAATGTTTATTCATCTGTGTGATGGTTATTTATGCCTTTCTCTTAAGATTTTTTAGTCCTTCCCGTCAAAAAGAGTGCTATGAGTGTTAAGTATAAAAGATTACTTAATCGTACTCATCACAAACACGAGCCACAAAACTCATTTGCTTAGTTGTGCATTAAGATGCTCATCGAAGCTACAAAAGATACAAAGTTTAGAAAACTTTGTTTCAATGGCCATCCAAGGTACACAAGTACCAATGTACACAAACACACACTGCTTTTGTATTTTTCTAATTTTTCATTTTTTTTTTTTTTTTTATGAAAAAAAAAAATAAAGCAAAACTGAAAACAAATAAACAAAAACATGTTGAACAAAGCAAAGCATAAAACTAGACTGACTCAAAAACAAGAAAGCAAAACAAACAAGTAATGCATAACCATAAAGGGAGAGAGAGAAGAACCTTTTCTTTGAGTGAACCTTTGATCCAATGGTAAGGGGGAAGAATTGAAACCGTTCAAGTTCGAAAGGAACATGAGGGCCTTGAGAAGATCTCCAAGAGGAGCAAAAGAGGATGGAAACTGATTCTGGTTTCCGGATAAGAGCATACTATTGCTTTGTTGAGTGGCTAACCACTTGTAGCAATTTGGACAAGTATGACCTGAAGCTCCACAATGATGACAGAGATGCATCTTCTTCAGTTGATACTTTTTGTTGTTAACCTTCTTAGTCCTAGGGTTTTTAGTCTCTTTCTTTTTAACTTTAGGGGGTGCTCCTAGAATAGATTTACCTTTATCTATGTTCTCACTAGCTATTTTAGTTTTAGTTTCATTGTTCTCAGAATTAACATTATTAGTAGGTGAGACAAACACAGTAGTACTAGATGAGGCAATATTAGGAAAAGATAGATCATACCCCAAACCGGTTTTGTCAGAAGTAGATTTCTGAGAGCTTAGCATCTCATCGAGCTTTAAACTAGAAGTCCTCTCTAGCTGAGCTCTGACTTGAAATAGTTCCGCTTCAAGCTTCTTTGTCCTTTCAGCAAGGAAGTTGTTCTCGAACCGCAAATCTCCAATGGTTTGGTTTGCTTCATCAACCTTTGTAGAGAGCTCTTCTCGATCTAGCTCAACATCACTCAGCTTCTTGTTGGCTAGCCTATACAGTTTCTCATACTTCTCGAAAACCTTATACAACTTAGCATAGGTTGTATGGATGTCATCTCGTTCATCCATTTTCACAAACTTAGACTCCACCAAGTCCTCTCCTTCATCTACCTCTTCTACGATCCCCTTAGTAGGATTCACTGTAGCAATGAAGGCATTCAAGATTCCCTCGTCATCATTGTCATCTAACTCATCCTCTTGCTCGATGTCACTAAAAGTAGCAACAAGAGCCTTGCTTTTCCCAATTGTCTTAAGATATGTTGGACGATCTTTCTTCATGCGTCCAAAACCTTGACATCCGAAGCACTTTGGTCCGGAGGGAACAATGTATTGATCACCATCCTTAGCATCCTTCTTTCCTCTGTTTTGGCTTTTAAACTGAGATGAACTAGATTGCTTACGGTCTTTATCAAATCCTTTCGCATTGGCATTCTTCATGAACTTTTTGAACTACCTAGTGATGTAGGATTTCATCTTAGAATCTTCATCCTCAGAAGACTCATCAGTCTCATTACTTTTGGCCTTCAGTTCCATGCTCTTACTTTTGCTTGTCTTCCCAATCCTAGTTAAACCCAATTCATAGGTTTGCAAGTTGCCAACTAACTCCGTCAAAGGAATTTTGTCAATGTCCTTTGATTCTTCAATGGTAGTGATCTTGGCATGAAATCTCTTCGGCAGAGATCTTAGCACCTTTCTTACAACCTTGGGTTCGGGAATAGTTTCCCTAAGATTAAAGGCAGAGTTGACTATGTCCTTTAGCTTGGCATAGAACTCGCCAAATGACTCATCTTCCTCCATCTTAATCTCTTCAAAGCTCGTAGTAAGCCTTTGAAGCTTTAGGTTGTCTGGAGGATGGTCCATGCTTCCTTAGCAGTTTTGGTTGAGGATGTCTTCTTGAACTCCTCATTTGTGACCGCACTGAATAGAGCATTCAATGCTCGGCTGTTGAAGTTTGCCGCTCTGATCTTGGCATCATCCTAATCAGCTGGCGCTTCCTTTGGCTTAGTATAGCCAATCTCCACAGCTTGTCACACCTTCTCATCTAAAGACTGTAAGAAAGCTCTCATGCGTACTTTCCAGTATGCATAGTTAATGCCATCAAATAAAGGAGGTATAATAAGAGATTGTCCTCTATCCATGACAAACAAGGGTCAATGGATCACACAACAAAGATTAACCCTAATTAGAGTGTGCCTGCTCTGATTCCACTTAATAGGCCAAGAATGTATTGACCCATTTGGTAAACTTAATCAATTACTTAACCAAGTGAATTAATTAGATTCAATTACATGCAATAAGTGTGGTAGCACAAACAAATTACCAACTAAGTTAAAAGCAGCAAAAAATAAATTTGACAAGGTGATTTGTTTACGAATGGGAAAAGCACCGAGGCAAAACCCCACCAGGTGAATTTAAGGTCACCACTTCTGAGAATCCACTATTATCAAAACAAGTGGTTACAAATAAAAGGAATCCCAGTACCTAATACCAACCTACAGTTGAACCCTTACCCCAATACCTAATTGGTCTTGTAATGTAGTGACAATCTCTCCTTCCAATGCACGGCTCCCAGTACGCGACTAACCAATAATGCATGGATCCTAGTACGTGACTAACACACCAACTTGAGGAAGATGTTGGCTGCAAAGTTCTTCACTTCATCCAACAATGAAGATCAAGAAGCTCTTTAGTTACAAAACCCTTGGCGCAAAGACGCAGTTGCTTCTACAAAGAATATGATGAACTAGGGCAAATTTTGTCTCCGGTCACAATTTTCATGCACAATCAATTTGTATTGAGTTGCATCACTTGTAACGACCCTTAAAATAATCTTTATATATGTCTAGGGTTGTGAGAAAAGAAACCTTACACAAATACACATGGATATGCGTGAAATCAGATCTGGAAATTCTAATTTCGTAATTCTCGACAGATACAGCTTCTATCGAGCTACTGTCGAACTTCAACATTAAACCTCGATAGATATGATTCTATCGAGCTATCTGTCGATCTTTAATGAACACTTCTTCACTTGTTTCTTGGACAGATTTGCATGGCTTCAATACTAAACTTGAACACTTGTTTCTTGAAGTACTAAACCTATCCTAGATATACCCAATTACAAGTAAAGTGTGTTTTGTCAAAGGATTAGCCAATTTACATAACATATATTTTTGACAATTCTCACATATGTCCTAACATGATTGTGTGGTAGGGCCTTTGGTCGGGATGTGCAAGCAATTTCCATGTAAGGATGTATGAGTGAGCCCCACGCAAGCCCCATGGAAACCCTAGGGGATGGATTGTATGAATCAAGGATTACCTGATTCGTCGGACCTTGGGCTGATTGTCCTTTTCAGGGGCTGATCATCCCTTTTGAGGGTGGTCTTCCCTTTTAGGGGTTGATCTTCCCTTTTGGGGTTGATCTTCCCTTCTAAAGGTTGATCTTCCTTTTCAAGAGTTGATCTTCCCTTTTGAGGTTGATCTTCCCTTTCAGGGGTTGATCTTCCCTTTTGAGGGTTAGTTATCCCTTTTGAGGGTTGGTGAAATTTTTCCTCATCAGCTGCCCCTCACTCTGTGAGTCGTTGGGATGGTCGACAGGTCACAGAGTTGTCGTAAATGCCTTGCCTTAATGGCATGCATCATAAATAGGGGTAATTATGTCCTTCTGACAAGGCTTGAGACACATGTCACTTTCTGGCCTGTGAAACTAAACGTCGCGACGCTTCATTTTTTGTGCCAGACCATCCTATAAATAGTTCAATGCCGTTATTGTCCCCATTGCCAGAAAGTTTTCCATTTCAATCCCAAAGCTCAATTGTCGGTTCTTTTGCATCATTGGTCTACCGTTCGTCTGTTTTTTAGGTATGCTTCGTCGGTCTATCTTTTTCTTTCCCATTTCCTTTTTGTTTGTTAGCTGTACACTTAGGAAGAAAACCAGAATCTTAACTTTCATTTGTCGCTTGTAGGTGAAAGATGTCTGTAGATAGTGAAGCGACAAGTAATCGTACCCCGTCAGTCCTCATGGATTCAGACAACGACTTGTCTCATCATTCTAGGCTTAGGTATTCGTCAGACGACTCGTCGCTCTCTGATAGGGAGTCAACATCAAACCCCTCTTCAAGGGAAGCTAGCCTTTTGAGGCAACGACCAAGGGAGGTTATTCTTCCCGACGACTGGTCCATCCATGAATTCCCAGCTGATTTGAGCAACGAGGTCTTTGGCATGTTGAGACCCCATTTCCAAATACCTGACAACATGCCCATTAGGAAGGTTGACATAGAGGAGAAGTGCTATGATGGGAGGTCATCTGATGTGGACTTTTATGAGGCCGCCTTCATAGCAAGGCTTCGTCTGCCCTGTTCTTCCTTGCATCATCAGTTGGCCTCCTTCATAGGCATGTTCGTCAGTCAAATAGCCCCCAATGCTTTAAGGATCTTTATTGGGGCTAAGGTGCTATAGGGTCAGCTCAGTCGAGGTCATCGCTCCTTAACGTTAGAGGAGTTCTTTTATTGTTATAAACCTCAAGGGATCCCTCGATCCAAGGGTTTTTAAAATTTTGTGTTTCGTTAGTCAGCCCTGTGATTAATATCTGACATGCCAAATTCCAATCGTCAGTGGAAAGCTAGGTTCTTTTTTGTGCAAGGGGTTAACTGGGTGTGTCGTCCCGACAAGTGGAATAGCATAGGGTCCTTTCCTAACCACTCGTGGGGACTTCTAAACAAGTCTGGTGAGTCGTCGGGACTGTCTAAATCGTCAGTTTACACATTATATATATATATATATATAGTGTATCCCTTTTGTTTTGTTTCAACTACAGTGCGCCCAACGATCCTTCCTGAGCAAGAAGCATTCTTGGAAAAAGTCTTTGAGATACCTTTTGAGGAGAGGTCTTGGAAGAGGCTTCTTAATTTAGATACACTTCACGCCTTCTGTGGTGGACCCATCCCTTCTGAGGAAGCCCGATGATTGGATCACATTTTAAGAGTTCGTAAGTATTTTTGATTGTCGCTTTTTCTTTTGTTCTATTTTGAATACAACTTCTATCCCGTTTGTCGGTTTCAGAGATGGAGACCATGAAGAACAAACAGGCAGCAAAGAATAGGTAGGATGAGATCAAGAAGGCCGCCTCCTTGAGGGCTCAAAGTGGGGGATCGTTAGCCTTGCCCCTTTATGCCTCCAAAAAGAGAAAACACGCCTCCAATGCTCAGCCGTCGGGTAAAGGTGCTAGCAGCTTATCCACTCACTTGGAGACACGCGAGGTTGCTGCTAATGCTCCTCGTCATGGGATTGGGAAAGGTCTCATGACCTCCCAAGGCCCCGTCGCTCTTCCCCTTCTCCCTTTATGGGTGAAGGATGAGGAGTATGTCGTGGACACTGCTCGCTCCATTGTCCGGGATGCTGATCTGGACAAGTGCTCGAAGCATGAGACCGATCCTTTGGGTGACTCCGGTCTTCACAACATGATGAGGGTATGTTTTTTATTCGTCCCTTTACATAGACTCGTCCCTTTTAATAGGCTCTTCTCTTTTAATAGGCTCGTCTCTTTTAATAGGCTCGTCTCATTCTGTAGACTTATTGTTTGTTCGTCCCTTTTTTCCTCAGGGCCTAATAAGGATGCGATCTTTGTAGATTCACTGTGCATCTCGCGAGGTGTCAATCAAATGCTTGAAGTATCGTCTGGGGTCTGAAGCAAATGCCTTGAAGAAATTCAAAGAATCTTCTCGAACCCTTGGTTAGGAGGTGGTTGACTTAAGGGTCAAACTTAATGAGATGGCCTATCAAATTGACAAGCTGACTAAGGAGAATGCCAACTTGAAGTCTGAGGTGGCAGCGCTCCATGAGCATATAGAGAAGGTGAAGGAGGAGGCCATTGAGGAGTACCAAAGGTCCCAACCTTATTTCGATGAGATAGGGGGTTACTATGGGGATGGCTTTGAGGACTTTTGCAAGCAAGCTATCCTTACGTTCCCAGACTTGGACTTCTTTTTGATCTAGATCAAACTCAATGCCCCGATGACTCCTGCTGCCTTGCCTATTCCAGACGAGGAGGAGACTGAGGAGGAGGTCCTGGTGACCGATGGGCCTAGTGGTATGGCCGACGATCCTGTGAAATCTCAAGAGCAGACTAGCAACCCTCATGTTGACCCTTAGAGATTTTCTTTCCTTTTTCTTTCTTTTGTTTGTCAAATTTTATTTGTAATTTGAAGACAATGATGGTAACTTGTTTTTTAACTTTTTCTTTGCCCCTTGTTTTGGTTTGACATTTTAAAGCTTTATTTTATAATGTATTTTGTGTAAGTGTTGAAGCTCGTTGGTTTCTACTAGTTTTAATTAAATCGTAGATTTCCATTTGTCATCATTGAATCGTTGGTTTTCTTTAGTCGTTATTGAATCGTTGGTTTCCCTTAGTCATTATTGAATCGTCAGTTTGGAGGGTTTTATCTCAATGTTGGGTACTAAGGGTGATGACTCGTCCGTTACTTCGCCCTCTTTTCTATGTCGTTGGTTTACCCTATGGGTAGGGTTTTTTGAGTTTTGATAAGGATTAGTTGCACAAGGGCATCGCTGTCCATCCCTAAGCTGGACTTAGGATGCGGCTAAGTGCATAAGGGCATCCTTGATCGTCTGTCCATCCCTTCGGTAGGATTTAGGACTTGATCAGGTGCACGAGGGCATCCTTGATCGTATGGCCATCCCTTAGGTAGGACTTAGGACTTGATCAGGTGCCCGAGGGCATCCTTGATTGTCTATCCACCCTTTAGGGAGGACTTAGTAGTTGATAAAGTGCACGAGGGCATCCTTGATTGTCTGTCCACCCCTTAGGTAGGACTTAGGATTTGATCAGGTGCACGAGGGCATCCTTGATCATCTGTTTGCCTTTGGTACAGGGCTTTGCTTCTTATAAGTCTTTCCTAGTTGTAGATAATAATAGCTTTATTTGAAAATAACTGAATAAAAATGTTGATAACTTGTTGTTTGATCAACCAAACAAAATTGGTCTACTTAAACAAAACTTTAAGGAAAGTAACATAAGCGATAACATAAGCAATAACATAAGTTGTTGCTAGTGCACTACTAATAGTATTTTTTGAGGTGATCAACATTCCAAGGATGGTGCAGCCTTTGCCCATCAAGCGTTTCTAAGTGGTAGGTACCCTTCCTATTGCAATCAACGATTTTGTATGGACCCTCCCAGTTAGGTCCTAACTTCCTTTGCGTGGGATCTTTGGTGGCCATGGTCACTTTCCTCAGGACAAGGTCCCCAATACTAAAGTGTCGAGGCTTTATCTTGGTGTTATAGTGTTCGACCATAAGGTCTTGGTGTCGGTATTGAATCATCCGCTGCTCAGCAGCCACCCTAACCCCGTCTACTAGATCCAAGTGTAGACGGATCCCTTCTTCATTCCTCCCTTCGTCATGGTGGGCTATCTTGTAGCTTGTTATTCCTACCTCCGCAGGGATGACAGCCTCACTCCCGAATGCTAGACGAAACGGTGTTTCTCCTGTGGGTGTCCCAGCAGCCGTCCTATACGCCAATAAGGTGCTTGGTAGCTCATTTGGCTATATCCCCTTTGCCCCTTTCAGCCGAGTCTTGATTAGTTTAAGCAAGAATCGGTTGGTAACCTTAACTTGCCTATTGGCTTATGGGTGGGTGGGTGAAGAATAATGGTTCTTGATCTTTAATTACTTGCAAAAGTCTCTAAACGTGTCGTTGTCAAACTATTTGCCATTGAGGACCCTAGGGATCCCAAATCGGCAGATGATGCTCTTCTAGATAAAGCTACAGATATTTTCTCTGTGATGGTTGCTAGTGGTTCTACTTCTACCCATTTGGTGAAGTAGTCAATTCTCACAATAAAGAATTTGAGTTATTGCATTGCCATTGGAAAGGGCCCCACAATGTCCAGTCCCCATTGAGCGAAGGCCATGGGGCATTCGTTGGGGTAAGTGGTTCTGATGGCTGCCTCACAACATTGTTGAAGCGCTGGCATCTGTCACATGCCTTCATGTAAGATTGGGTATCCTTTTGTATTGTGGGCCAATAGTACCCCCGCTCATATAAACTTATGAACCAACGACCACACCCCTAAGTGGTTCCTACACACCCCTTCATGGACTTCCCTCATAACGTAGTCTGCTTCGTCGAGGATCAAACACCTTAGGTACGGTTAGGAGAAACCTCTCTTATATAGCACATCCGCTACCAACACAAAGCGTGCTACCTGAACCTTTAATTGTCAGCACAAAGCATGTTGGAAGGATCCCATTCTTAAGGTAGGAGATGATTAGAGTTGTCTAGTCAGCGCCCTTTGGGATCATCTGTATCTCTAATTTCTCAATAGCAAGGGACTGCTGAATGAAGGATAGGACCTATCAATCGATCATTATGTGTTCCGCAGATGTGGCTTTGGCCAATCGATCGGCATGCTCATTCTCTTCCCTCGGGACTTGTAGGAATTTTACCGCAAAGGATTGATTCATTCATCTTCTAATAAGGTCGAGATACTTTTTCATCCGTTTGCCCTTGGCTTCATAATCTCCATTGATATGCTTAACGACAACTTGGGAATCGCTATGATGGACAATTGATAAGGCCCCAACTGCTTTAACCAAATCGAGCCCTATGAGAATGGCCTTGTATTCGGCCTCGTTATTGGTCATCGAGAATTGGATTCGGATGACACATTCGATGGTGTCCCATTCGGGGGATTGAAGGACCACTTCGATCCCCCTAGCATGTTTGTTGGATGATCCATCCGTCTGAACCTTCCAAGGGGTTGCCCCCAGTCGTCGGTTTCACCAGTTATAAATTCTGCGATGAAGTCAACTAAGACCTGGGCCATGATCGCGGTCCTTGGGAGGTACCATATGTCGAACTCACTCAGCTCTATTGCCCATAAGACCAATCGTCCGGGGGCCTCTAGATTATGCATTGTCTTCTGGAGGGACTTGACTGTTAGAACCACTATGGTATGTACTTGGAAGTATGGCCTAAGCTTACGGGTAGCCGTAATCAAAGCGATGGCTAATTTTTTCATGGGCGGGTATCCCTCTTCTGGCCCCCCTAAATGCTCAGCTTGTGTAGTACACGGGCAATTGTACGTGACCCTCCTTTCAGATCAGGGCTGAGCTGACGGCTATGGGGGATACAACCAAGTATAGGAAAAGCTCTTCGTCGGGTTTTGATGGACTTAGAAGTGGTGGAAATGCCAAGTATGCCTTCAATTCTTCGAATGCCTTCTGAAATTCGTCAGTCCATTCAAAAGCTTTCTTTAGGATTCTAAAGAATGGCAGACATTTATCTATTGCCCTTGAGATGAATTTGTTGAGTGCCGCGACTCTTCTATTTAGGCTTTGCACCTCCTTGACGTTCTTCGGGCGGCTCATCTTTAAGATTGCTTGGATCTTGTCAGGGTTGGCTTCGATATCCCGTTGGGATACCATAAAGCCGAGGAACTTTCTCAATGATACCCCGAACACACATTTACTGGGATTGAGCTTCATTTCGTAAAGGCGAAGAGTCTCGAACATCTCCCTAAGATCATTCATGTGGTGATCCTCTTCTTTGCTTTTCACCAACATGTCGTCTACGTATACCTCGACGTTCCATCTGATCTGTCAGACGAACATTTTGTTCACAAACCTTTGGTACGTTGCCCTCGAATTCTTCAATCTGAATGGCATGACCTTGTAGCAAAAAAGGCATTGGCTAGTGACGAACGATGTCTACTCTTGGTCAGACTCCTCAAGCTTAATCTGGTTATAACCATAGAAAGCATCCATGAAGCTCAACATCTGGTGCCCAACCGTCGAATCCACGAGGAGGTCTTTTTGTGGGAGGGGGTAGCTATCCTTTGGATAGGCTTTATTTAGGTCGGTGAAGTCCACATACATTCTTCACTTCCCATTCGATTTCTTGACCATGACCACGTTGGCCAACCATTCGAGATAGTAGACTTCTCTAATGAAGCTTACCTCCAACAGTTTATGAACCTCTTCGGCTATGACATTGTCCCTTTCTTGAGCGAAGACCCTATTCCTTTGGTGAACGGGTGGAAAGGATGGGGAAACATTGAGCTGATGGACCATGATGCTTGGGTTGATCCCAAGCATATCTTCATGGCTCCAAGCGAAGATGTCCAGGTTGTTACTTAGGAAAAGGATCAGCCCATTCCGAATTGAAGGGCTAGCTAGCATGCCGATGTGAGTGACCCGATTCGGATATCCTTCATCTAGGGAGATGGTGTCTAATCCCTCCGTCAGCTTTACATTCACTCATCGTTCTTCGATGTTCATGGTGGTCATTTGTTCGTCCATCTCTAGTATGGCTACGTAGCATTCCCAGGCCGCCACCTAATCTCCTTGGGCCTCTCCTATCCCATACTCCGTTGGGAACTTCAATAGTAGGTGATACATGGGTATGGCTACCCTCCATGCAATGAGAGTTGGTCGTCCTATGATGGCATTGTAAGCTGATGAGCAATCCACTACCAAGAAAGTGACATCCTTGGTGATTTTTTGAGGATAGGTGTCGATGGTGACTGGCAATGTGACGGATCTAACAGGCACGACTTTCGTTCCGCCAAAGCCTACTACAAGGACGTCCGATGGCATGAGTTGCTCCTTTTTTATCCTCATTTGTTGGAAGACCGAATAGTAGAAGATGTCAGTTGAGCTTCCCTTGTCTACCAAGACTCATCGGGTTTTGTAGTCCGCTATGGTCAGATTGATCACCAAGGCATCATCATGGGGATGATGGACTCGTCGGGAATCCTCCTCAGTGAAGCTAATCACTGGGTCATCCATCTGAGTAAGCTTGGGTAGAGGACCAGTGAGCTGAACATTTTGCACCATCCGTAGGTAAGTCTTCCTTGCCTTCCTTGAGGACCCGATCATCATGCTCCCCTTGACGATTACTTTTATTTCTCCAAGTGAGGCCTTGGGTCGTTCCTCGATTCATCGATTCGACTCTTGGTCCCTCAGTGGGTTTTCTCTTGCCTTTTCTCTCCCTACGAACCGTTGCAATTTCCCTTGTCTAATAAGGGCTTCTACCTATTGCTTTAAGTCGTAGCAATCAGAGGTGTTGTGCCCATGGTCGCGATGGAAGCGACAATACTTATTCCTTGGCCTTTTATTTAGGTCGCCCTTCAACTTATCGGGCCACATCAAGGCAGGGTCGCCCCTAATTTGCATTAGAACCTAATCGAGCGAAGTGTTAAACGAAGTGAAGTTGGCTACCCATCCCAGCAAGAGCCTTGGTCTTCATTCATCCCTTCTATCACTCATTTGGGCTGCCTTCCTTCCTCTGTTCGAGCAGGGATCGTCATGCTTTTCTCTTTTCTTTGGTCCGACCCCTCTTGCGATCATGGCATCTTTGGCGTTCATAAATTTTGTGGCTCGGTATAGCATGTCAACCATGGTTTTTGGGTCATTCTTGTGAAAAGAGAACAAGAACTTTCCGGATTGGAGACCATTGGTAAAGGCTATGACCAAGACCTTATCATCAACTTTGTCAACTAGTAGTGCCTCATGTTTGATATTTAGGAGGCTTGCTGAGGACCTCTTATAGCGCTGACCTCCAATGAAATGTGTGATGAAGAGCCCACTTAATTCCTTGAAGGTTGAGACGGAATTAGGGGTTATCTTGCTGAACCATACTCGTGCTGGTCCTTTGAGTGTGGTGGGGAAGGCTCTGCACATGATCTCGTCTGAAACCCCTTGCAGGTGCATGAGAATTTTGAATGACTCTAGGTGGTTGAGGGGGTCCTTCGATCTGTCATATGCTTCCACTTGTGGCATTCTAAACTTGGCTAGAAGGAGAAGGATGTGACTAGTGCAGTGAAGGGAGAATCAATACGATGGACTAGTTCATCCAAGCTAGTGGACACCCGACCCTTTAGGGCATTCATTATCATATTCATCTTTTCTTTCATCATCTGCATCTCTTGCGCCATGCGTAACGTGCCAACTTCCAGCTCGGAGGGACGACTGGTATCCTGTTGGTCTCGTCTACTGACGGCATTACTTTCCTCTTGGTTGTCCCTTTCTTGGCGATCATTCATTGGGGGACGATTGTTGTCGCGTTTGTCCTTATCCTGTCCATCATTCTTATTGTTCGCCTCATTATCATTCCAATTCGTAGTTCTGCTGAGTGAGCCGTTCAACCGTTGCAGCAAAGGTTTGTACCTACCTCTCCAATGCGTTGGCCGGGTTCCCGATCTTTTGGTTAGTGGTGGCCATTGATCGTGTCAGGACCATACAACTCTTTGTCATTGGAACAGCGATATGGCTTATCACTCCTTCCTACAGACAGCACCAACTGATGATGTACAAAAATCGTCAATAAGTTGATCGTCCACACATGTGCCAATGGATGTACCTAAAGAACAAAAGAGAAGAACCAATCAAAGGGCACCGGTGGGGTACTGGCCAAAGACCCTCCAAAGGTTAAGTCAGTAATAGAAGAATCTCCAAGAACTCAAGAGTGCAAGAGCTAGGGAGAATTCATATACCTAAAGAAGGGTAAGATTTGTGGTTTATATAGTGGTAGAGAGCTGACCCGAATCCCTTGATACGGGGGAATTTCCTCGTAAAGAGAAGGATCCCAAGATACTCGGGATGACCTTTCCATATATAAGAGTTCTAATTGCATGGTAGGGCCTTTGATCATGATGTGCAAGCAATTTCCATGTAAGGATGTGTGAGTGAGCCCCATGCAACCCCCATAGAAACCCTAAGGGATGGGTCGTACGGATCAGGGATTACCTAATCCGTCAGCCCCTAGGTTAATCGTCCCTTTCAGGGGCTAATCATCCCTTTCGAGGGTGGTCTTCCCTTTCAGGGGTTGATCTTCCCTTTTGAGGTTGATCTTCCCTTTCAGGGGTTGATCTTCCCTTTTGAGGGTTAGTCATCCCTTTTGAGGGTTGGTCGAAATTTTCGCTCATCAATTTTATTTAGAAGCAAACATATCACGACAAATCATAATCCATTCTTTCAAAAAGTGAAACAAAATACAACAAGAAAAAATAAATTATATCTCTGTTACTTTGAAAATTGGATTCTTCCATCCTTATGCAAAAAAAATTAACCTTTTTTATATCAGAGCTTTTCACTTGAGAAATCACTAAGAATCACACATACATAGTAGCATTTATTTTTTTGGTCACGCTATAAGTAATATTTGATTTTTTCGGCACCAAAGGCCCTCAACCTTTTGCCTTTTTGTTCACAAGAGAACCCCACTATAAGCCTTCTTTTGCTCATTTGATTTTTCCAAATTTGAAATCACATGGGCCAGAAAGCTATTTGAAAATAGCTAGCTTAAGAGCATCTTCAATAGACTAGCCAAAGTCATTTTTTGGAGAGTAAGCAAACTCAAGAAATCAGCTTCAACAGCCTCTCTAAAATGCAAACTTTTTCAAAAAAGTTTTAGAGTTGCCACAATTGCTCTCTTGGCGTAGAGAGCACTGAAGTTTCTCTATAAAATTTTAATACAATAAAATATCCATTCTTATAATTTTTTAGGGAAAAATGCCCATACACCCCATATACTTTGAACAAGTGGCCAAAACACCTCATGAACTTTTTTACTGGCCAATTTACTCCCTAAACTATACACACCTGCCAAATTAATGTCTCAGTTAGTTTCACGTTAAAACACTAACAGAATAAGAGCATGTGAGAAGCATGTGACCTTTAGAAATTAACTAAATTATTGTTTACATGATAGAAAGAGGAGAGAGGAGAGACTGATCGGCACACAGAGAGAGAGAGAGAGGCAGTAGATCCATCAGAGGAAATGATTGGATCTTAGTTCTAACATAGATCGGACAACTCATACCTCACCATACCCAAATAAAATGCTAGAAAGAAAGACTCACCAGGTTTTTTGCAATTTCTTTTTTCGAATTGCTAGCATGGGGATTTTTCTAGGTGAGTTGTGCCGCTTCACAGCTAGGCCTCTCTTTGTAAACTCTTTTTTCTCTTTTAATAGTACTTCTATCCATAGTTGTCAAATCGTGAATCGATTTTTTATTTTTCTATATCGTGTATCGTATAAAATCGTTTATCGTAAGATACACAAACATCTAATAAAATTATAACACTCTCAAAAAAAATTAAAAACTAATTATATATATACATATATAAAAGGTATATTAATTATAAATTAGAAATATTTTCAACTAATGACCAATATAATCATTACTTATGCAATAAAATTTAACAAAGCTAACTATGTAAATCAAATTAACTTATCTGTATAACATGCACGTTCAAATTGATTAAACTCATAAGTGATAATACATAATATATGAACCAAAATAATAATATCTTTTTGTAAAGTTGTGATTTTCAAATATGTATTTTGTTGGCTTTTATTCCGTGCCAAATTTGATTGTAATTTTATTCAATCTTATGTACCCTGTATTTGTTGTGGGATTTTATTGTAAGGGTTGTGTGATAGTGAGAGAGAGTGTGAAGACTCAAGCAATTGAAGCAAGGAGGGTTTTCGCGGGTATCTCGCGACTAAGCATCCCGCGAAAAGATGCATGTGCCCTACACATAATTGGAATGCGAAGAGTCAGTACAAATGGAGACAGTTGTGTCTCGCGAGTATCTCGTAGGTAAGGCCTTCCTGCGAGACACTCGCGAGACATTCTGTTCTGCCAGACTGTACTATCTGATACACACTTTCTGCACCCACACTATATATACCCACATTACCCACAAATGATGAGGAGAGCTTCTGAGAGAAAACCCTAGCAAAAACACTTGAGAGTTAGAAATTGATATACCAACAATTCTATACACATTTGTTTGTAGAATTTCCTCATCTCCTACCTCTCCATTTCCATACCATTGAGAGGTTGATAGCCCAAACACTTACCACACCCTTTCAGAGTGTCAAGTGATCGTTTGGTGCTGCTGGGAAGCATTGGAAGAAGCCAAGGATGGCAGATGCAACATGGAGCTTGTTGCGGGATCCGGAGAATTAGACAAGACACGGTTCCGAGAAGCCTTGTTGGAGTAGGAGCTTAGAGGGCTTAGGTACATCGGGTAGATTAGGCTTGGAGGGTCTCTTGCTAACCCATGTATCCCAACTGATTGTCTAGTGGATCGATTACCGCTTGGAGGGCGGCGGAGAGGTTTTTCGTTGAGTTCTTCGGTTTCCTCTTCGATAACACATCGGCGTGTTATCTGTGTTCTTCGATTACTCTTGTACATTTCATTTTACTGCTGTGTTGCTTTAAATATGGATTAGAGTAGTTCTCTTGCTTGTATGCTTGTGTTTACACTATTCCGCACTTAGTATTAAGTTAGTGTAAAATCAACCAAGCTGTAACTTTAAATTAGGGGTCTAAACAAGCTCTTGTGTTTTTAACACATTTTCGAGCTTTCAATTGGTATCAGAGCGGGTACACTCGCTGTGGTTTATATACCTGAGTGTGATCCTTGACCCCGTTTGAGATGGATCGATCTCAATCTTTGAATGTTCCACCATATTTTGATGGTAGTAACTATGCCTTTTGGAAAGTCCGAATGAGAGCATTCTTGTGTTCAATTGATGATACTGTTTGGGATGCGGTAGAAGTAGGATGGACTAAGTCGGAGGCTGCTAAATCCACTTAGGATAAGGCAGCACTTGCGGCAACTAATGCTAACAGTAAAGCTTTGAATGCAATTTTTTGTGATGTTTCTCCAGATGAATTTCACAGGATTTCTCACATAACAATAGCTAAGGAAGCTTGAGAGATATTGGAGACCACATATGAAGGAACAAAGAAAGTAAAGGATACAAAGTTGCAGATGCTAACCACCAGATTTGAGGAGCTGAAAATGAGTGAGGACGAGTCATTTGACTCTTTCTACAGTAAGCTGAATGAAGTGGTTATTGGCAAGTTCAACTTGGGTGAGAAAACGGAGGACTCAAAGGTAGTAAGGAAAATCCTCCAATCATTGCCGGAGAGTTTCAGAGCAAAAGTCACAGCTATAGAGGAAAGTAAAGACTTGGATGAGATCAAAATCCAAGAGTTAATTGGATCTCTCTAAACATACGAGCTGGGATTGCCTTCTCATAAACCGAGCAAATCTCTTGCTCTTAAAACCATCACCAAGAGAATGGACAACTCTACCGAAGAGGATGATGTGGAGAAGGACGTAGCATTACTTGCAAAGAACTTCCGAAAATTTCTGAAGATGAAAAACAGTGGGAAGCCCTTCAGCAAAGGAAAGTTCTCTTCCTCCAAGGGTGATGGGAAGGAGTTCAAGAAGAAAGATGGGAAGGAGTTTCAATCCCCTCAAGGAATTGTGTGTTTCGAATGCAATGGCCATGGGCATCTCAAGAAAGAGTATCCTAACTATTTGAGAGGGAAGGGCAAGGCATATGCCACAACCCTTAGTGATTCGGATTCTTCCAATTCCGATTTGGAAGCGAGCTGTGATGAAGAAGGGAATTTCTCAGCATTTATGACTATTGCTCATGTTGAGTTTTCGGAGGACTTAAATTTGCTTATGCAAGAACTTGGAGAGTATAGTGATGAGGAATACATGGGAATTGTAGAAGAATCGAATGCTGAAGAAGATGAAGATACAACTGGTCTTCAAGAGAACTACAATTCACTTCTCGAGAAGTCTAGAGAATATGCAAGGGTCGCCAAGGCAGCCGTGAAAAAGATGAAGAAGGCAGATGAGGACTATAAGAGTCTTCTAGTGCAATATAAGGAGGCCAAATGTGAAATAGAGACGTTGAATGGAGAACTGACCGAAGCCTACTCAAAGATAAAATCTCTTAAGCTTGAGGTGGTTCAAGCAAATGCCAAGGTAGAGCAAGTATCCACAAAGAAACTTGGTGATGTCCTCTCTCATAAAAAATCCTTCTCCGATAAAATCGGATTAGGATACACCGGAGAAAGTAGTTCAGTTGTCAATATCTCCAAAGAAGTGAAGTTTGTGAAGGCTAAAGAGCCAATTGTAGTTGCCCCTACTGTGGAGAAGGCAAAAGTTGAGAAGAAGAAGAATGTGGCTGACTAGCGGGTGTTGAACAAGCCCCGTAATCAATCTGTGGTCAGGTCTGAAGCCAGAGCAAAATCTATTCCATAATTGCAAAGAGGTCCTAGAACGAATCATGTGTGTCATCACTGCGGACTTCAAGGGCACACCCGACCAAATTGTCATAAGCTGAGAGCATTGAGGAATGCTAATGATCAAAGGTCAAGAGGACCAAGAAATGACAAGAGGACTAGGGTTGTTGAGCCATCGAGAGGTCGAAATGGTGATCCCGGAATGATGGACGTGATGAAGATGATTGGTGCATTCACCAACTACTTGGAAAGTTTTACTAGAAAGTTTGAAAGTCCTAACTCTCGTACCCAATCCTATAGGGATATCACCCCAAATGCACGTGACGTGTGGGTGAAGAAGGGTACTCATGCATGATCACCTCCTATGTCCATGCATCAATACTTCCAATGTTTAGGATCATAGGTTCATGCATCATATTATGCATTGCTTTCTATTTAAAGCATGTGTTTCTTTTACAAGTTTTGTTTTGTACTTGTGTTTGTTGATCTTACTTTATTTGTTCTGTTTTTGAATGTGTTCAAAAAATTCAAATACCCATAAAAATTTGAAAAATCTTCAAAAAGTTTGATTGCTTGTGTTGTGTATATCACATGGGAGTTTGGCCTAGTACCTTCGTACGCGTAGTGCATTTACGAGCTTAGCTTGTTATGTATGCACATATATCTTTGTGGGAGAAATCTTGAAAACTATGGGTGATTGTTGTAAATAGATCTTCAAGCTTGTCATGAATGATTGGTCAATAGTCTTGATGGTCTTGATACATGCATAGACTTGTGCCTATATATCTTCCCACCTTTATTTTATGTTTTTGCTATAAGAGTTCACCAAATGTAAATCTCACAATGAAAAAGAGATTAAGAGCTGCAAAAGCTTGTCGCACATACTAGTATTTGACTAGGAAAAAGGGAAAACGACTTTTTGTATTGAAATGTATGGTACTCAAAAAGCCAAAGGCTAACTCTCAATGTTGAAATATCAAAAATTTCAAGCACTGTTCTCAAAATGAGATGTATTATCCAAAAAGGATTAAATCTTATGATTTATGCAGAAGCCAAATGAAAAGCTTCTAAGTTTTGTAATCATTCTCTTGTGGGAGGTCATATATGTTCATCTCTATAATTGAGATTGACCACTTGATTTCGTACCAGCTATGTATGACTTGATTGAATTGATCATTGAAGTTTCACTCTGGTCTATGGACTATTCCACATTTGATACTCACACACAACACACAAGACTTTGTTCAGATAATGCTTATCTCATTTGTGTGATTGTACATGTTCAAATGTGATGTGTATACTCAATTTCTTGTTGATCAAACCCAAAAAGATTTTTGAGTGTTTTATAAGTTTTTGAAAGTGATTTTGATACTTTTGTGTCTCTAGTTTTTGTTCAAAATGCAATTTTGTGTTTTTCTTCAAAAACTGGTTCAGAGGCATTTTCGCGAGTAGCTCATGACTTAGAGCTTCCCACGAAATGTGCTTGAGGGAAATTAAAAAGTCACATTTTCATACAGAAACTCTCGCTACTGCCTCGCGAGTACTTCGCGACTAAACTCTTCTCGCGAAATGTTTTTAGGCAAAACTGAAATTTTTTCAAGTTCATACAGAGGCTATCGCGACTGTATCGCTACTGTTTCGCGACTAAGAGCTTCTCGCGAAAGCTTCAGTATGTCTCACAACTTATATCGCGACTGTCTAACCCGCAAAAAACGCGTGTTTTCAATTTTTATGTAGCAGATTTGACATCTTTTCAAAACTCATAACTTCCCTCGCATTGCCTCTCTTGAACCTCTCTCAACCCAAAATCAATTTTCTTTCAAACCCCATCAATTCCAAGCTTGTTTTCTGCGATTTTAACTTTAAGGTATGTTTTCTAAAACATTTTTCCTTTTGTTTGTCATAGATTATGCAGAAAATTAGTTAGGGTTCTCAAAATTGGGGATTTTTCGAAAATGGGTTGGGGTTCTTAATTTTTGTGAAATTTTTTCCAAAATCTTGATTGGGATGAGGCTCATTTGCTATTTGTGTATCTGTGTTGGCCCTTTGTGGCAGTTTGAGCATGTATTGAGGCATATTTCATTCTGTTCATGCATTTTTCATCATCTGTGAACTCTGTTGCATGATAGGTGTTTGTCAAAATGTCCAAGTGACATTCTTGTGCTGAATTGGACTCAAGTGAGTTCCAATGATTGTTTTTTTTTTTTTTTTTTTTTTTTTTTTTTTTTTTTTGTCTTGACTAATCATGCTTACCATGTTTTGGTCTTTGTATTTGTGTTTCACACACTTTGCCCATGTTGCACACACTAGGGCCCTCTAGGCACACCTCATACATCTCCTGTTGCATCCCCATGCATCACATGCTGCACACACATGCATCAGCACATGCTCAGCACAAACACACACATGCACAAGTACTTATTTTATGCACTGTGATTATGCTTACTTGGTTTAATGCCTTTAGCATGTTATTTGTGTTTATTTACTCTGTTTTTGAGTTTTTTTTTTTTTTTTTTTCTTTTTTTTTTTTTGCTCTGTTTTTAAATTGTTGTACCTTTGCTTTGAACAAACATGTGTCTAATCATGTTTTAGGTTCTATTTTGCGTTTGCACACTTGGTTCTTTTCTATTTGTGTTCCTTTGCATAGATGGCTCCTACTAAGCATGTAGCCACCAAGAAATCAACTTCCAAACGTGCACGCACTGATTCTGATCACTTCAAGTCTGCTGAGGCTGATATGAGGTACAATGACTGTTACAACAAAGCCACAATTATCATAGAAAGGGTGGTTCAGTTGGAATCTCTTAAGGACACCTTCATCCCTAAGGTGTTCAAAGAAAGGACTTGGACCAAGTTATTGAACCCGGTTGGGATTGTCTACTCAGAGATCATAAAGGAGTTTTTCTCCAATGCTATAAAGGACGGAGATCGTATAGAGTGCTGGGTAAGGCACAAAGAATTTGTGATTACAAAGGAGATCATACAATATTTTTTGGAGATTCGTCCTCCATCTTAGCCGATTTCAGTTCAATATGAAGACAGATTGGGGTCCACTGAGGAGATGGTGGAAATTCTTGGTGGTACACCAAAGAAGTCTTCCATGAATACAATCCCATTTTCACCAGAGATGAGGGCTTTGGCACATGTGATGATCCATAACCTGTACCTGGTCACCAACCTCATTACACTGTCAGCTGGAAGGACAAAGTTTCTATACGATCTCTTTACTCACAAGAAGATTGATATATGTGGACATATCTTTCATATGCTGAAGAAAAGCATTGAGAAGCAACATTCAAGAACAGTTATGCCTTTTCCCTCACTGATTATGGGTCTAATTGTGAAGACAAAGCTCAAATTCCCGAGTGGCCTCGCTGTGGTTCCGAGGGACTATCCCATTGGTGTACACACAGTCACCAGGAGCACAGCCCACATCAAAGGTTCCAAAACAGGAGTGCATACAATACCACAGGATCGTGTTACGAACGAGGGTGAAGATACGGAAGAGGAGATTGATAGATTCACTTCTGCCACAGAGCCATCAGCTCAACCATCATCCTCAGCACCAGCACGAGGACCAAACAAACTCGACCGTCTTCTTGACAGACTAGAGCAGATGTACACTATGCTAGATTCCCAAATGCGGCACACAGCGGACCAGTTTGCTTATGTCCAGGGTCAAATCACAGCCTTGTCATCTCATATCGATGATTTATCCATCGACCATGGTTCAGACTCTGAGTCCAACCAGTTCTAGCCCTTTGGCCATTCCGGTCAAAAAGGGGGAGAAACTTTTGAGGGGAAGCTTGCACAGTGTTAGGGGGAGCATAGGTTCAAGCTTAGAAACATTGGTTTTATTGGTTATCGGTTTACTTGGGTTTATTTTTTTTGCTTCTATAACTACTGCTTTTACTGTTTTTGTTTAAAACTTCAGTACAATCTGTTTTTAATTTCAGTTTATATTCAATATGTTTGTGTCTATCTCTATGCTTTTGTAGCATTTTCTTTGTACTTTTAGATATTGCGAATATGTCTTGAGTACTTCACACTTGTGCCCTTAGTAGGATTGTTCCTAGATGCATATACTTCGTGTATTTTGCATTGGTCGTGTGATAGGACATGCAAGTAATCATTAGTAATTGCTACTTTTTACATGTCCGGATGAACATTTAGTTGTTATATGTTCATTGGAGTCATTCTTTAATGACTACCCTTATTTGATCAAGATATGCTTACATGTTTTATAGTGTTTACAAAGTTGATCGCATTTTACTTGCTCATGTACGTACCTTGTACTCAACTTGTCATAAGATTAATGAAAGTTTTGTTTGTGTGCGAGTGTTTCAGGTTACAGGTATAAACATGCAAGTGCTTCACAGTTTTTTAGATTAGGTGTGAGTGAGTTTTGCCACTGTTCCCAAACTCACGTTTAAGGCTAGATTCTGTTTTAGGGGTTTTGTCACGGAATAGCCAAAAGGGGAGATTGTAAAGTTGTGATTTTCAAATATGTATTTTGTTGGATTTTATTTCATGCCAAATTTGATTGTAATTTTATTCAATCTTATGTACCCTGTATTTGTTGTGGGATTTTATTGTAAGGGTTGTATGATAGTGAGAGAGAGTGTGAAGACTCAAGCAATTGAAGCAAGAAGGGTTTTCGCGGGTATCTCGCGACTAAGAATCCCGCAAAAAGATGCATGTGCCCTGCACATGACTGGAATGCGAAGAGTCAGTACAGATGGAGACAGCTATGTCGCGGGTAAGGCCTTCCCGCGAGACACCCACGAGACATTCTGTTTTGCCAGATTGTACTATCTGATACACACTTTCTGCACCCATACTATATATACCCACATTACCCACAAATGATGAAGAGAGCTTCCGAGAGAAAACCCTAGCAAAAACACTTGAGAGTTAGAAATTGTTATACCAACAATTCTCTACACATTTATTTGTGGAATTTCCTCATCTCCTACCTCTCCATTTCCATACCACTAAGAGGTTGATAGCCCAAACACTTGCCACACCCTTTCAGAGTGTCAAGTGATCGTTTGGTACTGCTGGGAAGCATTGAAAGAAGCCAAGGATGGCAAATGCAACATGGAGCTTGTTGCGGGATCCGGAGAACTAGACAAGACACGGTTCCGAGAAGCTTTGTTGGAGTAGGAGCTTGGAGGGCTTAGGTACATCGGGTAGATTAGGCTTGGAGGGTCTCTTGCTAACCCATGTATCCCAACAGATTGTCTAGTGGATCAATTACTGCTTGGAGGGCGGCGGAGAGGTTTTTCGCCGAGTTCTTCGGTTTCCTCTTCGATAACACATCGGCGTGTTATCTGTGTTTGCATCTCTCTTCCCCACTCTTGCCCATTTCATTTTACTGTTGTGTTGCTTTAAATATGGATTAGAGTAGTTCTCTTGCTTGTATGCTTGTGTTTACACTATTCCGCACTTAGTATTAAGTTAGTGTAAAATCAACCAAGCCGTAACTTTAAATTGGGAGTCTAAACAAGCTCTTGTGTTTTTAACACATTTTCGAGCTTTCACTTTTCATCATCTTGGCTAATCAACTTCATCTAAGTCAATGTTATCATCATGTTCCACAGTTTGCCAAATTATTTTTTCATAGACATTTTCTTCATTATTATCAACATTTACTATTTTTTTATTCTAATAATTTATTCTTTGTATTTTTTTTCTTGGCATTCAAGCTTTTTAGACTCATAATAATAATAATAAAAAAATAATTATATTTTCATTTAATACATTATTAATAGCATAGATAATAAATTTGTCAATATGAAAGTGAGTGTTATAAGTATAGTCTAAATTTTGTAGGAGAAAGAGAAGGGAGGAAAAAAAAACTCATGGACTTGCTATTTTATTAGACTCAATTAAGTTTCTCAATAGTTTTGTGTTAAAAAAGTCTAACAACTTGTTTAAATCAAATAAAACCACAAATTTTACCAAAAAAACTCATTTTAAACCCACATATCTACGTATCGTACGATAAGTACGATTCATCGATACAATACGATTCATACGATACGCACTTATGTATCGGATGATTCATGAGCACTTACGATACGTCTTTATGATACGAAACTTTTTATACATGATACGATATGGCTCGTACGATATGTATCGCGTATCGTACGATACTGACAATTATGCTTCTATCTTTAATCTAAAAGAAACACAATTTAACAAACACTAAAAAAAATATAGATGAAAATAACAATTTCAATTTGAGAGAGAATTCTTGTACACCAAAATTATAACCAAAAAAATAAAAAAAAATAAAAAAACGTTCTTGTATTAATGATCCAAGAACAATACATACCACAAGAAAGAGAGAGCATTAATTTCAGTACTCTTTGTTAGATTTAGCTAAGAATGTATAAATGAAATCCATATATATTATTTTGTAAATTGCTTTATTCTTCTATGTTCATGAACAAATGAGTTAGTTAGACAAACTAATCAATTAAACAAAACCAAATTTGTGGAAGATAATCCAGCCAAAATCTCTCCACAGCTTTCATCTCTTCCAAGCGTATACCAGCAATGAAAACCCAAATGGGCCACCCAATTTTGTCTCCTCTGTGCTGGCCCATTCCATTATAAAGCTTTCCTCCCGAAGACCCTACCAAAGACCACATAGAAACTGAAGATGATGACAAGCTTTTCCTCGTCTTTCTCCATTCAATCCCACTCAAGGATGAAAAAGGATATTCTCTTATGGGTCTACTGCCTCTCTCTCTCTCCTCTGCGGTCAGTCTCTTCTTTCTATAATTTAGTTAGTTTTTAAATGTCACATCCTTCTCACATGCTCTTTTTTTGTTAGTGTTTTAACATGAAACTAATTGAGGTATTAATTTGATAGGTGTGTATAGTTTAGGCCCTTTAGAAAGTAAATTGGCCAATAAAAAAGTTCAAGGGTGTTTTGGCCACTAGTTCAAAGCATAGTTGTCAAAAAGTGAATTGCATCATGAATTGATTTTTAACTTTTTTCGTATCCTGTATTGTATCGCATCGTATCGTGTATCGTAAGATACATAAACACTTAATAAAATCTATAAAAAAATTATAGATATACATATATAAAGGGTATATTCATTATAAATTTTGAATATATTCAGTTAATGAGTAATTTATTCATCACTTATGTAATAATATTTAACAATCTAACTAAATAAATCAAACTAGCACATGTTTATAACATACACATTCAAATTGCTTAAATTCAAAAGTGCTAATACATTACAAATGACCCAAAAATTAATTTATTTTATCATATTGGCTAATCAACCTCATCTAAGTCAATTCTATCATCATGTTTATTATTTTGTAGATTTATTTCTTTATTAACATTTTCTCCATCATCATTAACATTTACTATCTATTCTTGTTTTTTTTTTTTTTAATAATTAAAAAAATTTCTACTTGGCATTCTAGTTTCGTGGACTTATAACAATAATGAAAAAAAAAAAAAAATTTAAAATTTATATTTTCAATTAATTTATTATTCATAGTATAGAAAATAAATTTTGTAAATATTAAAGTGAAATGTAAGTGTATACTATGTAGTCCAAATTTTGTAGAAGAAAAAGAGGGAAAAAAAAACTTATGAATATGTTATTTTATTAGGTTAAATTAAGTAACCTAATGATTTTTGATGAAGCGAAAATTTTTCAGTCAGAGTGGCCAGATGGAATCAATCCTTAACCTGTGTAAATGTATCTCCAAAGATGGTCACCGGTGTGGTGCCTGCCACAACGCCTTCGATGCCAAAGTCAGTATAAGATAACTCTTTGTAAATCTAAATAGAGTAGTAGAAAAATAGTGAAAGTATCTCAGAAATTTCTTGTACCTTGTGTCCCCCTTGTGAGGGTCTTTATATATGTTTTTATGGCTGCTAGCCGTTGGGGTAGTTATGGTGGCTTTAATGTCCCTCTTGCTAATGTTTTGTGCATTGAAATGTGGCTTCAATGTGCTCCAACGATTCATACAGCTGGCTTTGTAACCGTCTGGGGTATTATGGGCGGTATTGAATGATCTTGCTACCCTCGTCGGTTTCGTGGATATTTCCTTAGACCCGTCTTCAGAAGATGGTCTTGTCTGTCCTCTTAACCTCGTCAGTATTTGGTTTCGTCAGTCCCATCAGCTGCCCCCGGATTCTGAGGTTGTCATGACACGTTACGATGACCATAGAATATGAAAAGTTATGGGTTGTAAATGACTCTTGGGGTTTCGCTCCGCATTAAATGCATAGTGGCGGCGTCTTACTGGTTGTGGCCCACGTGGCACATTCTGACTGGTGAAGTTAATGCTCCAATTTGTGGGACTATTGGGTTTCCCGCTGGTTTTCAGTTTTCTGGGCCTTGGTTTTAACTTCTCTCCTTCTCATTTTTCCTTTTCACTTTTCTCAAAACTTCCAATTATTATTCTAAGCATTTCGTTCGCTGACCTCCCTCTGTCATTCTTTTGGTGTGCTGTGCAGTGGTGCTTCCGCCATTTTTAAGGTACATTTCTTCTCTTTTTTCTGCTCTTCCTTTCCTCTTTTATTCTATTGCGACGTTGCTTCTGAGTCCTTTATTCTTTTCTTTTTCTTTGTCCTTTTGTTTGCCTTCTGTTTTTTTGGGATTTAGCTTGTATCGTTTCCTTTTGTGTTTCTCTCTAGATTTCCATGGTTAATAGCTCTGAGATTAGGATAGTGTGCCCATCAATCTCCTTCCTTTTTGCGCGCTTAGGGGGGTCTTTAGGCGTTTTTCCACACCTTGAGAATTTCATTTTCGAGGGTAATTTTTTGAGCATTGCGTTGGCCAATCTGTTGCCTTTGCTTCGCCAATCGATTGATTGGTTCGAGGGTCGGGTAAGAGAGCAGGGAACAATGTCTAAGGTCAGGTCTAGCAAGCTCGAGACTGGGTTGTCGTCTAGCAGTGACCCAGTGGAGGGGGACACGGCCGTCTCTACCCCTCGGAAAGTTAGGACTTTTTATGCCCTTGGGGAGAAGTGTAGATTGGATGCTAACACACTAGGGAGATTTAAGGATAGATTCCAATTCCCGGAGTGAGTTAGGGTTCGTCTGCCCAGTGAGGAGGATCGGGCTTGTCACTTCTTCCCAGGGGAGGTATGCTTTTATGAGTCTGCTTTCCTTTGTGGGTTGAGGTTCCCTGTCCATCCCTTCCTCATGGAGCTGTTAGATCGTTTTAGTATCGCTCCCGGGCAGCTTATGCCTAACTCGTGGAGAATAGTGGTTAGCTGTATGGGAATATGGCTGGCCGCTACAGATGGGGATATGCTCAAGGTTGACGAGCTTATCTACTTGTACCACTTAAAAGCGTCTAAGGAACACGGGTACTATGAATTGGTGCCCTGGAGTGGAAGACTAGGATCGTCAAGGGTTTACCTTCGTCTTTCAGGTACTAGAAGTCTAGATTTTTCTTTGTGTCTGGGGACGATTTTGAGACTCCCTCTGGCGAGGTTTGGGGTGATCTCCCGAGGTTGCATCATCGGTGGGGATCCCCGACCTTAGGTGCGTCAATTTTTCTTCTTTTCTTTTAAGTTTCGTTGCATCTACAGTTATCGCCACTAATCCTTTTACTTTTTGTTTTGCGTAGTTAAAAGACGGCCTAAGCTTAAGAACAGGTATAAGGAGCGGGTACAGAAGGCAATTGAATACGCGCAGACGTGAGAGCTGGGACGATCTTGTGGACCCAAGGACTCTTACCTTCTACTGTCTGGGACCAGACCCTTCTGCCTTCGTCCTGCGTAATCTTGAAATTGAAGGAAAAAAGAGTAAGTGTTATGTCCGTCAGTACTGACTTTTCCGTTTACACATATTTTTTTTTTTACAAGTGTTTCCCTCTTGTAGAGATGACGACCAAATTTAATAAGGACATGTATGCAAAGATGAGGTCGAAGAAGGATGAGCCGTTGTCAAATTTGGGAAAGAAGACGGTGCGTGTCACTGGGAAGGGTACCCTTGGTACACCAGCCGCCTCCGTTACTCCCATTGTTTCTGGTGCTGAAACGACGAGGACGGGCTATCCTTCAACCTCGGTTGAAGAGCTTCCTACTCCCGCCTTTAAGAGGCCGCGCTTGTCCAACAACGAGAAGGAGAAGGTCGATACTCGTTCGTCAACCGTTTGGGATAACGAGGGGCTTACAGTGGATAGGGCTCATGGAGTTATAACTGCTGAGGATTTAAAGGTCTTCTCTAGGGTGCCTTTTAACACTGTTGCAACTCGCCATGTCCATAAGCTTGTCCAGGTAAAATGTTTGTGCAATTTTTCGTCCTTTTTTTTTTTTCATTCTACTGACGACTTTGAATTTCTTTTTAGGTGTTGGGAGAAAGTCTCCACATTCCTCTGAGTACTTTACTCAAGAGGCCAAGGTGGCATCCCTCACATCGAGGATAGAGGCTTTGGAGGCGGAGAGTTCCACGTTGAAGAAGAACCTAATTGATTCTATGGGCGAGGCCACCACTCTGAAAGAAAAGGTGAAGACTTTGGGCGACGACCTCAGGGCTGAACGTCAGTTAACCCTGGAGAAGGATGAGCAACTTCTGAGTGCCAAGGAGAAGCTCAAGACTATTGCTGCCAGGTCTGTTGAAGCTTTCCAAACGACGAATGAGTACAACACGGTCTTGTTCAGCTGGTACTTCAAAGGTTTTGAGCTTCTGAGGAGATATCTTGTCAAACATCCTTCCGGGGTAGACTTGGAAAAACTGGATTTGGAGGAGGTTGACCAGGAGATGGCTGCTGACGAGGCTACTCAGTCTTCTGCCACTGACGCCCCTGAGGAAGCCCCTGGGAATGCCCCTGTTAGCGATGCCCCTGCTGGTGATGATGCTGCTACTGGTGCCTGAACCTGATCCTTATGAAAAAAAAAAAAAAAAAAAAATTTGTGTGCCCCTTATGTTTTTGGGGCTTTTTGTAAACCTAATTTCATAACAATTTCTTTTTGGTTTTTCTTTAAGACTAATATCTTTAGCCCAATGTTTGTGGGCTTTTAGTTGTGAAAACAATGGTAATTGCCCGTGGTTTTAGGGCTTTAATTAAATTTGTAGCAATGTACTTACTTGCATTCGTGATTGCATGCTCTTAGGTTCTGTTACTTAGTTGATTTGTTGCAACCAGCACCTCTTCCAAGGTTCTTATTGAGGGTTTTGATGAACTAGTTTCAGCCTGAACTCTGTTTTGGTTTGTTGCAAGGTTCTTGTCTCTTCAAAGGATCATTTTCACCATCAGTAGATGATGTCCGTCGAGGCAGAATCTTGCCATTCGTAACTTACATCCGTCTGAGCGGATCAGTAGAAAATGTCTTTTTAGGGATTCTGTCATCGTCAGTAACTTACATCCGTCTAGGCAGAATCTTGTTACTTAGCCATTTTTGGCTTTTGTGACTTACACCCTTTTAGGGATCTTGTCATTCGTCAGTAACTTACATCCGTCAAGGCGGAATCTTGTTACTTAGCCATTTTTGGCTTTTATGACTTACACCCTTTTAGGGATCTTGTCATTCGTCAGTAACTTACATCCGTCAAGGAGGAATCTTGTTACTTAGCCATTTTTGGCTTTTGTGACTTACACCCTTTTAGGGATTTTGTCATTCTTTGAACTTATAGCTGACTGGACCGGCTTATATGAAGACATTAGCTGAATTGTTCTTTTATTTGATTTCTGAAATGAATACATTTATTTGCTACATCTATTGGTGGTACTTCTTCAAGTGCTCGATGTTCCAAGGTCTCAGGAGCCTCTGTCCGTCTAGGGTTTCTAGGTGATAGTTGCCTTGCCTGGAGTAGTGGACGACTCGGTAGGGCCCTTCCCATGTGGGGCCAAGTTTTCCGTGGCAAGGGTCTCTGGTTGCTATGGTGACTTTGCGCAGGACGAGGTCGCCTATGTCGAGTCGTCTAAGCTTTACCCTCCTGTTGTAGTATTCGACCATCTTTTGCCGATATGTTGTCATTCTGCTGGAAGCTTTGTCTCTTACCTCGTCCAGACAATCCAGGTTGATTCGTAGTTGATCGTCGTTGTCTCCTTCATACAGTAACTCTCGTCTAGCGCTGGCTACTCCTACTTCGACCGGGATTACTGCTTTAGTGCCATAGGTGAGTCTGAATGGGGTTTCTCCTGTTGGGGTTCTTGTCATGGTCTTGTATGCCCACAAAACGTTGGGAAATTCTTCAGGCCAAGCACCCTTCGCATCATTCAGTTTAGCTTTGATGATCTTGAGTAGTGTTCGGTTCGTCACCTCCGTCTGTCCGTTCGCCTGTGGATGCCCTAAGGACGAGAATTGGTTCTTGATGCCTAGGCCTGAACAGAAGTCCCTGAAGCTTTGGCTGTCGAACGGCCACCCGTTATCTGATATGATTGTCCTCGGAATCCCGAACCTGCAGATGATATTCTTCCATACAAAGCTCCTTATTTTTGCTTCAGTGATGGTTGCTAGCGCCTCTGCTTCGACCCACTTTGTGAAGTAATCAATGGCAATCAGTAGGAATTTTACCTAACCTTTGCCTAGGGGCAACGGGCCGACGATGTCAATTCCCCATTGTGCAAATGGCCATGGGGATGCTATCGCTGTCAGTTTCTCTACAGGGAGTCGCTGGACATTCCCGAACCTTTGGCATCTATCACACTTTCTGACGAGTTCCACTGCGTCCACCTGCATAGTAGGCCAAAAATAACCTGTTCGAATTACCTTGCTTACCAGGGATCTAAGGCCAGCGTGGTCCCCGCAGACTCCTTCGTGGATTTCTTCCAAGATGTACTTAGCTTCCTCTTCGTTGACACATTTCAAGTAAGGCATGGAGAAGCCTCTCTTATATAAGGTTCCATTTAGGATCGTGAATTTGGCTGCCCTCTTCTTGATCTTCTTGTCTTCCTCTGAATCTGGAGGGAGATGCCCATCTTGGAGGAAAGACACGATTGGCGTCATCTAGCTGTTGGTGCTCTGGATCGCAAATGTTGGAACTTCCTCGATGCTGGGGCGTTTCTGGGATTCCATCATCAAACCTGTGCCCGTCGCCACTTCTTCCAACGATGCCATCTTTGCAACTTCGTCTGCTACCATATTCTGGCTTCTGGGGATCTGTACAAATTCCACCTTATCAAACTCTTGAGTCAGATGTTTTGTCAGCCTGAGATATTTCTGCATTCTCTCTTCCTTTGCTTCGTACTCTCCCTTGATTTGCCTAATCACCAGCTTTGAATCGTTTTGGACTAACAGGTCCTTAGCTCCAAGGGCCTTCCCGAGTCTTAGTCCTGTCAGTATTCCTTCATATTCGACCTCATTGTTGGTCGCCGAAAATTTCAATTGAACTCCGTATTTGAGTACTTCTCCGTTAGGGGTGGTTATAATGACCCCTACTCCCCCCCTCTTTTAGCCTGACGAACCATCTATCTGTATCGTCCATCGTTCGGCTTCGTTAGTGAGACTGTCTTCATCCGAGAGGGTGAACTCAGCGATGAAGTCCACCAAAGCTTGTGCCTTAATGGCTGTCCTGGGGTGGTACTCAATGTCGAATTGGCTGAGTTCTATTGCTCACTGGACCATTCTTCCAGCTACTTCAGATCTGTTCATGGACTTCTTGATAGGTTGGTCCGTCATCACTATGATAGGATTTGCCTAAAAATACTGTTTCAGTTTGTGTGAGGCCATTATTAACGCGAACGCAATTTTTTCAATTCTTGGATACCTGGATTTAGCCCCTTGGAAAGCTTGGCTGACATAGTAGATTGGGAGCTGTTTCCTGTCTTCTTCTCGAATCAGGGCTGCACTTACGGCTGTAACTGATACTGTTAAGCACAAATACAGGCTTTCCCCTTCCTTGGACGGACTTAAGAGAGGGGGATTACTCAGGTAGTGTTTGAGTTCCTGGAACACTGCTTCACATTCGTCGGTCCAAGCAAAAGCCTGCTTCAAGGTCTTGAAGAAGGGCAGGCATTTTTCCGTCACTCTAGAGACAAATCTATTAAGGACTGCAATTCTTCCTGTGAGCTTCTGGACTTCCTTGACGGTCCTGGGTGATGCCATGTTGATTATGGCTTGCACCTTTTCCCGGTTGGCTTCTATGCCCCTCTAGGACACCATGAACCCTAGGAACTTCCCTAAGGCCACACCAAAAACACACTTACTGGGATTCAACTTCATCTGATATTGTTTGAGGGTGGCAAATGTTTCATTTAGGTTGTCTAAATGGCCAAGTTCTTCCTTGCTCTTGACGAGCATGTCATCCACGTATACTTCCATATTTCTGCCGATCTGCTTGCTGAACATCTTGTTTACTAATCTCTGATAAGTAGCTCATGCATTCTTTAACCCAAAAGGCATTACCTTATAGCAGTAGAGTCCTTGGCTTGTGATGAAAGCTGTTTTCTCCTGATCTTCTTCAGCCATTTTTATCTGGTTGTATCCTGAGAAAGCGTCCATGAACGTCAGCAACTTATGTCCGGCTGTAGAATCCACAAGCTGGTCTATCCTCGGCAGAGGGAAACTGTCCTTCAGGCATGCCTTGTTCAAATCTGTGAAGTCCACACACATCCTCCACTTCCCATTTGCCTTCTTCACGAGGACGACGTTCGCCAGCCAATCAAGATAGTATACTTCCCGGATGAAGCCCGCCGTCAACAGTTTGTTAACTTCATCTATAACTACTCGGTCTCGTTCTGGGGCGAAGACTCTCCATCTTTGCTGGACGGGCTTCCTCTCTGGGTCGACATTCAACTTATGCTGAATGGTTTCTGAAGATATACCTGGCATGTCCTCGTGGCTCCATGCGAAAACATCTAGATTCTCTTTGAGGATCTGGACGAGCTTTGTTCTCATTTCTGGACTTAGCATCGTTCCTATTCTCTTCGTCTTTATTGCCTCTCCTTCAGCCAATTCCACTGTTTCCAAGGTTTCCACTTTATCTTCTTCTTTCTCTTCAATCATCCATGTATGGTTCTCCTTTGTAGCCAAAACGGCCTGGTAGCATTCTCTGGCTAGGATTTGATCCCCTTTTACTTCGCCGACACTGTCATCTGTTGGGAATTTTACATTCAGGCAATAGGTGGATATGGCTGCCTTCCATTTGTTGAGTGTGGGTCTTCCAATAATTACATTGTAAGATGAGGGGCAGTCTACCACCAAGAAGTCTAACTGACGGGTCAACTATTTCGGGTATGTTCCCACTGTTACTGTTAACGTCACTATGCCCTTGGGATATACCTTGTCTCCACTGAAACTGACGAGAGGGGAGTCAAATGGGCGCAGTCTCTTTGAATCTAGCTTCAATTGCTGGAAAGCAGGAAAGTAAATGATATTTGCGGAACTACCATTATCCATGAGGATCCTTTTGGTGTTGAATCCCTCTATGGTCAGCATTATGACTAAAGGGTCGTTGTGAGGCTGCTTTACTCCCCTGGCATCTGCTTCACTGAAAGACATGTCCTGGTTCGTCTGTCTATTCTTAAACGGAGGTATCATGTGGACGCTGTTCACCTGTCTTTGGCAGGTCTTCTTAAGGGATCTAAATGATCCTCCTTTGAAGGGCCCCCCTGTGATCGTATTTATCTCCCCGATCACATCTTGCGGAGGCTGGGATGGACGATCATTCCTGGATATGGACTCATGCTGGCTTTTATTGCCGTCTCTGAACTTGCTATACTCCCCCTTCCTCACGTATTTCTACAGTTTCCCTTTCCGTATTAGCTCCTCTATTTGCTCTTTTAGGTCCCGACAATCTTCTGTGTTATGTCTGTGATCCTTGTGAAACCGGCAATACTTATTCTTATCACGAACGTTAGGGGATGAATGTAATGGTCTTGGCCATTTGAGGTAATGCTTATCCTTAATCTGCGTTAAAATTTTGTCAACAGGCATAACTAGAGGGGTAAATTTTACCGTTCGAGGATTGCTATCGTCTTTCCTTCTGTTCCTGTCGCTGGTACGACGATCTGTACGCTCCCTCTTTTGTCCCCTACGCTCATCATCTTTCCTTCCTTTGTCCCCTGGCTTCTCCACCTCCCTTATGGCTGCTAATGCGTCTTCAGCATTCATATACTTCTGCGCTTTCAGGAGCATCTCTGCCATCGTCTTTGGAGGATTCTTCGCAAGTGAAGTTAGGAGCTCTCTAGATCTCAATCCCGCTTTGAAGGTCGTCAGTTGCACCTTGTCGTTAGCTTCGTCTACCTCCAGAGTTTCCCGAGTAAAACGTTTCACGTACAACCTCAGGGTTTCCTTCTCTCCCTGCTTAATGGTGAGCAAGTAGTCCGCCGGTCTCTTAGGACGTTGCCCTCCAATGAAGTGACGCAAGAAGGCGCTGCTCGAAGCTGTCAACGGACGACATTGGCAACTTTGTGAACCACTCTCTTGCAGCTTCTTTGAGGGTGGTGGGGAACGAAAGACATAATATCTCGTCAGGGGGCTGTTGAAGGCCCAGTGTCGTTTTGAAGGTATTGAGGTGATCCTGCGGGTCTCTAAGCCCGTCAAACGGCTCAAGCTGAGGCAGACGAAACTTCGATGGTACCGGACATTCAAGGACTGCTGTAGTGAAAGGCGAGTCTATGGCCCTTACCATTCTATCCACGCTTCAGTCCGTTTTCTCCTTGATGGAATTTCTCAATTCGTCCATCTCTTTCCTCATCTCTCGAAGCAGGTCTGAATTCTGTTCGACCGGAGTGGTAGGTCGTTGATGGTTACTTCTTCTATGGCTGTCTCCCTCATTCTCTGGGTTGCCCTTGGATTGATTCTCCTCTTGTTGAAGTCGTAGTTTCATTTCCTGATTTTGTCTGGTAAGTTCCTCAACGGTGGCCACGAGAGCTTAGACTTGCTAGGCCAAGGCTGCGGAATCTTGATTGGATTCCATCTGAATATAAAAGTTGATGGAGATTGCGTTTTTCAAATATGAATACGAAAATGTCGTTCCCACAGACGGCACCAAACTGATGAAGCGGAAATTCGTCAGTCAGAGTGGGCAGATGGAATTAATCCTCAACCTGTGTAAATGTATCTCCAAAGATGGTCACCGGTGTGGTGCCTGCCACAAAGCCTCCAATGCCAAAGTCAGTATAAGATAACTCTTTGTAAATCTAAACAGAGTTGTAGAATAATAGTGAAAGTATCTCAGAAATTTCTTGTACCTTCTGTCCCCCTTGTGAGGGTCTTTATATATGTTTTTATGGCTCCTAGCCGTTGGGGTAGTTATGGTGGCTTTAATGTCCCTCTTGGTAACGTTTTGTGCATTGAAATGTGGCTTCAATGTGCTCCAACGGTTCATACAGCTGGCTTTGTAACCGTCTGAGGTATTATGGGCGGTACTGAATGATCTTGCAACCCTCGTCGGTGTCATGGATATTTCCTTAGACCCGTCTTCAGAGGATGGTCTCGTCTGTCCTCTTAACCTCGTCAGTATTTGGTTTCGTCAGTCCCATCAATTTTGTATTTAAAACAAGTCTAACAACTTGTTAGATTCAAATAAAAGTACAAATTTTAACAAAAATCTCGTATGGTTCATGAGCACTTACAATACACTGATACGATACAGAACTTTTTATACACAATACGATTCGTACCGTGTATCGTATGATACAAAAAAATTGGGAAACAGTATATTTCTAGGAAAAAATTAGGCGTGTGGCATGCGTTCAAAGTTATTTAGTAAGTTAGACTCTTTTTGAAAGTCGAGTTTGGCAAACTCGACTTTGGGCTAGAAAACGAACACTATAGTGGCGTTTTTTTTAGTGGCGTTTTTCAAAAACGCCGCTATAGATACCCTATAGTGGCGTTTTATATAAACGCTGCTATAGGCACTAAAAAAACGCCACTATAGTGTTCGTTTTCTAGCCCAAAGTCGAGTTTGGCAAACTCGACTTTCAAAAAGAGTCTAACTAACTAAATAAGTTTGAACGCGTGCTATCCGGCTGATAAATTTCGAAAATTGTACTGTTTGGCAAATTTTGCCCGTATGATACTAACAACTATAGTTTAAAGTTTAAAGGGTGTAGAGGCATTTTTTTCAAATTTTTGTTCATTTCTCTCACTCTCATTCAGAAAACTCCCCCTCTCTCTTCTTCTTCTTCTTCACACTCACATACGTACAGACAGCTCTCCCCCTTTCTTCTTCTTCTTCTTCTTCACTGTCTCTCCCAACCTCACTCTCAACGTCTCTCCCCTCTTCTTGTCCAGCCACTACCGATTGAAGTCACCACTGCCTGATCAAACTCACCACAAAACCCAGCCACCGATGGGTTTAACGGTGAGTAATATTGATGGGTTATCTACATCTAATGATGGGCAACACAAACAAAGTTGAGAGTGTTTGATTTGGGTGTTGTTGGATGATAAAATATGGGTTTTGAGATTTTGGGTGTTTCTGGATGATAAAATATGGGTTTGGAGATTTGAGTTTTAAGATTCGGATTATGTTGATTTGGGTGTTGTTAGATGAAAAAATATGGGTATTGAGATTTGGGTGTTTTTCGATAATAAAATCTGGGTTTCAAGATTTTGGTGTGGTTGAATGAAGAAGAGTGTTTGGTGTTGATGATGGTGCAACCGTGGGTTGTAACAAATTTTTGGAAAAAATAAAAATAAAAATAATAAGTGAAGAAAATTTGGAGGGCGTCAGAGCCTTTTGGACAACAACAATTCAGTTTCAAAATGAAGAGGTTAGTGGAGGGCGTCAGAGCTTTTTGGACAAAATTTGGAAAGACGCGAGGCCAGCCTCCGGAAGACGAAACCCCAACTGATATACGGCGCCGCTGCAGAGATGTCTCTGAGGAGTCGGATGTAGTTGTTGGACGTGAAGACGCCGTAGAAGAGCTTGTATCTCGACTGCTCCTGCTCGATGACAATGACGAAAGTCTCCGTGTGATTTCAGTTGTCGGCGATGAAGGACTTGGCAAGACCGCTTTGGTGAGGAATGTTTATAACAGACTAGATATTCGGCATCATTTCCCATGGCGAGCCTGGGTCCATGTTTCCGGAGATCATCTTGAATATAAAGATCTCTTGCTCATCATATTAAAACAGTTTCCAGTATGCGTATTCAACAACTTAGCGCTAATGAGCGAGAAAGAAATGCATGATATGCTTTTCTTATATCTAGCGGAGCACAAGTTTCTAATTGTCTTGGATGATCTCTGCAAGGTTGATGTTTGGTACAATCTTGTCCGTTCCTTTGCGGATGCCTTTAATGGAAGTAGAGTCATTCTCACCACTCGAGACATAAAAGTAGCATCGCGAGCAGACCCGTGGAGTTCTCCGCTCAAATTAAGCCCATTGACTGAGGAGAAAAGTTGGTCATTGCTCTTGAAGAACGTAGTAAGAGAAGATCATAATACAGAATTAAACAACGTCAGGGAGGACATTCTGAGAATATGTCACGGTTTGCCTCTAGCTATCGTGCTGCTGGGAGGGGTTTTGTCAACCATAAAATTAAGCGAGTGGTCAAATAAAATTGGTCATCTTTCACATCAAATGGAATCTGAATCATCAGCTCTCTCAAAGATCATAGATTTTAGCTATGACAAATTACCATCAACGTCTTTACAGAAATGTTTTCTTTATTTGACCCTCTTTCCCAAAGCGTTTGAGATCCCCATACGAAGGTTGTTGCATTTGTGGTTTGTGGAGGAATTTGTTATATTGGTACCTGGTGAAAGCATCCCCAGAGATGAGGCCGCCAAGATATATTTCGAGGAGCTAGTGTGTAGAAACATGATTGAAATAGCAAGATGGAAGTCAGATGGAAGCCCCAAAACTTGTCGTATGCCAAGTTTTCTTTATGATCATTTCCTGTCAAAAGCTAGAGAAATTCTTCAAGTCCACCATTGCAAGCCAGATTGTTCATGTGGAATTTATATTAAAAGGCTTGCAGATCAATTTGGCTTCATATCTACTTCAGAATATCATATTCGATGTCTATGTACATATGTTTCTTTCAACCCCCGAAAACGACATAAATCCAACAAAGAAATTGGTAAGTTTCTTAACAAAATAATCAATAGGAGTAATTTTTTACTGCTGAAGGTGCTTGATCTAGAGGGTGTCTACAAGCCTTTGCTACCTGAGAAACTCGGTAAGTTGCAGAATTTAAGATACATAGGCTTGCGATGGACAGTTCTTGACTCATGTCCACTGTCTATTGGGGAACTACCACGTCTGGAGACTTTAGATTTGAAGTATACTGATATAATCACTTTGCCAAGTTCCATTTGGAAGGCAAACCTTCGACATCTCTATATGAACGAGGTGTCCATTAACGAGCCACCAAAAGAGTCTTTAGCCAACCTTGAAACCTTAATGGGGCTCTTCATTGGTGCTAAGGACCCCGAGACCTATTGCTCGAGATTCTCTAACCTTAGGAAATTGGGAATTATATGCAATTCAAACTCAGCGGAGAGAACAGCCGCGTGCATCTCTGGTCTTAGCAACCTTCAAACACTAAGGTTAAGATCAACAGAACTAACTGTTAGGGGTGTGAGACCACGTACGGGTGAGCTCGTCTTGCATCCTATGACGAATCATCAGTCTCTGTCAAACTTATATTTGCCTGGAAAGATAAATGAGTCCATAGGTAACGTTCCAAGAAACCTCAGAACTCTCACATTGTCAAAGTCGGAACTAAAAGATGATCCAATGCCCGTGCTAGGGGTGCTACCTCAGCTGAACATCCTCAGGCTTTTTGCTCACTCTTATGCGGGCTCGGAAATGACTTGTCATCCTGGCCACTTCCGTCAACTTCGTGTCTTGAAAATATGGATGCTAGAGAATCTACAGACGTACACAGTGGAGGAAGGTGCGATGGCCCAACTAGTAAAATTAGAAATTAGAGGTTGCAACGAACTGAGAACGTCAGTTGGATTAGACAAGCTGGTTGCCCTGAAGGAATTAATTTTAACAAAAATGCCGGAGGAATTTGTAGCAGATATTAGAAAAAGGATGAGCAGAGGCATATTACTCACGAACGAGTGGAAATTTTCTGCCAATATTTAGTAGATTAACGTTCTTAATGCAGGATTAGTGCTCGACCGCTCTTGGAGTCCTGAGTAATCTGAAGTGGAAGACCAGCTTTCAATTCTTTTCCGCGCTATTCTTGAAGACCTGACTAGCTCTGCTCGATCAAATTCTTCTTCTTTTACCTGCATCATACATAATTGTTATAGACACAAGCCTTCCAGGTAGTAACGTGGACAAACTATGCCATATTCGGTCGGTGTGATGCAATACCTGCAACCCTTACCAAGCTTGCTATTAGGCTTAAAAGCTATTTTTGTTGTAATAAGCATGAAGCCCTAAAGCCATCCTGAATGCTTACATGGCTGATTGCATTTTGTAGGTGCCTTTGTTTGTTTGTTTTAATGAAGTGTGCAGATTATCAGAAAATAACAAGTTCTCTCTCTCTCTCTCTCTCTCTCTCTCTCTCTATATATATATATAATATATTTTAGTAACGTTATCATTATTAAAAATTTTAATACATTATTCTTCCAAATTGATATATAAATATTTTAATCAAAAATGGGAAAAGTATTTCAAAAATTTATTTAATATGTTTGATGAAGCGTAAACTCATCAATCAGAGTGGGCAGATAGAACCAATCTCTAGCCTGTCGGAATATGCGGAAGGTAGAGCAGCTCCCTCAAGGTGGTCACTGGTGTGGGGCCTGCCACAACGTCTCCGATACCAAAGTCAGTACAAGAGAGTCTTTTTGTAAGGTAAAACAGAATCGTAGAATAACAATAAAACTATCAGAGTATCTCCCGTACCTTGTGTTGATATTGTGAGGGCCTTATATATGTTTTCACAGCTTCTAGTCGCTGGTGTAGTTATGGTAGCCTTAATGTCCCTCTTGGTAACGTTTTATGTTTCGTAATGTGGCTTTAATGTGCTTCAACGGTTCATACAGCTGGTTCGGTAACCGCTCCGGGTATAATTGTCTGCATTGAATGGCCTGGTTGCCTTCGTCAATGATGTGGGGATTGGTTTAGCTCTTCCGAGGATGTCCTCGTTTGTATCGCTGAGATCGTCTTGGGGAGACGAATTCGTCAGTCCCGTCAGCTGCCCCCCGATTCTGTGGTCGTCGTTACGTGTTAGGACGACCATAGAATACGAAAGGTTATGGGCTATAAATGACTCTTGGGGTTTCGCCCCGCATTAAATGCATAGTGGCGGCACTCCATAGGTTGTGACCACGTGGCACATTCTGATCGGTGGAGTTAGTGCTCCAATTTGTGGGACTATTGGGTTTCCCGCTAGTTTTTAGTTTTCTGGTCTTTGGCTTAAAACTCTTCCCCTTCTCATTTTTTCCCTTTCACTTTTCTCAAAAACTTCCAATCATTGTTCTAAGCATCTTCTTTGCTTTTCTCCGAACTGGTGTGCTGTGCGGTGGCGCTTCCCTTACTTGCTACTTTTTTAGGTACTTTTCTTTTCTTTTTCCTGTTTTGCCTTCCTTTTTATTGCGATATAGCCTCTGATTTCTTTCTTCTTCTCATTTCCTTTTTCTTTCTGTTTGTCTTTGATTTCTTAGGGATTTAGCTTGTATTGTTTCCCTTTGTGTTTTGGGTTTCCATGGTTGATAGTTCTGAGGTTAGGATAGTTTGCCCCTCAGTTTCCTTCCTTTTTGCACGCTTAGGAGGGTCTTTAGGCGTTTTCCCACACCTTGAGGATTTTGTTTTCGAGGGTAATTGTTTGAGTGTTGCGTTGGCCGATCTGTTGCCTTTGCTTCGCCAATCGATTGATTGGTTCGAGAGTCTAGCAAGGGAGCAGGAGGCGATGTCTGAGGTTAGGTCTAGCAAACTCGAGACTGGGTTGTCGTCTAGCGGTGACCCAGTGGAGGGGGATACTGCCGTTTCTACCCCTTGAGAGGTTAAGGCTTCTTACGCCCTTGAGGAGGAGTGTGGATTGGATGCTAACACACTGGGAAGATTTAGGGATAGATTCCAATTCCCGTAGCGAGTTAGGGTTCGTCTGCCCAGTGTGGAGGATCGGGCTTGTCACTTCTTCCCGAGGGAGGTATGCTTTTACAAGTCTGCCTTCGTCTGTGGGTTGAGGTTTCCTGTCCATCCCTTCCTTATGGAGCTATTAGATCGTTTTGGTATCGCTCCCGGGCAGCTTATGCCCAACTCGTGGAGGATTGTGGTCAGCTGTATAGGAATATGGCTGGCCGCTACGGACGGAGATATGCTTAAGGTTGACGAGTTTGTCTACCTGTACCGCTTAAAAGCATCTAAGGAGCACGGGTACTATGAACTGGTGCCTTGGGAAATGAGGGCCAGGATCGTCAAGGGTTTACCTTCGTCTTTCAATTATTGGAAGTCCAGGTTTTTCTTTGTGTTTGGGGACGATTTTGAAACTCCCTCTAGCGAGGTTTGGGGTGATCTCCCAAGGTTGCATAGTCGGTGAGGAACCCCGACCTTAGGTGCGTCATTATTTCTTCTCGTCATTTGATTTTTGTTGTGTTCACCGTTATTGCTACTAATTTTTTACTTCTCGTTTTGCGCAGTTAAGAGACGGCCCAAACTTAAGAGCAGGTATAAGGAGCGAGTGTAGAAGGCAATCGCATACGCGCAGACAATTAAGAGTTGGGACGATCTTGTGGATCCACAAACTCTCGCCTTCTACTGCCTCAAACCAGATTCTTCTGCCTTCGTCCTACGCAATCTTGAAATTGAAGGAAAAAAAAGTAAGTGTTTGGTTCATCAGTACTGACTTTCTCATATACACCCTTTTTTTTTTTTTTTTTTTTTTTTTTTTTTTTTTTTTAAATTTATATATATATATATACAAGTGCCTCTTGCAGAAATGACGACCAAGTTCAACAAGAGCATGTATGCAAAGATGAGGTCGAAGAAAGACGAGCCACTGTCAAACATTGGGAAGAAGGTGGTGCGCGTCACTGGGAAGGATTCCCCCGTCACTCCAGTTGCCTCTGTCAATCCCATTGTTTCTGGTACTGAGATGACGAGGACGGCTTCTCCTACAACCTCAGTTGAAGAGCTCCCTACTCCCGCCTCTAAAAGGCCGCGCTTGTCTAATAAGGAGAAGGAGAAGGTTGATTCTCGCTCGTCCACTGTCTGGGATGATGAGGGTTTGGCGGTGGACAGGGCTCATGGGGTCGTGACTGCCGAGGATTTGAAAATATTTTCTAGTTTGCCCTTCAACAATGTTGCGACTCGCCACGTCCATAAACTTGTTCAGGTAAAATGTTCGTGCTACATTTAGTCTCTCTTTCTTTCTTTTTTTTTCTTTTTTTTTTGACTATTTTGAATTTCTTTTCAGGTGTTGGGGGAAAGTCTCCATATTACTTCTGAGTACTTCACTCAAGAAGCCAGGGTGGCGTCCCTCACATCCAGAATGGAGGCTTTGGAGGCGAAGAACTCTACGCTGAAGAAGAATCTTATTGACTCTATGGGCGAGGCCACCAACCTAAAGGAAAAAGTGAAGACCTTGAGTGACGACCTCAGAACTGAGCGTCAGTTGACCTTGGAGAAGGACGAGCAACTTCTGGGTGCCAAGGAGAAGCTCAAAACTATTGTTGCCAGGTCTGTTGAATCTTTCCAGATGACTGACGAGTATAACACAGTCCTATTTAGCTGGTACTTCAAGGGTTTTAAGCTTCTGAGGAGGTACCTTGTCAAGCATCCTTCTAGAGTGGATTTGGAGAAATTGGACTTGGAAGAGGTTGATCAGGAGATGGCTACTGACAAGGCTGCCCAGTCCTCTGCCACTGAGACTGATGCCCCCAAGAACGTCCCTGTTAGTGACGCCCCTACCGGTGATGATGTCGCTACTGACACCCAAACCTGACACTAATGAAAATTTTCTCTTTTTTTTTTTTCTTTTTGGATGCTCGTTATGGGCCTTAAAATGTAAAAACAATGGTAACTGCCCGTTGTTTTTGAGCTTTAATTAAATTTGTAGTTGCATACTTACTTGTATTTGTGATTGCGTACTTATGATATGCTTGTGGCATCTTACACCTGTCCGTGCTTCGTACTTAGTAAAAGTTATGACTTTCCCTCGCACCTCTTCAAGAGATTCCGTTAGTAACTTACTTCCGTCTAGGCGGAATCTTCGTCAGTAACTTACATCCGTCTAGGTGGAATCTTGTTATTTAGCCATTTTTTTCTATGACTTACACCCTTTTAGGGATCTTGTCACTTATGGCTTCGTCAGTAACTTACATCCGTCTAGGCGGAATCTTGTTACTTAGCCATTTTTTTTCTGTGACTTACACCCTTTTTGGAATCTTATCACTTATGGCTTCATCAGTAACTTACATCCGTCTTGGCGAAATCTTGTTACTTAGCCATTTTTTCTGTGACTTACACCCTTTTAGGGATCTTGTCACTTATGGCTTCGTCAGTAACTTACATCTGTCTAGGCGGAATCTTGTTACTTAGCCTTTTTTTTTTTATGACTTACACCCTTTTAGGGATCTTGTCATTTCTAGCTTCATCAGTAACTTACATCCGTCTAGGCGGAATCTTGTTACTTAATCATTCTGGGGTGACACTCACATTATAAAATCGGTTCACATTAAGATATTGGCTGAATAACTCCTTTTATTGCTTTCGTGAATGAATACAATTGTTGATTACATCTATTGGTGGTACTTCTTCAAGTGCTCAATGTTCCATGGACGCGAGTGTCTTTGGCCGTCTGGGGTCTCCAGGTGGTAGCTGCCTTGTCTGGAGTAATTGACGACCTGGTAGGGCCCTTCCCATGTAGGGCCAAGCTTTCCTAGAGCGCAGTTTCTAGTTGCCGGGGTGACCTTGCGTAGGACGAGGTCTCCTATGTCAAGTCGTCTGAGCTTCACTCTCTTGTTGTAGTACTCGGCCATCTTCTGCTGGTACTTTGTCATCTTGTCGGAGGCTTTCTTTCTCACTTCGTCTAGACAATCCAGGTTGACTCGTAGCTGGTCGTCATTATTCTCTTTGTGGAACATTTCTCGCCTGGTACTAGTTATTCCTACCTCGACCGGGATTACTGCTTCGGTGCCATAAGTTAGTCTGAAGGGGGTTTCTCCTGTTGGGGTTCTTGCTGTGGTTCTGTAGGCCCACAAGACGTTGGGCAATTCTTCTGGCCAGGCACCCTTCGCGTCGTCCAGCTTAGCCTTGATAATCTTGAGTAGTGTCCAATTCGTCACCTCCGTCTGTCCATTCGCCTTTGGATGCCCTGGGGATGAGAATTGGTTCTTGATGCCTAGGCCTGAACAGAAGTCCCTGAAGCCTTGGCCATCGAACTATCGCCCAGTATCTGATATGATCGTCCTTGGAATCCTGAACCTGCAAATTATATTCCTCCACACGAAGCTCCGAATTCTTGCTTCAGTGATGATTGCTAGTGCCTCTGCCTCGACCCACTTTGTGAAGTAATCAATAGCAACTAATAGGAATTTTACCTGACCTTTACCTGGGGGCAGTGGGCCGACGATGTCGATTCCCCATTACGCAAACGGCCACGAGGATGCTATCGTCATAAGTCTCTCTGCTGGAAGTCGCTGGACATTCCCAAACCTTTGGCACTTGTCACATTTCTTGACGAGCTCTACTGTGTCCACTTGCATAGTAGACCAAAAATAACCTGTTCGAACGACCTTGCTTACCAGGGATCTAGGGCCAGCATGGTCCCCGCAAACTCCTTTGTGGATTTCTTCCAGAATGTACTTGGCTTCCTCTTCGTCGACACACTTCAAGTAAGGCATAGAGAAGCCTCTCTTGTATAAGGTGTCATTAAGGATCGTAAATTTGGCCGCCCTCTTCTTGATCTTCTTGGCCTCCTCTAAGTCCTAAGGGAGGTGCCCGTCTTGAAGGCAAGACACGATCGGTGTCATCCAGCTGTTTGTGCTCTGGATTATAAATGTTGGAACTTCTTCGATGCTGGGGTGTTTCTAGACTTCCATCACCAAGCCCATGCTCGTCGCCCCTTCTTCCGACGATGCTATCTTCGCAACTTCGTCTGCTGCCATATTCTGGCTTTTGGGGATCTGTACAAATTCCACCTTATCAAATTCCTGAGTCAGATGTTTCGTCAACCTGAGATATTTCTGCATTCTCTCCTCCTTTGCTTCATACTCCTCCTTGATCTATCCTATTACCAGCTTTGAATCATTTTGGACTAACAGGTTCTTAGCTCCAAGTGCCTTTCCGAGTCTCAGTCTCGTCAGTATTCCTTCGTACTCGACCTCGTTATTGGTGGCTGGAAATTTCAGTTGAACTCCGTCTTTGAGCACTTCTCCGTCAGGAGTGGTTATGACGACCCCTACTCCCCCCCTCTTTTGGGCTGACGAACCATCGATCTGTACCGTCCATCATTTGTTATCGTTGGTGAAACTGTCCTCGTCCGAGAGGGTGAATTCGGCGATGAAGTCCGCCAAAACTTGTGCCTTAATGGCTGTCCTTGGATGGTGCTCAATGTCAAATTGGCTGAGTTTAATTGCCCACTGGACCATTCTCCCAGCTGCCTCAGGTTTGTTCATGAACTTTTTGATGGGTTGATCCGTCATCACTAGGATAGGATTTGCCTGAAAATACTGTCTCAGTTTGCGTGAGGCTCGTATTAACGCGAATGCAATCTTTTCAATCCTTGGATACCTGGCCTCTGCACCTTGGAAAGCTTGGCTGACGTAGTAAACTGGGAGTTGTTTCTTGCCTTCTTCTCGAATCAAGGCTGCACTCACGGCTGTGACTGATACTGCTAGGTACAAATATAAATTTTCCCCTTCCTTGGACGGACTTAAGAGGGGTGGATTACTCAGGTAACGTTTGAGTTCCTGAAATGCTGCTTCATATTCGTCGGTCTAGGCAAAAGCCTGCTTCAAGGTCTTGAAGAAGGGCAAGCATTTGTCCGTCGCTCTAGAGACGAACCTATTGAGAGCTGCGATCCTTCCTGTGAGCTTCTGGACTTCTTTGACGGTCTTGGGCGATGCCATGTTGATTATGGCTTGCACCTTCTCAGGGTTTGCTTCTATTCCTCTCCGGGACACCATGAAGCCCAAAAATTTTCCTGAAGCTACACCAAAAACACACTTACTAGGATTCAACTTCATCTGGTATTGTTTGAAGGTGGCGAACGTCTCCTTCAGGTCGTCCAAACGGGCAAGTTCTTCTTTACTCTTGACGAGCATATCATCCATGTATACTTCCATATTCCTGCCGATCTGTTTGCTGAACATTTTGTTCACTAACCTTTGATAAGTAGCCCCTGCGTTCTTTAGTCCAAAGGGCATTACCTTATAGCAATAGAGCCCTTGACTTGTGATGAAAGCAATTTTCTCCTGATCTTCTTCAGCCATTTTTATCTGGTTGTATCCTAAGAAAGCGTCCATGAACGTTAGCAACTTATGCCCGGCTGTAGAATCCACAAGCTGGTTTATCCTTGGTAGAGGGAAATTATCCTTTGGGCACGCCTTGTTCAGGTCCGTGAAGTCCACGCACATCACTAGGACGACGTTTGTGAGCCAGTCAGGATAGTACACTTCTCGAATGAAGCCTGCCGTCAACAGTTTGTTTACCTCATCTATAACCGCTTGGTCTCGTTCAGGGGCGAAGACTCTCCGTCTTTGTTAGACAGGTTTTCTCTCCTTGTCCACATTCAACTTATGCTGTATGACTTCTAGAGATATGCCTGGCATGTCCTCGTGACTCCATGCGAAGACGTCTAGGTTTTCTTTAAGGAACTAGACGAGCCTTGTTCTCATCTCGAGACTTAGTGTTGTCCCTATTCTTGTCGTCTTGGTTGCCTCTCCTTCGGCCAGTTCCACTGTTTCCAGGGCTTCCACTTTATCTTCCTCCTTCTCTTCGATCATCTTCTCCTTTGCAGCTAAAACGGCCTGGTAGCACTCTCTAGCTAGGACCTGATCTCCTTTCACTTCGCCAACACCATTCTCTGTTGGGAACTTTACCTTTAGGCAATAGGTGGACGTGGCTGATTTCTATTTGTTGAGTGTGGGCCTCCCAATGATTACATTGTATGACGAGGGGTAGTCCACTACCAAGACGTCTAACTGACGGGTCATCTGCTTCGGGTAGGTCCCCACTGTCACCGTCAATGTCACTATGCCCTTGGGGTATACCCTATCTCCACTGAAGCTGACGAGGGGAGAATCAAATGGGCGCAGTCTTCCAGGATCTAACTTCAGCTGCTGAAAAACGGGTAGGTAGATGATGTCTGCAGAGCTGCCATTGTCCACGAGGATCCTCTTGGTATTGAATCCTTCAATCATGAGAATTATCACCAAGGGGTCATTATGAGGCTGCTTCACCCCCCTTGCGTCTTCCTCGTTGAAAGTCATATCTTGGGTTGTTCATCTCTGCTTGAACGGGGGTATCATGTGAACGCTGTTTACCTACCTCTGACATGCTTTCTTGAGGGATTTGAATGATCCTCCTGTGAATGGCCCCCTTGCGATCGTCTTTATTTCCCCAATCACATTCTATGGGGGTTGGAATGGGTAACCCTCGTCCCTGGACGAGGTCTCGTGCTGGCTTTTATTGCCGTCTCTGAACCTGCTGTTCTCCCCCTTCTTCACATACTTCTGCAATTTTCCTTTCCGTATCAACTCCTCTATCTGTTCTTTTAGGTCTCGACAATCCTCTGTGTAATGGCCATGATCTTTGTGGAACCGGTAGTACTTGTTTTTGTCTCAGACGTTGGGGGATGAATGTAACGGCCTTGGCCACTTGAGGTAGTGTTCATCCTTAATCTGCGCCAAAATTTTATCAATAGGCATAACTAGAGGAGTGAATTTTACCGTTTTGGGAGTTTTCTCGTCTTTCCTTTTACCCTCGTCATTGATCTGTCGGTCTGGACGCTCCCTTTTTTGTCCTCTGTGGTCATCCTCATTTCTTCCTTTATCTCCCGGCTTTTCTACATCCTTTATGGCGGCTAAAGCATCCTCGGCGTTCATATACTTCTATGCCTTCAGGAGCATCTCCGCCATCTTCTTAGGCGGATTCTTCGCGAGCGAAACCACAAAATCTCTAGACTTCAACCCTACTTTAAAGGTCATCAGCTGCACTTTGTCGTCAGCCTCGTCTACCTCCAGAGTCTCCCGGGTAAATCATTTTACGTACAACCTCAGGGTTTCTTTCTCCCCTTGTCTGATAGTGAGTAAATGGTCAGCCGGTCTCTTCGGGCGTTGTCTCTGATAAAGTGGCGCAAAAAGGCATTGCTTAATTATTCAAAACTGTCGACAGACGATTTTGGCAACTTCATGAACCACTCCCTTGCAGCTCCCTTGAGCGTTGTAGGGAAGGAATGACACAATATCTTGTCAGGAGACTGTTGGAGGCCCAAAGTCGTCTTGAAAGTGTTGAGGTGGTCCAGAGGGTCCTTAAGCCCGTCGAACGGCTCAAGTTGAGGTAACCGGAATTTAGACAGCACAGGGCACTCCAAGACTACCGTAGTGAACGGTGAATCTGTTGTTCTGACCATCCTATCCAAATTCTGATCCGTCTGCCCTTTAATGGCCTTCCTCAGCTCGTCCATCTCTTAACCTTATCTCCTGGAGAGGGTCTGAGTGGAGTTAATCCGGGGTGGTCGGCCTTCGGCGGTCATTCCTTCTGAGGCTATCTCCTTCGTCCTCTTGATTGGGTCTAGACCGGTTTTCCTCCTACTGAAGTCGTAGCTTCATCTCTTGATTCTGCCTAGTGAGTTCCTTGACAGTGGCTGCAAGAGCCTGGACTTGCTGAGCCAGAGCTGCTAAATCTTGGTTGGATTCCATCTGAATATGGAAGTTGATTGGAAACTACGCTTTCGACCCTGAGTACAAAAATGTCGTTTCCCCACAGACGGCGCCAAACTGATGAAGCGTAAACTCGTCAGTCATAGTGGGTAGATGGAACCAATCTCTAGCCTGTCGAAATATGCGGAAGGTAGAGCAGCTCCCTCAAGGTGGTCACCAGTGTGGTGTTTGCCACAACGTCTCCGATTCCAAAGTCAGTACAAGGGAGCCTTTTTGTAAGGTAAAACAGAATCGTAGAATAACAATAAAACTATTAGAGTATCTCCCGTACCTTGTGTTGATATTGTGAGGGCCTTATATATGTTTTCACAGCTTCTAGCCGTTGGGGTAGTTATGGTGGCCTTAATGTCCCTCTTGGTAACGTTTTATGTTTCGTAATGTGGCTTCAATGTGCTTCAACGGTTCATACAGCTGGCTCGGTAACCGCTCCGGGTATAATTGACTACATTGAATGGCCTGGTTGCCTTCGTCAATGATGTGGGCATTGGTTTAGCTCTTCCGAGGATGTCCTCATCTGTATCGCTGAGATCGTCTTGGGGAGACGAATTCTTCAGTCCCGTCAATGTTGTCAATATAATATCAATCACAATAACCATACATTTTAGTGGGAAACAAAAAATTATTATTATTTCCTTAAAAATAACAATAGAGAATATGCATATTCTCTACATTATCCAAAACTAGTAAGTTGCTCATGTGATGCACGGAAAATTTTGTAATATTTTATATAAGATAGTTTTGCAGAATATTGTACATATATTATAAAATAAAAAAAGAGTAAACTAAATTAGAGTACCCAAGCCTAAATCATATTTAAGCCCCTAATTTAAAAAGAAAAAGGGAAAAAAATATTACCCATAGGGGTTTTGGCAGCTTGATAGTGGTGGGAGGTTAGCATGACGGAGGTGGCGGCCCTTCAAATTCCTCTTTCTCTTTCTTACAAATATTTTGTCAATCTCATATATTTTATTTTGGTAATAGTGAAACCATGCATTTCATTTAACAATTCATAACATTTTTGTGTCTCTCTATCTCTCCTCAGGGCCTTATTTGATTAGTTATTACTATTAGTCCTTAATTATTATTATCTTTTGCTTTTGTTCTTAATACTAAAATGATAGGTATGCTAAAAGATAAGAAGAAGAGAGAAACGTGTGGTATAAGCTCAAACAATTAATGATAGATTAATTGAATTACAGTAAAAATAAGTTAAAGTGAACTTTTGGGTAATAAAATTTAAAAAAAAAAAAAAAAAAAAAAAAAAAACTTAATGAAAAGAGGTTAAAAAAAAAAAAGCTAAATGCAAAATTAGAGCATCAAGTGGCAAGACATCATGCACTCCCGCTTGAGGTCTCTGCTTTTATATATTCAAGAAGAACAACGTCAATGTTTAATGTTCATAATCTGTTTTGCAATACAAACTTGATAATATGAATTACAACTACGAAACTCAAAATTTCTCTCAAATATTTTAGAGCGTTCATCATGGTGATGTAGTAGTGGTGTCGTGGTGGTGGGCAATGGTGAAACCATGGTGGAGCCAAAGATATTTTTTTATTTGGGGATTTAGGATTTGAGGGTTTTGATTTAGGGAGAGGGCTATACCTGTAAAAAATAAAAGGAAAGAAACTTTTGTTTTAATTGATTGTGAAGATGGGTGTTTTTGTCTTTTAATTTTGTTCCACCTAAGCAAAACACATGTGCGTGTCACATGCATGAAAATTTCGTCTAAGATAACAATAAAACTAATGTCGGAGTGCAAAATGTAATAAGTGTTATAGTTTAGAGTACAAACTATGTATTCAAATAGTTTATGGTACAAAGTGTAATTTGAGATATAGTCCCTACAAAAAACTGGGCCTATAGTGGCATTTGTAAAACGCCACTATAGGTACTAAAAACACAACTATAGGCCCATTTGGGCTATAGCAGCGTTTGCTATAGTGGCGTTTACAAATGCCACTATTGTACCGTCATTATAGACCAAATTTTTTATTTTTTATATTTAGAACGCCACTATAGGGCAGACCTATAGTGGCGTTCTAAAAAGTTGCTATAGCATTTTTTTTTTTAAAAAAAAAAATTGGTCTATAATGGCGTTTAGAAACGCCACTATAGGTCTATAGTGGCGGTACAATAGTGGCATTTTACTAACCCTATAGTGGCGTTCTACAAACGCCACTATAGCCGAAAACCACCAAAAAAAATATTTGATTACCAAAAATTAATTTTTGGTAATCAAATTTTTTTTTTTAATTGAATTAAAATTCTAATTAAATTAAAAGATACAAAACAAAATACAAACACTATAGCCCAGCAAATTCAAAATGAAACACAAACCCACCTAAAAAAATTCAAAATTAAACACAATAGCACTCTTTCTTCAATCACAAATCCCATAACAGTAGCACCATTTACAAATTTAAACAAAATTAACAAGTTGCAACACTATCTTCAAATCCAAAACCCACTAACATTAACACCACCACAAATAAAATAGGGGAAATAAAATCAAAATGGAGAGGAAGAGAAAAGAATAAATCCAAGTGTGTAGTGAAAGAAGGAAAAAAAAGAGAGAAAAGAAGAGTGGAGAAGCTAGCTAGACGTGGAGAAAATGGATTGATAAGGTGAGTGGGGGTAAGGGAGAAAAAGAAGTCTGAAGAAGTGGAGAAAAAAAAAATTTAACGATAGACATGGAGAAAATGGATTGATAAGGTGAGTGGGGGTAGGTGGGGTTAGGTGGGTTTTGAATTTTGAATTCTGAAATTTTTTTTAACGCTTTTTTTACATATATATATATATATAAATTTAAATAGAGAAATGATATGTTCATAATATTTTTACAACAAATCTTAAGTGGCAGATTGTTACTAGTTGTTATTATTGGGGCAAAAAATTAATCTTAATGTTAAATTCAAATTTGAACCAATAACAACTAACTACTTATAATTTTTTGTGAAAATATTGTAAAAATATTGTGGACGTAGCATCTCTCATTTAAATATAATAATATATACATTTAAATATATATATATATTCAAATATTCTGGAATATGCCATAGAATATTCTTGGCATATTCCATAATTTTTTTTATGCTGAAACCCATTCAGTTTTAGTTTTTTTTTTTAAAGAGAATATGCACTTTTTGGACCTATAGTGGCGTTTACCAAACGCCACTATAGGTCCCCTATTTTAATTTTTTTTTGCGCCGGATTCTTTTTCTTAATTTTTTTTTTTTTTTTTTTTTTTGGTGCTTGGCTATAGTGGCGTTTGCGAAACGCCACTATAGGCCGTTGGAAACGCTACTATAGACCCATTTTTTTAAAACGCCACTATAGGACTCTCCAAACGCAACTATAGATATGCCTATAGCAGCGTTTATAGAAAACGCCACTATAGGTCCAGTTTTTTGTAGTGAGTTTAGGGTGGTAAATTGTAATTTTTCCCAAATACAAAAAATTCCTATTGAAATCTAAACATATATGCAATTTTTTAACTCATAACATACATACTAACCAAAAATCTACACAAAACATATTGTTTACAAACCAAATTATTAGCTCTATGTTAAAGGACAAAGAAAATGCTAATTTTGAGATTTTGCTGAGAAATTATATATGAACACTTTTAGTTTCTATTCAAATGCAATTTCAGTTACAAAAAATGATTTCTTACTATAAGTGGTAAAGTAAGATTCCACTAAAATTAAGCAGAGATATTGAAGAAAGAATCTTGTGCTCAATCTGCTAACATCTATCTAGGCTTTCTTTAAAATAAAAAAGAGGGTTGAGAAGGCAAAGTATGGAATTCAACATCAGACTGAAGAGAGTGCACATCTCAACCTTCCAATTGTGGTTAGGAAACCATTATACCATGTCCAAATTTCTAGAGTGTTAAGGCTTAGAAATGTTTTTATGGCATTTATATATGTATTACGGAGATTAAGACAAAAGTTTACTATTAAAATATTTCATATTTTTAATTAAATTTTAAGAGTAGATTTTATTTCCTATAACAGTCCTAATTCAATATTAGATGGCCAAAACAATTTTTTACAACAGAGAACGTGTGTAAAGGAACTACATATAACATAAGCAAATTGAAAATGGCATGGGAAATTGCACATATTAAAGACCACATGTAGCATCTGCCATAAAGCAATTAATTCATTCATTGGCATCCTATATACCCCTTAAGAGATCAAGATGACATATGAGAGAGCTCCAGTTACCCTTAACAGAATCGACAAATCATGAGAAAGCTTTAAAACAAACAATAGGAACAATCATGTAGCCTTGAAAAAAAAATGGAGATTTTTCCAGTGAGTTAATTGCATGTAAGCCTCCTTAGCTATCACCTATTCTAGACAAACAAATCTTATTGTTTATTATAACAAAATATATACACATAAATATTTATGCAAAATCAACACCTAATTTCCTATTTCTATTGAAATGAAACTGTTATTTAACTAAAAAAAAAAAAAAACTTTCAAAAATATAATTTGTTTAAACAACGCAGAGAAATTTAATATTGATGGTTGTATTTGCACTATGCATTTATTTTAATTCCTTTCTAACCTCGATTACCCAAATACTCAAATCAATGTATCTAACAAAAATATATGCAAAACCAAACCAATTCTAACCCAAATACCTTAATATATAAACCAAAATAAAAAATCAAACCTGAATTAAAACCAATCTAGCCAAAATACTCAAGCCAAAACCTAATGGTGAAAGAGCAAATTTTACTAACAACAACCCTCTAATCTCTCTATTTGCACCTTGTGGAGTCTCTATATAGCAATTTTGGTCGTCTGACGGGAGCATTAGGGTAGTAGTATCTCTCTATGAGTAGAATCTGTCATTCTATTTTATTTTCAGTATTTTATTATCAAAAATAACCTCACCCATAATGGCTCCAGCAGTATGATGGTTCAGGAAAGCCAGTTTTTCAGTGGCTGCAGACAGATGGTGGTAGCGATGGCCCTGAGATGTCTCTCCTTCTCTCTCTGCGCCTTACAAACTCTCAATCTCTCTGTATCTCTCTCATCCTTTCGAGTTTTTATATTTAGTTAAATGGTTTATTGAATTGTATTAAGTTAAACGGTGTGTAAAAGTGAAACGCTATAAATTTTCCCTTTTAAAATGTGAACGTGGCAGATTTTTAAGGGGCCTTTTTTTCTTACATGTCAGCCTTAATTATAGGAAAAGGCTTCTGCTATTATATATAGGACAAGGTTTTTGTTTTCTTTAAAAAAAAATTGGGTCAAGCAAAAGGTCCTATGCAATGTACATATAATCATGGTTGCCAAAATCCTGAACTGGATCTTACGATCCTACGATTTTACGATCTCACCTACCCAAAATGATCCGGATCTTTCAAGGATCTTTGCGATCATTCAGGATCGGTAGGATTGTACGATTCTAACGATCCTAGTTTCTTGTAATCTTCTTTAACTTGACAAAAGACTCAGTTAGACCCAAATGAAAAATAACATCCCAATAGACCAAGTTTTTCTATTATAATGTAGAGAGATAGAGTGTTAATTGAACTCAAATAAAAAATAACACCCCAATAGAGTGTCATGTTTTGAGGTTTTTGGCCTCATTAAATGATGCTTACAAATGGATGTAGTGATGTATGGTAATTACATCAAATGGATGCAATAATTTATGTGATTATTTAACATACCAATGTGTTTTTTTTTTTTTTCTTAAATAATGTAGGATCTTACGAAATACGATCCAATCCTACGATCCACAATCCCACTTATCTTCTACGATCCTACATAGGATCTCGATTTTGACAACCTTGCATATCATATTTAAGTTATTTCATATTTCCTACTTCTATAAACCTCTTTAGCTATCTTGTACATTAGTGTATGGTTTTCCCTTTGAATTTTGGTTGTAGAGATTATATATTTTTGACTATTGGTTTAAAGCAGTTGCAAATATAATTTTGTCATATGCACAATGATAATTGATCTTCATAACTTGTGAATCAGGTCCTGCACATGGATAGGCATGAGTATATGTTGTTCAGCTCCTATTTCTGCTGCCATTTGAGATTTGTTGAAGTCTGCAATTGTGTGTTGCTTCTTTATTTGTTAGAATCCATCTACTTATGCACCCTTTAATTATTTTTAATTGCTTCCAAGGATTTGCCTTTCCACCTACAAACCTAAAAAGAGAAAAGCTAAAGAAAAACCATTTAATTTTTATTACACAAATTTGAAATTGAAATTAGTCAATGTCAAATGAAATCTACAATTGAATCCAAGAGAGAGTTAAATAAATCTAAATTTTTACTTGATAAACGCTGAATGAAAAAAATTGGAAACTCTTCGCTAGGAATGCACATTCAAGAAGTATAAAGAAATTGAAGAGACCAAAAATACTCTCTGCTTTGTAATCCACAATTATCCACAAATTATCCAAAACAATTTTAACTCAAAAATCCAAAACCAAACCAAAGCAACACATATACCCTAACCATAAACCAAATTTAATCCTATAACCTTGATCAAAACTAAATCTAACCCAATTGCCTTAATCGAAACACTCAAACATAAATCATAGTTATCGGGTAATTTTAAAAAGAATAAAGAAAACCTTCACCGGTATTAGTTATGACTGCATGATGGTGGTGGCTGCCCTGAAATTTATCTCTCTGTCGATCTCTATTCTTCATTTGTTTTAACAAGTTCATTATCTCAACTGAAGGTGCTTTCAATCTCTCTTTTATAACATCTTCAATCTCTGTTCTTCTGCAGTTTATGAAATCTCTCTTTGTATCTCTCTGTTCTTTTGTGTTTTTTCTCTTTTAGCAAACTGTCTCTGTAACATTAAATGTAAACCTTTCGATGTAAAAAATGAATGGCTTTTATTACATTTGTTTGGGGCTGAACAGGTATAATATGCAAGCTTTTGTGATTTTAATTGTAAATGTGGCAAATTTTTAGATGGGTTTTTTTTCTTAAGTGGCAACACAGCCTTAATTGCAGGAAAAAACTTCTACTTTTATATATAGTATTAGATTTATTCAATATTCCTTTTTTTTTTTTTTTTTTGAGAAGATATTTAGTATTTCTAGAGTATAAAATGTGAAACTCTCTCATTTCATATAAATAATGAATCCTACCATGAATTTGATCAATAGGATTCACCATTCATTGAAGAGAATAAAGTATTACCGTCTCTATGCTCTAGAATTTCGAATACTTACTCCCTCATCTTTCTTCTTTACGTCTCAAATTCTCTTCTTCTCTCAATCTTTAACCAATATTGGCATTAGTGGCAATACTTTATTCTCTTAAATGAATTTGAACAAGATTGAACAAAAGTGTTTAAGGTTAGAGAGGGCTGCAACAACCACCACAAGACATATAACACCATATCACACCCATGTTGAAGCAAACCCAAACCATAACTTACACCCACAGCAACGCAAACATCCAAAATACCTAAATCCTAGGAATTTCAAACCAAATCAACAATACCTATTCAAATTTCCCAGAATATTCACGGAACCCAAATACATTTCAAATCAAAATCCAAACCAAGAACATGCAAGCAACATTGAATGTTAACAACCAAGCCAAATCTAAATCTCTAAAACCACATATCAAACAGAGAGAATCTAAGTCCCCAAACCCAAAGATTAAACAAAGAGAAAATAGAAGAAGAACGTGAATAAACCATTGCTACAAACCACCACTAGCATTGGTGGTTATGGTCACTTGGGTTCAGCTTTGGCTAAGCTTGGTGCAAAGCAAATAAAGAAAGTGAGATTGAACAAAAATGGGTGAGATTGGAGAGGGCTTTCCGGCGAGGAGCAAGGAGCGAAGGAAAACCACCATCGAAGGTGGCAACAGTGAGCGGCAATGAGACTAAATTCAAATGAGTTTGGTGTTTTGTTGTTCTAGGTTTTGTTTGGTTGGTGTGGATTAAATTCAAATAAGTTTTGTTTGATTTGGAAGAAGAAGATCAACAAAGACTAAAACAGCAAAATAAAAAAAAGAAAAAAAAAAGAAGGTTATGCAGAAGATAGAAAAGAAAAGGTTTGAGTGTTATCCTATCAATGGGTCTCATGCTTTTCAAAATATTTATGACAATTACATTTATCATTGTTACTCCAAAACTAAAAATTACTTCTAATGTGTTCTCAAAATACAGTGTATAAAGTATAAACACCTTAAATTTATCTTCTTTAAAAAAACACCTTAAATTGAGAACAGTGACTCAAATTCACTTGATCAAACACTCCTATCATACACTCTATTTTTTTGGCCCATAGTTTTCAGTATTTAAACACTGAGAACAGTTGTTTAAACTCACATACCACACAAGCGCATGTTTGGTAAGGGAGTTTTAATACTAGTTTTCAAAATATTTACAACAATGACATTCAACATTGTTACTCAAAAACTTAAAAAATTACTCCTAGTGGGTTCTTAAAATACAATGTTTAAACACCCTAAATTGAGAAATGTAACTCAAACACTCTTGATCAAACACTCCTACCAAGCATACTATTTAATTTGGCCTATAGTTTTTCAATGTTTAAAAACTATAAACTATTGTTTGAACTCACATACCACACAGGTGCGTGTTTGGTGAGGGAGTTTAAGTACTAGTTTTCAAAATGATGTGAAAATTATAGTTTAAAAACTGTTATGAAAACACGAGTTTAACTTAATCATAATACCAAAAAAAAAAAATGTGTTTGGTATTATGTTTCTAATAACATATTTTTAAAAGTGAAAAAAAAAGGATAATTGTGTGTTTGGTATATGTGTATTTTTTTTATAAAAAAAAAGGATAATTATTTGACATGTACAATACATTTAGTATTATTTTATTTGATGAGAGATAAATTTCTTTCTTATTACACTCACTCTTTCTTTTCTCTTCACAAACAAACAAACAAACAAAAAAAACTCATTCTCGTGCTCTTCGTCTTTCCCAGCCCTGTCCTAGGACCTTTGCTTCTCATTTGTTGTTTATTGTTTATGTTTGCTCTAGATGTTTGATTTGGTTTGTGTTTTGTGGGTGGAGATTAAACTTAAATGAGGTTTTTTTTTTTTTTTTTTTGGGTTTGGTGTTTTGTTGCTCTGAGATTTGTTTAGTTGGTGTGGATTAAATTCAAATGAGTTTTGTTTGATTTGGAAGAAGAAGACCAACAAGGACCAAAACAGCAAAAAGAAAAAGTAAAAAAGAGAGGAATAAGATGACCACCGTTGTGGGTTTCTGCAAGGGAGAAAGAAAAAGGAAAAGAAAATAAGCCATTAAGAGAGAAAGAAAAAGGAAAAAGAGATAAAGCTATGCAGTAGAGAGAATAGAAAAGGTTTATGTGTTGTTCTTTCAGTAAGTCCCATGCTTTTCAAAATATTTATAACAATCCCATTCAGCATTGTCACTCATAAAATGAAAATTAGTCTCAATGTATTCTCAAAATATAGCGTTTAAGGGCTTGTTTAGTAGCAAATTTCAAACAACAATAACTGTGATTAAAAAAATGTGTGTTTGGTAAGGATGTTTTATTAAGAGTGTTTGAGTTACAATTCTCAAATTATGGTGTTCAAATATGTATTTTGTTAACTAATACATATCAAATTTTTTTTTTTTTTTTCAAGTAATATTGCTGAGGGGTCATTTTTGTAAATAAATTGAAAATGGTGGGACCCACTTAACAAGACCAAATTCTCTCACAAGCGACAACCTTCTTTTTCTTCCAGGGTCCCATCTCTTTCATGCATTATGTCCTTCTCTCTTTTTTTTTTCTTTTTTTTTTTTTTCTCTCCCTAAATAAAATAGTATGCTTTTACTATACAGTCTTCACTTTAATTAAAAAATAAAAAAACACATACACGTACTAAACGCATTATTATGTTTTTTCACATTTTAAAATATGTTATTTGAAATATGATATCAATGCATTTTTTGTATTATGAGTATTTTAAACACTGTTTTCACAGCACTTTTTAAACCATAATTTTCACATAATTTTGAACATCAATACTTAAACACCATTACCAAATAGACTCTAAATACCCTAAAAAAAACTTCTACCCAATACTCTTTTTCTTTTGGCCTATTGTTTTCAATGTTTAAAATACTTAAAAATGTTGTTTGGAGGCTACTTTGAACAGCCGTCTTAAAAATAAAAACCATTTGGAGGCTACTTTGATTCTTTCTGCTCCTTACCCCAAACCACCACTCCTCCCCTACTCCCCCCCCCCCCCCGCCCTCCCTCTCTCTCTTCTCTCCCTAACCGCACATACAATTACCAACGAAACTCATGAAAATACCCACTTGGAAGCAAAATTGCCAATGATGATGATGCCTACAGGTATTTTAGTAAGTTAGCCTACTTTGAGGAGCATGCTATTTGTCCATTTTTATACTTGTTGACTGCTAATCACTTCGAGTGGTACTAAACTGTTGAATGAGTTTGTTTTTGTTTTTGTTTTTTTATCTAACGTTTAATAATATGCATATAATTTTTTAGTTGTTGACAACATGATGTTTATCAAGAAGAAGAGGATGATGGAGACATTTCCACAAAGATGGAGGAATCTTTGGGCAGAATGGCAGCTACGAGGATTGATTCTGCTTAGTCTCTCTACCCAAATAATTCTCATCATTCTGGGCAATCGCAGAAAGTACAAGGCTGGAACTTTGATCAAAGTTATTGTTTGGTCAGCCTACCTACTCGCTGACACAATAGCGACAATGTCCATTGGTATAATCTCAAAAGACTTGGGAGATGTCCATAATCATTATGGTATTGTTGATGCAAAGTACGAGCTCACAACATTTTGGGCCCCCCTTTTGCTATTACACCTTGGTGGTACTGATACCATTACTGCTTACTCATTGGAAGACAACGAGTTGTGGAAAAGGCACTTATTAGGAGTAGTTGTCCAAGCAACTGCAATATTGTACATTTTTTGGCTCGCATCCGGGACAAGCTCTCATGTTTTGTTACTCTTTATTTTGATGTTCTTTGTTGGGCTAGTCAAATACTGCGAAAGAGTGTGGGTCCTCTACAGAGCAAGTGAAAACAAGTTCAGAGACTCAATTCCAGATATCCCAACAAACTATTCCAAAGTAATGTACGAATGCATACTAAAGCAGGAAGAGGGGTACCATCTCACCACACATCAGGTGCTTGAGGTCGATCTGCCAGAGCATTTATCCAATGAATCATGGGACCAGTATAATATTCCTGACTCATATGAGTTACTTATAGCATACAGCTTACTAGAGATGGTCAAACGTCTCTTTGCAGATCCCATACTTGGCTTCCAGGATCGAGATGCAAGCAAAGAAATCTTCGAAAATCTGTCTCCTGGAATGGCTTTCAAGGTTATTGAGATTGAGTTTGGGTTTATATATGATATCTTTTACACCAAGGCTAAGTCAATCTACTCTCCTTTGGGCATTGCTGTACGAATTATTGGAATCTTTGTCACCCTCATTGTATTGCTTCTATTTCTCACCCTTGGCCTTGGGGAGAAACATCGTCACTCCAAGATTGATGTTAACATAACTTTGGTATTGTTGGGGGTCGCTCTTCTTCTGGACTTATGTGCATTTAGGGAACTACTTCTCTCCGACCAGACAGCTCGTTGGTTAATCAAGCATGAGAAAACCACTTGCTTAAAAGTCATTAGTGCTTTACGACTTAACTGTAATAAAAAACGCAGGTGGTCTAGTTCCGTTTGTCAGTTCAGTTTGCTAAGGTTTTCCCTAAGAAACAAACCCCTGCCCCACTATGGAATCTTGAAGATGTTTCGCATTGAGAAAGTGCTTGAGATTCAGCCATATGATATTCTTAAATCATACGTTGATGATATAAAATATCTCATCTTTATGGAGATCAAGAAAGTGAATAGTCATGGCACAGATTTGTTTGGTCGTAGGGGAGGCCGCACACTAGAAGAGTTTGGTCTTCCTGATCTTGCTTGGAGTGTTCGTTTGGGGTTTGACCAGAGCATCCTTATCTGGCACCTTGCTACAGAAATATGCTACTTCCAAGGTTACATAAATCCAAATGAAATTAAAGCACCGGCCAATAAAGTAACAGGTGAACGAGAACCGAAAGACGAAAGAAGTGCGGTAGGTTTACTGCGCCAAAGATGCAAATACCTGTCCCGATATATGCTCTACCTTCTAGTAAGGCGTCCTAATATGTTACCAATTGGGATGGGCAACATCAAGTTCCACAGCATTTATGCTGGGATCGGAGACTTCATTGAAAAACAGAGAGACAAATCAGTTGAAGCCATTACACTGGAGCACGCTTCCAAGACGTTGAGTACAGTTGCAAGTGAGTTCACGATAGCAGTTGCCGAAAGGGACATAAGCAATTTTGTGATGTTCCATGCAAGTAAGCTTGCTTCAGATTTGGACGAATGTCAGGAGAAATGGGAAATAATTAAAAATGTTTGGCTAGAAATGTTGTGTCATGCTGCTGGCCAATGCAAGGGAAGACTTCATGCTCAACAACTTAGACGAGGCGGGGAACTTCTCACTCATGCATGGCTTCTTATGGCACACTTTGGCTTAACCGATCACTTCCAAATACCAAGTAGCCCTCCAATTGCCGAAGCGATTCTAAGATAAACTGAAAATTATAGTAGTACCTCAATTACATTTTGGCTTTAGTTAGCGCTCATTTTCTTGGAAACACGAACTTTTTAAATTAATGACCTATTATTTATTTATTTTTGGCTTTCTAGGCATTGTATTAATGGAGTAGTTATAAATTATAATATATTGTCGGGGAAAAAAAACACTCTCTTAGTTCTTTATTTTTGCCTCATAGTAGAATGATGCTCGATTTTAACTTACCCATGTTTTTTCATTCTACATCTATGTGCTGTAAGGATTGCCGCATAGAATGAGAGCATACCTGTTCATGAAATTAACGCACCGTTTTAACCCACACGACTCAGATGAGTGGGTTCATATAAACTTTTTTTTTTTTTTTAAGAAGCATTTTTTATATTAATTAATTGGATTTTTAAACTTGAAAAATTAGAAAAAAGCAAAATTTAACAGCAACATCTAACGGAAGTAAAGGAAGACTTTAATTGAATAAATTTAAAATTAAAATACTCAATTGAACAAAAATAAATTTAAAGAAATGAAATAAGTTTTAGTTGATAGAAAAGTGTAATTTGTATTTTAACCTTAAATTTTTCTTATGGCTTTACCTCTAAACTTTTAGAAGCCACAAGTTTTCATGTCATTATTATAATATATATTTTATTACAAATCAATTTCACCGGTTATAACTCACTTTTTATCCGGATAAACAATCCAATATTTTAATTTTGACCAAATTGCATTACATATTTATATATATATATATATTATGTATATAAATTCTCTGATTTAATTTTATTTATTGATGCAGATTTAAAATTTTATTATTCATAAATATTTTTTGGTACGGTTAGCGACTACATATATATTAGCATGCTACTTTAACTCAAGTTTTTCTCCTTTCCAAATAGTAAAAAGTTAATGGATATCTTAAAAATATTGGTTTATAAAATATTTTTATGAAAAAAAAAAAAAAAAAAAGTAAATGACTCTTTTGAAAGCTTATTATATTTCTCATGAAAGTGATACTAAAATTTTCTTAAAATAATCTACTAACAAATACCCTAACATTAACAAAATCCTTCTAAATATCCCAAAAAAATATCTCTCACCTTTCTTTTCTGTACACTCTTTCTCTTTACATAAATAAATGATGGGTCTAGCTCCCCTACCATTCGAAACCCTCCCAGTTTCTCCCATTTTTAAACAATCCAATGGTTAACAAATAGACACTTCAAATTTTTTTTTTTTTCATTAATACTCTCTCTCTCTCTCTTCATCACTGTCAACTGAAGCATTAGAGGTGCCAAGTTCAGAGTCCTAGATAGGCGCTAAGATGCATGTGCTTTTTGTTAACCAAATTGATATATCCTGACTAGTCAGTGATTCATGAATTTGTTCTGATTCGTGCCTATGATTCTTGGGTCAATTGGTTATTCGGAGACGTCAAGATTTGAATTCCCTCCTCAAAGTAAATTTTTTTAATTTTTAATTTATTAATAATTATGCTTTGATTCATTAATTGAATTTAACTTTCCAATTAAAAGATTGACGTGGTATCATATTTTGTTTGTCTTTCTTACAGGTGTTGAAATCCAAATTTTTTTTTTTTTTTTTGAGAAATGTTGAAATCCAAAATTGTATCCAAAAAATTTCAAGAATTACATTTTTTACCTTGGGATCATGCGGATCATGGCGATTGATTTAATTGGTCATGATTGGATGTCAGATTATCCAACTTCATTAATTAAGAGCCTAAATAACCAATGCCATATTTGACTAAGTTTCATCGGGTTGACTAATGGTCAAACGAACTCACCAATTATAAACAAACAATTCATATATCAAATGCAGTACATTTTACCTATTAAAAAGATGTATAAATCTCATTATGTTGACCGCTCAACTGCCGGTCAAATAGTGCATAATGTCCTATCATGTGCCCGTTGTAATTATGCAATTTTTTTTTTTTTTTTTACCTCTTTTTATTAAGATTTTTTTACTATTATTCAAAAGTTCATATTAACTTATTTTTATTGTTATCTCATTAATCTCTTATTAATTTACTGAGCTTACATCACACATTTCTCTTTTCTTCATATCTTTTAGCATACTCACTGTTTGGGTATTAAAAACAAAAGCAAAAAAAAAAAAAAAAATTAGGACTGATACTGATAACTAACCAGATAAGGTCTTGGAGAGAAAAAGAGAGACACGAAAATGTTGTAAATTGTTAAATGAAACGCATCGTTTCACTATTACCAAAATGTTGTAGATTGTTAAATGAAATGTACTCTTTCACTATTACTAAAATAAAATACCTGAGACTGACAAAGTATTTGTAAGAGAGAGAAAGAAGAAACTAAGGGGCTACCACCTCCATCATACTAGTCTCCCACCACCATCAAGCCGCTGAAACCCTTATGGGTAATTTTTTTTTTTTAATTAGAGGCTTAAATATGATTTAGGCTTGGGTAATTTAGTTGGATAGTTTTTGTTTTGCGTATATAAGTAGAGAGAATATTTGGTGCACGATGTAAAGCCATAGTCTATCGTGGTTTTAAATTATCTATTAGACACGTGCATACACACTTGTCCACAATATGTCTTAACGTCGCACTATCGAAGAGTAGAAAATGGTGAGAGAGTTGGGCATACTTTTATTTTATGGTATACAATTTGTGAACACAACACAAATTAGTTGATTTTCATGGTCCTATTATTCTTTTGCATTTACTTTTGGTCTTATGATTTAAAAAAAAAAAAATTTAATCTAACCTTGAGAAGGCTACAAATGTGCAATGACCATTGAAGCTATTAAACTAATTTTTAATATCTCAAAAATGTACTTACTTTTTTATTCTAAATTAGTTTACTTTTTTAATATATATAATATATGTACAATATTTTTCAAAACCATTTTGCATAAAATATCACAAATATTTGTGCATTACACGGACAATATACTTGTTCATTATAATAATAAAATAAGTTACAAAATCGTCTCAATTTTATTTTCAGTTCTTAAGGTAGCATCAAATGCAATAATACATCCTCTATAGGAATTAATACAACTCTCTTGTGATCTTTCACGTTAGATATTACAATTCTCTATGTTTACAATAAACACACACACACACACAAAAAAAAAATTTAAAAAAAATTAAAAAATTAAAAAATTAAAAAGAGAGAAAAAAAAAAAGATGACTGTAGAATTTTCTTTTGCTAGATCGATAGAAAAAGAATATGAGATATTAACAACTTACTCAATTGTCTTTGTGGAATTTATTTTTCTTTGTTTCAAGTTGTAGAACTATTAGTTCGATAAGAAATAGATGCTTATGATCACAGAAAGTTCGTGGGTCATCATGAAATTATCAAGGAAAAATTACAAAGAGTTGCTTTCCTATTTTTGTGGTCGAAAACACGTGGCAGGCCAGGACAGTGGATCAAAGTAGACAGGTTAATTTGGATTATCGATAGGTCGCCTGGTATATACTATTCAATCTCAATTATTTATGCAACTAGTCCTTATGATGCCTATATTTATGTCTGTTTTCATTTCTATCCTCCCCCCTACGTTACGTTCTCTCTACTTCAGACCTCCCAGAGAAAAGGCCTCCTAATAAAAACAAAAAACAACTTAGCATTAGAGCCAACATTTCTTGCTTAAGTACCCATGTAATTGCTTCTTGTTCGAAGGTGGTGCATCAGGTGCTTGGAGTTTCTGATATCGAAGCTTTGGCTGCGGCGTGGGCTCTATCATTCGCAGCTGATGTAGGTGTGAGGCGGGCTGTGTTAGAGGGAGATTCAATGGCAGTCATTTCGGCTTTAAGGGAGGATGGGAAGGTATTGGTGCCATTCAGGTTACTACTGGAGGATGCAAAGTTTTTGTCCCAACAATTTGAAGAGCTGCGTTACTCTCATACAAAGAGGGAAGGCAACAGTTTAGCACATAGTCTAGCTAGATATGCAATAAGCATACTAGATTTTCTAGTTTGGATGGAGGATGTTCCATCACAATTTTATTCTATATTTCAAACCGACTTACCGGGTTTTTCATAATAAATTACGTTGAAGTGTTTCCTCAAAAAAAAAAAAAAGTACCCATGTAAACACTGTCCATGATTCAAACATTTACCATTCGGTTATCGATTGGTTGTAAGGAAAGTTAGAACAAATTATTAATTTTTGGTTGAATGGCTGATTGGAAAAATTAAAAAAACGATGGCCTGTGCATTTTTTAAATCAAAACAATTATTGATTGGCTGATTTTCCAATGCACAAAAACCCAAAATGATAAGGAAATCGGAATGAGAAATCCTAAAATTTAAACAGAAAATAATAAATTTTATTGATAAGGATAAAATTGTAAAAATATGATTACCAAAGGAAAGGCATAGAGTGACGTCCAAAACCAACCCGTCAGCTTTGTTTATGCCCCACACTTAGTGTTAGTCTCCTACAAGGAAAGAATCCCGCAATATACACTTATAAGGATTCCTATAAAGAAAATACTTCTAACTCAAGGAAGAGATGTCAACCTTCTACTACTATAAAAGCTCCAATACCCTCATTACCCAAGGTACGCATAATTTACCCCTCTCTAGCACTTTAGAGTTGTGAGAAGTTCTAACTTGACCTTCAGAGAGTATTTGGCCGGCACCACACCGGTGCTCTCTGTTAGGTCTTCCCTTTTTATTGTGCATGTGCTATTTTGAGTGTACAAGTATCGTGTGGCTCATTGGTGACTTTTTTCGGCATCATCAATTAGCGCCGTCTGTGGGAACGCTTATTTTTACAACTTGTAAGCCATACTATCGCTTCCCAAACAAAGAGTTGCATGGTACTTACTCGCTCAATGGCAACCACCAACGACGTTCAGAGAGACGAACCACGCCCAACTGCACTCGAGAGACAAGTGCAAACTCTCACTACAGCCGTGGAACACCTCACTAAGCAAAAAAATTATTTGGAAGAACAGTTACGCCAAAGGAATGCGGGACACGGCAACCAAGAAGAAGACCAAGAAGGTACCAGTGCTGAGCGATGAGACCGAGAGGGACCAGAGGGGAGTAATGCCCCAAGCAGACCTGAGCGACAAAATATGAGCCTTCCATCCCTCACGGATATGACTCCACCACCTGTTGTCGCGGAGATACAGGCAATAAAGGAATAGATGGAAGTTATGATGAACGCCCTCAAGGGACGAGTGTCCAGCGATCTTGACAATCTTGTTAAAAGAACCGACTCACCATTCACCGCCTCCGTCAATTCCTTCCCCCTACCGCATAAGTTTTGCATGCCGCAGATAGATAGTTACGACGAAGTCAAGGACCCTCTAGATCACCTAGAGACCTTCAAGACCTCGATGCACCTTCAAGGAGTAGCAGATGAAATCATGTGTAGGGCCTTCCCTACAACGCTGAAGGGTCCCGTAAGGGTGTGGTTCAGCCGACTGACACCCAACTCCATTAGCACTTTCAAGAAGTTAAGCGCTCAGTTTACTGCACACTTCATCGGGGGAAATAGATATAAGAAGTCCACGACATGCTTGATGAGCATCAGGCAGCGAGAGGATGAGACGCTGAGATCCTGCATAACCCGCTTCAATAAGGAAGCACTCTCGATCGATGAAGCCGACGACAAAATACTTGTAGTAGCCTTCACGAATGGGTTGCAGAAGGGTAAGTTTTTGTTCTCCTTGTACAAGAACGACCCAAAGATCATGTCGGAAGTACTCTACAGAGCCACCAAGTACATGAATGCTGAAGACGCGCTGCTGGCTCGGGAGGAAAAGCCCAGGAAAAGGGAGAGACAGAAAGACACACGACAGGACCAAGGGCGGAAGAAGGCAAGAACGGGAGACCGAAGGGATGAAAGGCGCTCTAAGCCCCTAGGAGGAAGGTTCACAAGTTTCACTCCATTGACCACCCCGATAGATCAAGTCCTAATGCAAATCAAGGACGATAAGGCTCTGACATTCCCTAGAAAGCTGAAGGGAGACCCCAACAAGCGACCTAGAGACAAATATTGCCGCTTCCACCGTGACCACGGTCATGACACAACCGATTGCTACGACTTAAAGCAACAGATTGAGGCCCTTATCAGACAAAGGAAATTGCAGAAGTTCGTCAGCAAGGAGAGAGCAGATCCACCCCCTCAACAGCAGCACCCCCGACGGGATAATGAACTTCCAAGACCCCCCATAGGGGACATAAGGATGATCGTAGGAGGAACAGCAACTACTGGGTCGTCCAAAAAGGCCCGCAAAACTTACCTTAGGATGGTCCAGAATGTTCAGCTGACGGGCTCCGTACCAAAGATAGCACAGAGAGAAGGCCCCATTATCGGGTTCACTACCGAGTGTCAACAGGCATTCGAGGAGTTAAAAGCTTATCTCTCTTCCCTGCCGCTGCTAAGTCCATCGCAGTCAGGAGAAGAGCTTTTTCTCTATCTGGCCGTCTCCCCTGCCGCGGTCAACGCTGCCTTGGTCAGAGAAGAAGAAAGAGTGCAGAAGCCGGGCGCTTCACGGTGCCGAAGAAAGATAGCCGCCTATGGAGAAACTCGCCTTTGCATTAGTTACGGCGGCCCGCAAACTCAAACCGTACTTTCAAGCCCACACGGTGATCGTCCTAACCGACAAGCCCCTGCGACGGGCGATGAGCAACCCTGAAGCTGCTGGTCGATTGGCGTTATGAGCCATAGAATTGAGCGAGTTTGACATCCAGTACCGCCCACAAACTGCCATCAACGGACAGGTCGTCGCGGGCTTCATAGCAAAGTTCACAAACGATGAGGACAAAAGGGTAGAAGAATCTCCTCAGTGGAGCATACAAATCCCCAGAGGAGAAGAGGTATTTAGATCAAGTAAGAAGAAGAGTAGACGACCTAAAGGCCAAAATCATCCAAATCCCCAGAGGAGAGAATGAGCAAGCCGACCGTCTTGCCAAAGCCGCTTCAGCAAAACATATGATCACCCTTGGTAATGTACTCTCTTTTGTTCAGCTTTCTCCACTAATAGATTCCGACGACATGCAGGAGATAGGTTCTAAAAGTAACTGGACCACACCGTTAGCTTTATACTTGAAGAATGGCATCTTGTCAGACGGGAAGGAGGCCGCGAGAAAGCTGAAGGTCCGGGCAGCGAGATTCGTCTTAATAAAAGATGTCCTATATAAAAGAGGCTTCTCCCGTCCATATCTGAGGTGCTTAGGTACTAAAGAGGCGGACTACGTCATGAGAGAGGTACACGAGGGGATTTGCGAAAACCATTCGGGGTCAAGATCATTAGTACACAAGCTAGTGCGAGCAGGGTACTATTGGCCCACTATGCAGAAGGACGCTGAGGCTTATGTTAAGACCTGCGACAAGTGCCAAAGGTTCAGCAATATTATTAGACATCCAACCGAAGAGTTGACCCCGATGACGGCCCCATGGCCGTTTGCCCAGTGGGGATTAGACATCGTGGGACCCTTCCCTACAGCAGTGCGATAGATGAAGTTCCTGGTAGTGGGCATTGACTACTTTACGAAATGGGTGGAAGCTGAAGCCTTGGCCACCATTACGAAAAAGAACGTGCGGAGTTTCGTCTGGAGATGCATCGTATGCAGGTTTGGCATCCCTAGAGTCTTAGTCTTAGATAACGGGAAGCAATTCAACAACAACTCCTTCCGGGACTTTGCTCGCAGTTAGGGATAAGAAACCACTACTCCTCCCCCACCCACCCTCAGGCTAACGGACAGGTCGAAGTTACGAACCGATCCTTGCTCAAGATTATCAAGACTCAGCTCGAGAGGGCAAAGGGTATATGGCCTGAAGAGTTGCCAAGCATACTATGGGCATACAGGACAACGGCAAGGACGCCTACAGGAGAGACACCATTTCGGCTAACATACGGGAGCGAGGCAGTCATCCCAGCCGAGGTCGGACTCACAAGCTATAGGGTGCACAACCATGATGAGAGCAAGAACGACGAGGCCATACGCCTACAGCTTGATCTAGTAGACGAGGTCAGGGCGACAGCAGAGCAAAGGCTCACACGATACCAGAACCGCATGGTTAAGCACTACAATTCCCGGGTCCAACACAGAGACTTTTGGGTTGGAGATCTCGTTCTTAGGAAAGTCATGGGCGCAGCAAGAGACCCTACCCAAGGGAAGCTCGGCCCCAATTGGGAAGGACCTTACCGAATCACGACATGGAAGAGGAAGGGCGCTTACCACCTGGAGACGTTAGACGAACGGAAGCTGCCACATCCATGGAACACCGAGCACTTACGAAAGTACTACCAATAGAGATGACGACATGGAGAATCCTGCAATATACGCTTAGTGTTAGTCTCCTACAAGGAAAGAATCCCGCAATATACGCTTATAAGGATTCCTATAAGGAAAAGACTTCTACCACAAGGAAGAGATGTCAACCTTCTACTACTATAAAAGCTTCAATACCCTCATTACCCAAGGTACACATAATTTACCCATCTTTAGCACTCTAGAGTTGTGAGAAGTTCTAACTTGACCTTCGGAGGGTATTTGGCCGGTACCACATCGATGCTCTCTGTTAGGTCTTCCCTTTTTATTGTGCAGGTGCTATTTTGAGTGTGCAAGTATCGTGTGGCTCACTGGTGAATTTTTTCGGCATCATCATTTATTATAAAAGAATTTTAAATAAAAATGTAGAATGAGAGTAGGGTCATGGGTGGCTGCACTTACTTGAGCTGTTGGAAGCTGGAACTGAATCGATCTTTTTTTAAGCCTCCAAAGTTGTTGTTAACAATGTTGATGTTGGATAGGGAGAGAGAGGCAGAGAAAGAAAGATAAATAATGAGAGAGCTATTGTTTTAATTGGCCTTTTTCTCTTTTGGGTTTTTTTTTTTTTTTTTTTTTTTTTTTTGAATTTGTTTTAAATTTTTTGTTTCAATCAGGGAGAGGACTTCTTCGCTTCCTTGACGAGGTTCGATCTTGGCAACTCTAATGCTTGGATAACAAGGATTACGTTGGACAAAGAGAGAAAGAGGCAGAGGGGCAAAGAAGAGAGAAAGAAAGACTAATTTAATTGTATTTGACGTGGCTATTTGGTAGTCATTGGATTGTTTATTTGTCAAGTGTCTTTCATTTAGACAAAAATGAGGAAAAAAGAGAGTTGGTTTTAAGATAATGATCTTGCTAATTACCTTTTCCTTCTAAAAAAAAAATCTTACTAATTAATTACCTATTTCTTTATTTTAAAAAAAATAATTAAAAAAAATGGTAAACTACATGTTTGGTCCTTATCTTTTAAACTATATTTCAATTTAGTCTCTAACTTTTCAATTGTGTCAATTTGGTTTCTAACTTTTTAATGTCATGTCAATTTAGTTCATGCCGTTATATCTAGGATAAAAACAAGACCTCCCCATATATATTGTCCTACAATATTAATACCCTAACCAATTGTTTGTTTTTTCTGAACCAAGTTGCCATGACGATAATTATCAAACCAACTTAACGAAAAAAAGTATCCGACAAGACCTCCCCATATATATTGTCCCACAATATTAATGCACTAACCTTTTTTTTTTTTTTTTCCCTGAACCAAGTTACCATGATGATTAATTATCAAACAAACTTGACGAAAAAAGTATCCTACAAGACCTCCCCTTATATATTGTCCTACAATATTAATACACTAACCAATTGTTTGTTTTTTCAAAACCTAGTTGCTACGACAATTAATTATCAATATGTATATGGGCAGTAAAGTCAGATTTCAATTCAAAAAATTAATTGTGTACCAATTTCCAAAAAACTAGTTGGCATCACGTTTGGAATATTAATTGCAACAAAATGCTGAGGGCCCTCCATTGAAAACGACAAATCCATCCTCGAGGAAAAGAAAAGGTAGGAGTGTAGGAAAGCTTTTTTTTTTTTTTTTTTTAATCGACAATCATTCTAATTATAGATGTCGATCAACCCATTAGACTCGACCCACCCGTCCAAACTGAACCGACTTGAAATAGCTCACAGACGATGTGGGATTCGTTCCAAAATCCATCTTTAATGCATAAAAACTTGTCTTTCATAGTTTCTGGAATCCTAACATGCGTACGCATGCCCGTGTATGCGTACGCATGCATAAAGCATGCGTACGTAGAGCTTAAGCATGTGTGCGCATACGTGTGTACGCATACCCTAGGGTTTCCTTGGTCTTTATTATCCAAAAATAGCTTATTTTATTCATTAAAAAGTTATATTTTTCCTAAAACATTTTCCTCAAGTCAATTTCAATCTAATTGGGCCCTAAACCAACATTGGGTTTTAGAATTTCGACATCATTGGGGAACAAGGGCCCGAGTCATAAGGGGTACAAAATGCGGTGTCTACACTTATGCATTCATATGTCATCCTAGGATATGTTCAAATGTCACACATTCGCATGTCATCTTATCATGGATTTTTGTATGCTCACGCATTCACATGTCATTCTAGGGTAGACTTAGATGCCATGCATTCAAACTTTCACATGACATGCACTTGTTTAACTTATACATGATCACACATGCCAAAAAAAAAAAAATCAAAATCAAACCAAATGCCAAATTCTTTAGTTATTATTTAAACAATTATCTTTAAGACTAAATTCTAGACAAGGTACTATCCTTTAGGATAAACGTGGTGAGGTTTATAACATATTCCCCACCAATAACCGAGCGTTTGAGTCCACATCTTCTGGTTCGACACATTTGCCTACCTTTTTAGTTTAGGACCCATTAAGAAAAGCCCTTAGCTAATAGGTTAATTAGAAGTAGGTAACGACTCCTAAAAAATGGAAAGATAAATAAGACTTACTTACACATACACATCACCCTATTGTAGGACGTGTCACACACTTTACATTACATCTCACGGGTCACCAAAGTGAAAACCCTCAAAGGTGAACATGGTAAAAATTAGATTACGACAATCCATTAACTATATCCCTACATTTGCACAAGGGTGAGCGCAATTGACTTTAAAAAGACTCACTCAAGGTTTACTCATTTGATTTAAATTTAAATTTCGAAAAATAATTAAGGTGTTACAACAAAGGAAATCGGGTCTGGCTCTATGGGTAAGCAACTTAGACAATTGCCTAAGGGAGCCAAGTAGAAAAAGTCCCCCAAAATTGTGGGAAAGTAAAAATTTCTAGGTTGGTTTCACCAAAAAGAAAAAAATGATCTTCGGTACACTCTTTCTATTCCCCTTCTCAAATAGTGATTCAATTTTTTCCCTTCACCTTAATCTTCTGTGTTGTGAGAAAGAAGCTATAAAGCCCCAAAATTATGGACCAATCTTGGTTTAGTCTCAATAAGAAGGGAGGGAGGAGAGAGAGAGAGAGAGAGATCCCATGTTCTATAATTTATAACACTGTAAATATTTTTTATTTATAAATGTCGATTGGAAAAATATCAATACGGATATAAAATATGAGGAAAAAAAAAAAAAAAAGTGTGACCATCACTGCAACAATTTACATTCATTGACTGTATGTACATTAAAAATAATTTTATCTAGAAAAATGTTGTACCTAAAATGTCCTTTTATTTTATATTAAAAAATTGAGGACTTTTTCATAAGAATTTTAAATTTTTTTATTTTTAAAAAAAAGATGTAAAATATTAAAGATTAAAAAAAAAAATCAGTTTTCGACTTATATTTGGGAATGTCTTAAAAAGAAAAAATAAAAGAAAAAGAAACACTTAAATTTGAATGAAGATACCGATATCCACTTCATTGCAAATTTTTTTTTTTTTTAAAATACTAGTTCCACAGTTAAATTCAGGTTTAAAAATATATGTCTATTTGACGAAAGAAAAAGGAGGGAAGAGTGGAAGATCCCTCATTAATTTTAAGTCTACATCTAGTCAACTTTGCTTTCTAAAATCTTGTTCCACTTTTTTTTTTCAAGTTTTATGTAAACTCCCTTTAATAATACTTTTCAACTATACCCTACTTCACACTTGACTGGTTCTTCTCAATTTATAATTCCATTAGACATGCTCCTACTTGGATGGTCTATAAATATGATTAGGATAGAGAAACTTAGCATATCAAGTATCAAATCTCGAAATGAAAGCCATTCTAGTGGTCTGTTTTCTCTTGCTTTCCACATTTTTCATTCCTTCTTCAAATGCAGCTAGAGATTTAGCTGGTGAGAACACTATAGTTTCTAGTAGATAATTGTGTTTTAATCTATTTTGCAGCATACTTATTAAACTGAACTTTTGATATTGTTTATTAAAATTTAAAAGCAGTTCATGAGTAAGAGTTTACATAGCAGTTGGTCAATTATGTTAGAATTATTTGGTGCGTTTCTGATAAATTATTACCAAATACTAGCTAGCTACGTACTATAATTTTTTACTTTTGTCGGTTTTACAATATATGGAACTCTTATTCCCAAATCGCATCGCATGGTTCTAGGCCATGTTTTCCTTTTCAGATTTTAAGTTATATTCTGATAATTACTTCATATCATATCTCAGATCTATCTGCAGTAACAGTACCTTCTCAGGATCCTCATAAGCCAGTAATTACGTGTGGTCGTGGAAAGCCATATCGTGAATGTCTACCGGGCCCCAGGAAGCCATCTCCACCTAGCAAGTCCTACCCATGAGTGTGGTCGTGGAAAGCCATATACTTCATGTATTCCAAAGCCACCAAAACCTTGTTTCATCTACGGTCACGACGGTTGCTCATCACCTTAAACCCCTTTTGACTTTTAGATAATGGCTATAAATAAGTCATCTTTGTTTGATGTATTATATATGGTTTGGGGTTTGTGATGCCTCTAATTCGCAGTGTTGTAATAATTTGCACTCAATAAGCTACGGCCTTTTTTCTTTCTTCTTTTTTGCCCCTTTTGTTACAATGAACCCTGAGAACCATGTAGTTTGCAGTATAAGATTTGCAAAATAAAAGAGCTGACTAAAGTCAGTCCATTGAGTATTTGTGGCACTTCCATGCAAATTCTAATTATAATCTCTTCCACTGTTCGACAATAAAAGAGGTAAAGGAATTTTTTTGAGGCCCAGTCATGGGTGCAAGGGGGGAACAGGACAAATGATAAAAAGTAAAAACATTGTTAATTAGGTACAGAGTTGAAAAATCCATAACAATATAAATCTTGTTGGATTTTAATGTACAAATTATGTTCAATACTATTAAAGTAGTGTGTAGTAGTGTGATTATATGTGATGATTGAATAATGAATGGAAGAATAAAAGAGGAGTATAAAAAAAGTTTTACATAAATCTACGGTATAAAAGTCCTATTGAGTTCTCTTGTTACAATAAACCCATAGTAAAGTTTATATATTAAAAAATACTTGATTACCTTTTTAGATTAACCTAAATTGTAAATGAATTTTTGATATAAAGAACCAGTATTAGAAAATAGAGAGCGCGAAAATGGATTTATTGTATTATTATGTGTGTAAATTACATGTGTAGCTTCTCTTTTATATACAAGAATTAGCACAAGAAAAGAAAATCCAAGTAAACAAACTAATCCATGACTAACATGACCAACAAATCAACTATGTCTGATTCAATAAAAATAATAAATTCCAAAAAAACGTGGAAAATATGTTGTGAAAAGTACAACCTGTAATACTTGCATATATTAAGAAAGAAACTATCTAGTGGGACTCGAGAAAATCAGATTGTGAGACTGGGTGTGAACTGTGATGAATAAGAAGGAATCTTGTGCATAAGGATTGAAAGGCTCCATGCAATTAAGCTCATAGAGGCCATGATCAACGGGAAGGCCTGGTGAGAATGACGGCCAGAGACCGTAAAACACCAACAATGGGTTAGAGAGAAAAACAGACACAACAATGTATCATTGGAAAACATCAAAATTGGAAAATAATGCTGGAAACAACATAAAACTTACTGCGAACCAACGGGGAATGGTCTGAAAAATATCAAGTATGGTCGGAAAACTACCAAGAATGACCAAAAAAGCTAGTTAGGGAGATGGAAAACATAAATAAATTCCGGAAAGGTCATCGAAAAGCCAGAAAATATTCTATTAAGATTGAGAAAGAACATTAAAGCAATTGAAGGAAATCACTGCCTTTGTAGTAGATGAAGCATATATAATGCTGGCTCCATTGCTAGAAACACTTTTTTTTTTTTTTAGAGTTTCAATTTATGGCATTCGTTTCTGATAATAGCTCTTTATCATAACCACAGATTTCTTACCGTAGCTAGACACACCTTAAATATTCTAAACCAGCTCTCTTAAATTATTTGAAAAAAAAAATTTAAGTGTATCCAATCAATAAAAACCGAAACAGTCAAAGAACTGGAAAATGAATTGGTTCTCGGTTTTTTCTAGTTCTTGACCGGTTTTCACCAGTTTTTAACCAAATAATCTTCCTCTTTCAACATTAAAATCAAAATTAGAATTATATTTTAGTTTTCCTTAACTATGCATCAATTTAGCCAATAACTTTCATTTTTTTTTTCTTTTAAATCAATTATGTCACAATAACGTTAAGTTGATTAAACATACTATCTATTGAAAAGTAAATATTAACAAAATATAATATAAAAACTTAATTAGCAGTTATGTACCTCAAGTCTCGACAAGTAAAAAAATGGATTTTAAATTATATAATATAATATAAATATAAATATAAAAATGCCCTCCTTAAATAGCAATTTTGTATCTCAAGATTCTCAAATTAAACCCTTAATTATAAAAAATCACAATTTTTATTTTTTTAGATAGTTATAATACGCTGCTAATTTCGCAACTCAAATTCTTTTCCTCCAAAGACCTCTAAGCACTTTATCCATAGGGAGTTGTTAATTAAATTACAAGATTCTCAGAAAATCACAAAATTATTTTGAATAAGAGATCAAATGTAATTATGTAAACCTATGTGTTAATCCTATACTAATAAAGAAGTATTAGTCAATATATTTTATTTATGGAACAGAGTTTTCCTTCCGAACTAGTTTGGAGAAATTTCATCCAACCTACTACATGATAGCTCAAATGATGGAATTTACATATATTTTTAGTTATATGAACTATTTAACAATGATATAATTAACTTATTTAAATGATTTAATAAGTCATGTAATTTAACACATGTGAGCAGTATTATTGCAAAGTTGTGATTTATATTTATATTTTTATGTTGGTTTTAATTCCGTGTCAAATTTGATTGTATTTTTGTTCAATCATTTCCCTGTATTTTTTGTGAGATTTAATGTAAGGGTTGTGCATGAGAGTTTGGTGAAGATCTGTGAAGAATGAGATTTCGCGACTGGCTTGCGAGTGACAACCCACAAAAGGCCACATGAGAAGCACATGCTGGAATCTAAAGAGTCTCATGCCAGGCTAGATTTCGCGAGTCACTTCGCGACTCAGGCCAAGTCACGAGTGACCCGCGAAACTTACTGCCTAGAGCTTTTTAAAGTGTGTTCATCTCATACCTTTACTAAGACTATATAAGCCCTAATTCCCAACGAAATTGTAAGGATTTTTTCCAAGAAACTTTTGAGAAAGAAAACCCTAGCTACACACTTAAGAGTTAGAGATTGTATACCCACAATCATCTACACTATTTCTCTAAAATTTTTCTCTACTCCTACCTCTTCGTCTACACATCCTTGAGAGGTTCTTAGCCTAAACACATATTTCACCTAATCTAAGTGTTGACAGAAGTTTTGGTGCATATGGGAAGCATTGGAAGAAGCTATTGATTGGCGGATGCAATTTGGAGCTAATTGCGAGATCTGGATAACTAGTGAAGACATGGCTCCATGAAGCCCATTGGTAACTGGAACTTGGAAGGTTCAAGTACATTGGGTATATTAGTCTTGGAGGGTCTTTTTGATATTCATGTACTTCAACTTTATTCACTAGTAGATCAATTTTGGCTTGAAGGGCCGCGGAGAGGTTTTTTGCCGAGTACTTCGGTTTCCTCTTCGATAACATGTCTCGGTGTTATCTTGTATTTGCATCTCTCTTGCCTACTCTTTAAGCTTTACATTTATTGTTTATTGTACATGCTTATGCCTTATAGTAGTGTTCCGGCTTTATTACAATTCATTTACTCTTGTTCTGCACTTAGTTAAGTTAGAGTAAAAGTAATTAAGCCGTAATTTAAATTTGAAGGTCTAAATTAGTTATAGTGTTTTACACTATTTGAGCTTTCAATTATGAACCATCAAAGCTTCAACCTTGTGTTTGAGTGGAGTGTTAGAGTTAATATTATGATGGTTGTTGTGTAATGACCCAAGTGGTAGTCCTATCTAGTGTAAAGCTTGTCTAGTCCTACCCTCAACTCTACTGCTATTATATAGACCTTGTTAGAGTTACTGTAATCTACACTTCATCATATTATAAAAATGTTACCACAAGGACTTTACACCATGGACATAGATCGTCTGACCGAACCACGTAATCTTTATCTTCTCTCTTTCTCTTTCTTATGCTCCCACTATCTTTACAATATATCTCTAATAATAGTAATAGCTAAGTTAGATTTCTTCAACACGGTTTGGAGAAAATCTTAATCCATTTTTATGTGCCACTTGTGGGAGTGCGACAAATTTTCTCTGGTTTAAGAAGAAAAATATCTGAGATGTAATTGATAAATGAAGGTGACAAAGTATGCATTTAACTCATCGTGGAATGATTATATTAAAATAAAAATGTAATGAATAAATGAGTCATGATGGATTGATTATAACTATCACCTTCACCATTTTCTATAAGGTTAATTGAAAGAAAGTTGCGTTGAAAGTCTCGTAGTGGAGGAACCACCAAAATATACATACTAATTTTTAAGGTCATAAAGAAGTATTGGAATTTTAACGTTTTACTCAAACTTTTGTAATTGGACAATAGGACTGTGTAAGCCCCTCACGAATGTAACACATTTCAATTATACCCTATTTTTTGAGGTCTATAAATAAGATCAGGGTAGGTTAGCATTATCAAGTATCAATTGTCGAAATGAAAGCCATTATAATTGTCTGCTTTCTCTTGGCTTCCACATTTTTCATTCCTGCTTCAAATGCAGCACGAGAATTATCCGGTGTGAGCACTATTTTCAAGTCGACAGTTGTGTTTTAATTTATTTTGCTGCATGCATGCTTATCGAACTGAACATTTGATATAGTTTATAGAAAACAGTTTATTGAGTAAGAGTTTACATGTCAGTTGCTCATTACATACGTTAAATAATAGTTTTAAATAGCTTATTTTAAGTAATTTTCTATGGATTTTTTTTAGATATATTGCAATGAGTTTCATGATTTTGAAAGCATAAATTACCTCCTAAAGCATACAGTGTGTATCTGATAAATTCTACTCAAATACTGGTTGGTTAGGTTTTTTTTTTTTTTTTTTTTGGGTATACAATAGTTATATCTATCTTATGGTATCTATTCCATAATGATTATATTTATAATCAGACGAAAACGCTATTTGGTTTTTGTTGTAGGCAATTGATTAAACTTCATATTTCTTATTTGATTATAAGAGACTTTACTAATTGAGATAACTAGAGCCACAAATATATACACTATTAACTTTCAGTTTTGCAATATATCAGACTCTCCTGTTCCTAATTAGCATGGTTTCCTTTTTATGTTCATCAATTTGGTTATATTCTTATTACTTCATATATATCCTATCTATATCTTAGCTGAATATCGAGCAGTAACTGATCCTACCAGAAGCCCAATTTCATGCAGTCGTGGATCACCATACACTTCGTGTCTCCCCAAGATTCTGCCACCAGAATCTAATTGTACCATCTACAGTCACTACAACAAAGCTGACTTTTTTCAAGGGTCAAAATCCTTGAAAGAGGAATTAAAAAACCTCGAAAAAAATTATTTTAAGAGTCAAATCGACTCTTGATAACTTTCGAAACTTATACTGTCGAAAAAGAAATTTTGAAGGCTTTTGTGGCCCTCAAAACAAGTGCTCTAATTTTATTTTAAGGGTCAAGAGACCCTTAAATAACCTTATTTACCAAGGGTTAAAAGATCTACATGGGGAGATTGGGGGGATGGACTTCCAAGCTAGGTAGAGGGGTACATGGGTGAGGCTTGTGGAGAAGTATCCACATGGGATGGGAGGATTTTAGCAAGAATATTCGCTTTGAAGTAAGGGTGGGGGATAGAGTGAAGCTTTGGACAAATCAATGGTGTGGGGATTCTCCACTTCAATTGACTTTTCTGTGTGTATGGGATTGCATCCAATAAAGGGGCATCGGTAGCCTCTTCTCTTGAACGGTTGGGAATTGAGGAGCGGAGAAGCTGGGATATTCATTTTACTCGGAGACCAAATGATTGGGAAATGGGTGGTGTGGATGATTTTCTCCGTACCTTGGACTCAAATCTACCTCCCACTGAGAATGGAGATCGCATGCGATGGAAGTTGACAAAGAATGGGGACTTTGATATTCGATCGTTCTACATTAAGTTAAGAAGCCCCTTGCCCATTATTTTTCCTTGGAAAGATGTTTGGAAGGTTAAGGCTCCTCAGCGTGTTTCCTTCTTTGTGTGGACTGCTGTATGGGATAGGATCCTTACAGGTGATAATTTGAGGGGTAGAGGGTTGGATTTTGTCGACTGGTGTATCATGTGCCGCAGTAATGGGGAGACGATGGATCATTTGTTACTACATTGTAGAAAGGCTTATCGGTTGTGGAGTTTGGTGTTTAGATCTTTTGGGTTTTCTTGGGTCTTGCCAAGATCGGTTGCGGATACTCTATTCGGTTGGTGGAATTGGCACGGAAAGCATTTGTCTAGCATTTGGAATTTAGCTCCATGATGCTTGATGTGGTGTCTTTGGAGGGAGCAAAATAGGAGGACGTTTGAGGACATGGTTAGTTCGGATGACCAGCTATTGGCCTCTTTCAGTGGCACTTTGTTTGACTGGTCTAGGGCTTAGAGACTCACCTCTAGTGATTCTCTCCCTATGTTCCTTAGCTCTCTCCTGTATACTTAGTATCTTTTCCTTTCTTTATCTTTACACTCTTTATTTTCCCTTTGTATTTTTCTCTCTGCCTTATGTTTTTCTGCATGAGGGAGTGTTCTTGAATATAAATCTTTATTACCTATAAAAAAAAAATCTACATGTATAACCCTTGATAAATAAAGTTATTTAAGGGTCTTTTGACCCTCAAAATAAGATTTTCTTAAAAAAAAAAAAAAAAAAAAAACCACAATCATGCACAAAAACCACATACTACAACCAAATACATCAAAAGTCCAATGTATACAACCAAATACATCAAGTCCAATGTACTAATTGTCTAACCAGTATATTTCCTGTATACTTGGGTGGCTCATTTTTTTCGGATTTATATAATCTTATTACTTTTCAAAAAAAAAAAAAAAAATTCTCCTTTGCACATACATAGATCTTATTCCTAGGGCATCGCAAAAACCGCTAGTTCATATAGAGCCATCAAATTGGCCGAACTAGCAACTAGAGCTCTATGCATTATATGGATAGATATCAATCAACCCAGATCATTATAAGACAAAAATTAACATCTGAAAATAAGGATATTGTAAAGGTACTGAAAGAGCATGGCCTTGAACTGAATTCTTCTGTCGAAAGCCAAGAACCCATTTTCAACAAGGCAGCCAAAGCAGTGTCAGCAGCTGAACCAAATTCAAGTGCAGAAGCTAATAGTGGAACTAACTGTAGAAACAAGAAAACGAAAACATAAGCTGGCATTCAAAGACATTTCAAGTAGATATATAACATTAGAATTTCCATGTCACACCTTTTTCAGGACAATTGGACGAGGAAGCTGCTCTGCTAAATTTGGAAGCTTGCGGAAGAAGGTATCCTTTTCAACAGTGTCTTTTAAATTTAGAATCTCCATAAAATGTAGTGTCCACCAGTTTATTTTGGAAATATTCTGCCAATCCATTTGTTGAAAAACTTTATAATAAGAGGCAAAAGAATGGCAGAGAAAAGAAAATCCAAGCAACATTATGCCAAAAACAGAAAAAGCAGAGCTGAGTATAAGAATTCATAGCGAATTTCATCAAAATAGGTACACAACTTGACATAGCCACCACTGACAAGGCACATCATGTAGCAGGTTACCAAGACTAGAGTTTCTCCAAAATTATTAAATACAATCAAGTTTAGGAACTCACCACTATTTTCAATAAGTTTTGATGTATTCAACCTATGAGAAAGCCGCTGATAATCTGGAAGCAAAGACTGTGAGGCAAGAAAACAGATGCAAATGAAAATTGAATCAAAGCAACCAACACATGCATAAACAAAATAACACAACAATTAATATATTACTACAAAATAGAGGTAATGAAGGCAAAGGTTGGGTGGAGATAGTGTAGCGAAGAGGCAGGGAAATAACTCATTGTAAGAACTCACAAAGCCCTACACAAAACCAATCCAAAAGGCCAAAAAAAAAAAAAAAAAAAAAAAAAAAAACCAATTCCTAAGCTTTACCCAATTCCGTTTAATCTAAAGTTGGATTAAAAATTTTAAAAAATCTTCAATGAGGGACACACCTTAAGTTGTCCTCAACCGGAAAAGAGTACTAAATCCAACGGAAAAGCCTGCATAAAAAAATATTTCAATGTTAGAGTTTCAGTCTTGTTGAGGATCTATAGACTACTCCAATATTTTGGGACTAAGGCTTTATATCAACAGTCAGAATCTGTTTTACCATTGCTAACTCATATGACCTTACAACTTTTGCTCAAGATGTACCAACAAATTGAAATTGGTCCATCTTATCACTCACAGTGTGTTCAAGGTGACATTATGTTATCAAAAAAATGATTTTATCAATCAATAGTGAATCATATGCCTTCACTTGTCTCTAATGTGATCTCAATCTCCATCTTGCTTGTGAGTTGTGAGGAAGAAAGATACCCACTTTTTTACCCATTTATAATTGTGTAGACTGTCATTTTGTTGCTGAACTTAAATGCACCATCTTTCAGGCAACCTGATATATATAAAATCTTATTTTTATTTTTGAAGACCCAAAATTTAAAACCATAACCTACTAGCTACTAGCGAAGATCTTTTTAATTCAGAATTGAAATCACCCTGAGACTTGAGTTGCATTGGATAAACACAGCTTGTTAATGCCATGTGTTTGTAAAATATGGCTAAAACAAGATTTTCATAGAAATCCCACGATAAAAGCATGAGTGTGTTAAATATATGCCTAATAAACTGTAAACAGGTGACAGAAAATTCATTGACATACAAATTCGTATGCAAGGAAGAATGATCACCTATATCCTCTTTAGTAAAAAGCTTCCGAAGAGCAGCAATGTGACCATCAGCTAAGTCCATGACATGGATGTAGTCTCGGACCTGTTTAACACAAAAACATTTGATATTTTGTAAGCGCAAAAAAATTGTCAATTTAATCGAATTTTATGTAATGACAGAAAGTCAAATACTACTGCCATGGTTATAAAGGATTATAAGTGGAATACAAAACTAGACATAGTCTGTGTCAAAAAGGTCCATGAGATGGGACTAATGGATATTACTGAAACTAGGGAAATTCCTATCAACTACTACTCAAAAATATTTACACAAAAAAGAACATACCGCACTACCATCCTTCGTGGGATAATCATGACCATACACATTAAGCTCAAGCAATCTCCCAACAGCTACTTGCTGTATTTATGGCATGAGATTGTTTGGGATGCCCTTTGGATCTTCACCAATTCTACCACTCTCATGAGCCCCAACATGATTGAAGTAACTGAGTCATATAATTTTCCAATCTGGCTCCACCTTTTGAATATCTCGAGCAATTTCTTCAAGGAAAAGCTATAAATATAGAATATATTAAAAGTCAGGAAAGAAAAGAAACTGCACTCCTACGAACACAAGAAACAGCAAGTGGGATTATCCAACTTCAAAGACAGATCCTATGTGTGGTATGCCCAAAATAAACATTACTAAGCACCCAGTGATACATACCTTGGTCCTTCCATAAGGATTCATAGCTTTCAATTCGAAATCCTCAACACAGGGCATTATTTCAGGTTGACCATAAACTGTTGCAGAAGATGAGAAAACCATCTATTTGGCCACAGGATAACATTACTTGTGTCAATAGTGGGCAGAGCATGCCAACATGTGATGTAATCAATAAAAAAAAATGGTTCACATTCTAAGACTAAACAATTCTCTGTTAAAGATTCAACTGGAACTTGAATGCTATAACTCCTTTCAACAAACAAATAATTAGACATTTTTTATGATTTGATAGTTACAATGGTGGGTGATTTACAAGGCCCGTGGCGACAAAAGAATTAGACATCGAACATTAAAACTTCAATTTAGCAGTAAGACACCAAAAACAACAATATTGCTTCCACAAATATACAGCTACATATACAAATCATAGTTTATGCAATTATGATTTGAAAAGAAATATACTGGAATCAAAGATTTTGCAAAATCAAATATGACTAAAATGAACGTTTAATGCATAACTCAACAGCCAAAAATTCTTTAAGACATAGATTATTGTTGATTCACTTCCAAACCATTTGTTACAAGCGCAAGATTCAAAAACAAAATCAAATGAGTTCAAGAAATTAAATCGCGGACACACCTTTTTGCAATCATATTTTGCCATAACCTCATAAAGATTAATAGTGCCAATCAAATTGTTATCAAAATAACAGCAAGGGTTTGCAACACTTTCCCCAACAGCTTGTAGGCCAGCAAAATGGATCAAAGCATCAAATCTGTCTCAAACAAAGCCAATGGCACAAAATTAAGCCAATTCTGAAAAAGTCTATAATTCTGTTTGTTTCCGCAGAAAATAGTTAACAGTAAAATTGAATGAAAACAGTGGAAATTCATAGCACTGCTAATGTAATTGAAATTAAACATACTGTGTTTGAGAAAAGATCTTCTCCAAGTCCTTATTCCTAAGATCACCCTGCAATCAAAACAACACGTAATGTAACCAAAAGCCAAAAACCTCAAAACGTCACCATTTGGTTGCCAAGAAACTGTTAAATTTTTTTTAAAAAAAATACAAATCTCCCGAAAATTAAAACCAGCATTGCTCAAGATATTCAAGAATCTCTAATTTCTAACCTTCTTTTCCCTCATTTTCTCGGTAACCAAACAAAACAGAAATTTACACACACACACACACCAAAAAAAAAAAAAAATGAATACCAGGTGGAATTCAAGATTCTGAGAACGCTTAGGGCCGAACAAATCACGAACCCTATCAACAGCTTCGGTGATAGAATTATCAAGATTGTCGATGATCGAAACCCTAAAGCCTTCATTGAGAAGCTGAACCACAGTGTGAGAGCCAATGAAACCGGCTCCTTCGGTAACCAGAATCGTCTTTTCCGAGAAAGTCATTTTCAACTCGAACTATAAAGAACAGGTAGTTCAGATAACATGTTCAAACCTCATTCATCCAACCCATACTTCAGATTCCAAAGGACAGGTATGTAATTCCATTTCCAAAGTATCCAAACCCTAGCCCCATATTATATTATTGGCGAGGAAAAGAAATATCAACGGAGAGAATGAGAGAGAGAAAACAAGAGAGAATACCAAAAATCCTTTGCAAAGTTCTACTAGGTAATTTCCAAATTCAATTTTTTTTTCTCGGGAAACAAACAGAGAGAGAGAGAGAGACCTGTAATCGGACAAAGGGGCGGAGGAGAGGGCTCTGACTATCAACGGCTAGTCGTCGTCGAAGATCGGATCGCCGACCACCGCGCCTCAACCTATCGTCGGAGATGAGATGAGCTCCGAGAGAGAGAATTTTCTAAGAGTTCTCATTTAGTTTGGAGAGAGACTTTATTCCGAGGGTTGTGTTAGAATTCCGTTGAAGAATGTAAAAATTTGGAGGAAACAATTACGCGGGATTTTAGTGTTTTAGTTTATTTCAAGAGTTTTAATGACCATTGTAAGAAGATTAGTTAGATTTTAATTAGCGCGCCAGTTTTTAGCATTTGTTTCAACTATTTTCAGTGAACCCTTGGAAAAAATGGGTTGAAACAAGTCATGTTTTTGTGTAGTGAGTCGTGGAGGTTGCCATCCTTAAACCCCTTTGAGATAATAAACATCATGGTTCAGCTATAAGCACCATATATATATATATACATATATATATAGGCTGTTTAATTATTCTCAGGATGATTGATGACTATAAATAAGTAATCCTTTTGTGATATATCAAATATGGTTTGGGGTTTGTGATGCCTCTAATTCGCAGTATTGTAATTTGCACTCAATATGCTACCGTCTTTTCTTTTTTCTTTACTTTACTTTTTTCTCTCTCTTTTTTGTGAAAAGGAACCCCCGAGAACTATGTAGTTTGTTATAACATGTGCAAAATAAAATAACTGAAAAAACTTGATCCATTGGCTATTTAGCTTAATTATTTGAGGGACTTCCATGCAAATCCTAAATATAATCTCTTCCAGTGAATCTTATAACGTACAAGGTATAGGAATTATATTGTCCACAATTATGGGAAATATGGACAAATGATAAACACGTCATATAGTTTATTCATAGAAAAATCTGAAAATGAAAATTGCAAATGGACTTTCAATATATAAAAAACCCGCATGCATGTTTTTCCGGCTGAACAACTCAAAAAATAAAGAATAGAAGTATCATTAATTTTATCATGCTCGTTTTAAGTTCAAAGTACCATTTTGTACAAATAAGAATTCCATAGGTATTTATATGAACAACTTGAGTGAGTAGTATTATTCTGTTTATACTTTTTATTCATAACTTGAGTGACTAGTGAGTAGTATTATTTCGTTTCATAACTATTCCGAAAATCCATTTTCTTCGTTTCTGTCAAATCACAATATTACATCAATACTTAAACTATCTAAAATTCTAAATTTAAGACTAAAATCAGCTTTTGTAAAATACTAATGGACAAAATTAATAAAGAGATAATAGAATTATAGTTGAGTTCTAGTGAAATAAAACATTAGAAAACTATTCGTAATCTATACTATTATTTAAGGGCTTTCCTAATTTGAATTCTCCAATTTCGATGCCCAAAATACTCTCAAATTTACTAGTTTGTAAAACTTAAATAGTAGGGTTATATATGTAAATTTGCTAATTTAAAAACTCCTAAATTTTAGCAAAATTAAAAAAAGCATTTTACAAACTATTTGCTCCTTGAATAACTAACTCCCACTCTTCAAACACCATGCACAACCATCCCACTAACTTCCCACTAAATCAAAATCTCCTAGGATCAGTTGCTACTTTTATATCTCTATCTCCCCCACTTTTACTTTCTCTTCTACTCATTTTTCAATTCCAAATAATCCCATTCTACTCCTATTTTAGATTCAGTTTTCACCTTGCACACATTACTCCATTACTCTAGAGAAAAAAATTGAATGAATTATAGGGCTGGTGACTCACCAATCTATCCTTCCATCAAACAATTTTAAAGAATTTTCTTCAACTCTTGCCTTTTCAACCAAAGCCCACGATGATGGTGAGCAATTCCTAAGATCCCCTAAATTGTACATTTCCCATTGTTTGGATTTTTCCTAAGTTAATTTCATCAATTCAACTACATTTATAAATGAAAACTATTTCAACAAAAGAGAAATTCATTCTTGCTAAGATATTCCTCTAACAAATTTAGTTTCTAGCCTTGGATACATGCCAATAAAAAATGGCACATAAAATTATAATCTCATGTAAAGGTGAATAAAAAGTTATCTTCAAATTATTTTTGTTTCTTTTTTTAATAAAAGAGTGTCATTGGAATTATAATTGAAAGTTCAAATAGCGTATAAAACACTATGAACGTTTAAACTACATATTCATGATTATGTCATATGTTTGTTTCTGCTAATCGATTGTTCATATTGGCAGGTGTTAGGTCTTTCAATTGTTCTATGTCTATGTCTATTGGAACGGAAATCATATTTATTTATTCACAAAAAATAAAAACAAATATTACCCATAAATATTTCTCATCCCATTGGCCTACAAATATTTCTTATCTCATTATCTACATTGGGCTGCGATATAAACCATCACAAAATACCCAAAAACTCATATCTTATCCAATTTCATTATCATTATTTAGCTAAATCCAAAACCAGCTCTATGAGCCCAATGCATGTACATCCCATTCTTTTTAAAGCTCAAGACTACTTATGCTTGACAATATTTCAAAGTCCATGGTTCAAGCTCATGGCAAATTGTTTATTAAAACCCAATTTTTAATGACAGCATCAAAGCCCATTGTTACATGGCACCATTAAAGCCCGATTTTCATTGGCAATATCAAAGGCCCGATTCACATTGATAATATATCAAAAGTTAATTCATTGGCAATATCTAAAGCTCAATTCACACTAACAATATCAAAAGCCCAATTCTTTTTGGCAATATCAATAACCCAATTCTCATTGGCAATATTGAAAGTTTAATTCTCATTGGCAATATCAAAAGCCCAATTCTCATTGGCAATATTAAAAGTCTAATTTACGTTAGCACTATTAAAAACCCAAGCTAGCTACTTGGCACTATTTAGTAAAAAAGCTCAAGTTTATTAATACTTGATAGATACTATATCATAAGTATTTCACTTAAAGTCCAATGATGAACAATACTTTAAGTTCTTAAACCTATTACTATAATATTACAAGCCCATGGAATCTATGGCAATTATCTATTCTCAAAACCAATGGCAATCATCTTATAAAAGCTCACAAAAAGTTATGATTATTTATCTTAGACCCATGACATTTATTTATGTCATACCATATTATAAACCCATTGAATTTATATAAGAACCCATGGTCACTATTTATCTTAAATCACAGCATTCATAATATTTATCTCCAAAACTCATGGTAATTATTCATCCTACAAGCCCATTATGATTATCTATCAAAAACCCATAAGAATATGACAAATATAATCCATTAAGTATTTTAAAGTAATCAAACTCATATCAAGTACTAAGCTATACAAACTATTATGAGAATTAGTACCCAAAACCTATTATAAGTATTGAAACCCTAAAATAGATTCAATTTTACTAACAACCAAAGCCTATGCGGGATAGAAAACCATGGCAACACATAGCAACCTTGTTTATTTTGTAGGACTCAAGAAGTGGAAGCAAATGAGTAAGCCCAAGTGAGGAGAATCACTCAAAGAAGGCCCAGTGGAAGTACCCAGTTGAAGTACCCAGCAGAAATACTCCAGTGGAAGTGCTTTAGTGGAAGTGCTCTAGTGGAAGTACTCTAGTGGAAGTACTCCAGAAACTAAGATAGCTGGGGCTAGTTGTCTCTTAATTTTAGCAACTGAAACCTATTGATTATGACAAGACCGAAGGGCTAGAGCTAACATACAAGAGCTGAGGTCAGATTATTTTCTACTTCTTCTCCAAGTTTTGGTCAAAGGAGAAGGGAAGCCATAACCAAGACATCCAAGCTCATGAAATTCTCAACTAAATAGTTTATTTTCTTACTAAAAATGTATGTAATTGATTCATGAACCAAGCCCATGAATCCCAAAAGGGGAAATTTAGGGAAAAGTGGTTTGGAGGGCATAAATGACTATCCGGCAGAAGCTCCTAGCAGAGGCAGTAATAGTTGACACCTGGCTTGGAATGTCAGCCAACCCTCTTGAGCTCTGATCCTAGTTGTAGCAAGTAAGATCTCTGTTGGGTCCCAAATCATATTATCAATAATATTAGCAGTCCAAAACAACAATCACACACAAGAACACAAATATTTACGTGGAAAACCCTTTCTCTTGAAAGGAAAAAACCACGGGACAAATTCCGAATAATTTCATTATTATTAAATCAACTACAATAATTTTTGTGTATGTCTCACAACTAAAGAAAAATCTCTCTTATTTTTCTTTGCTTACACACACACACACACACTAATTATCTCTTTCAAAAGCAGCAACACTTTACTCTCTCCTCCTCGGCTATCTTCTCGAAGGCGACGAACCTTTGCTCTCCCCTCCTTGGCTATCTTCTTGAAGGCGGCAATACCTTGCACTCTCCTTCCTCTTGCGTTCCTCCCAAGCGAAAATCTCTTTTCTCTCTCTTGGTTTCACGCTCTATTTTCCCTCTCCCCATAGGGAGGACTCTTGGGCCAAAGCCAAAGCCAAAGCCATCAAATTCTTTGTAGCATTGTCTATTTATAAGACTCTTTTGCTATTCCCTCTTGGACTAGGAATACATTACCTCTTTAACAAGGAGTCTATTGCCTCTTGGATTAGGAATACATTACTTCTTTAACAAGGAATATATTTCCCTCCACACCAAGGAATAGTCTTTCCTTCTATAACAAGGAAACCCAAATTAATTTTTCCTTCTTCAACTAGGAAACCTAATTGACTTTCCAAGTCACAATTGGAATTTGAGGCAATTTCCCAACAATCTCTAGTTCTCATATAAGCTCTAGTCCTATTCGACGAAATTAATCTTCAAATCCTAGCATTTAGTTTCTAAAAAAAAAAAAAATCCTAGCATTTAATGCCTAGATTAGGAGCATCTCAGCCTCCAACTACGTTACCCAAATAAGCAAAACACTCTAAAAAGAAAATCTCACCATTTTGAGCCAAATCTCAAGAGAGATATTCTAAGATTTTGTTGCTGGTCAAACCTAGTCCTCTCTAAATTTTGCTAATCAATCCCTTAAGCTTCACTATAAAAGGAACTATCATCAACTCATCAAAGACACTAGATCCTATCATAAAATTTCTCACCCATCATGCTATTTTCAACTTATAAGTCAGTCACTTAGTTCATAAACTAGCTTTTAGTCCATAAATACCAATTCCATCTTATCAGAAAATCTCAGCACCTTAAAATAGCCATAAATAGCGCCTTTGCTACATCATAGCTGAAAATGATTAAACATTATTCTATCTCTCTACCATACTTCCATATATTCACTCATACTTTCCATAAAGTCACCCCTATCACTTACTATATACATATATTCTTTATTATGGGCATGATATGGCACATAGAGATATTGTTTAAACATTTGTTGCACTAGATGGACACTATTTCTCTTCCTTTATTCCATCCTAAATTTTCCTCTTTTATTTGTAATTATGGAGTATTTAATTCTTGTTTATTGCTATTACAATGAAGGTAATAATGTTTTGGATACTATGGAAGTTTTTCCTCATGTTGACTTAATAATAATGAAAAAAGTATATGATTTTTTTATTATGTAAACACAATTATTAATCTGTCAAACGTCTACCACTAGAGATCTTCCATATTCACTGTTTGGTCATTTTCCTCTTGTTTACTTGTTATGACGAACTCACTTTTATATTAACCAACTATTGTGAAAATGCATTTTGGGTTTTGTTGTTATTCTTTCTAAGATGAAACATATATTCCGAGCTAAGGATGAACCCATGCCATCACATGACACCAAAAGTCTTTGGGCCATGCCTTGAAGCCCAACATTAAGTCTTTGATTTGACCTCCTTAAATATTTTATTAAGGGGATAATAATAATGGAGGAAATGAATGATTTTCAATATGTGAACACATTTATTAATTTTTCAGACATCTACTGCTAGTCGTTTCTTTTGTTTAACTATCTTTGCAAGAGGTATTATTGAGGCCTTATCATAACCTTTGTTGGATACAATTTGGACCTTGAGCAAAAATGAGTCTTTCACACTTCACCAATAGCCTTTGGGCCATATTTTCAGCCCAAAGTAGAGTGTTGGTTTTGGCTTCCTAAATATCATATTGGTAATGAAAAACACCCCGATAGCCATTTTATTAGAAGTGGGAGTTTTTCCTTTTCTTTCCTCAATGGAGTATATTTTTAGGTGTTTGCAATTTTACCAGAAGTTAATTCGATTACCAACAAAGTCTTGAATCATATAAATTTTTTTTTCCTTAATTTATTAATACTTTGATTCTAGGATATATCAACCAGCAACTAGTGGAACTTGGTAATTGATTTTGGGATTTTGGGATTTTTTTTCTTCGATTTGTTGGTGCCATTTGTATTTAATGTTATTTTACAAATTAAAAAAGTAAAAGAAAAAAGTTCTATCAATCTCATCAAGCCCAATGCCCTTTGATGAACAAAACTTTAAATAAGCCTCAAAATCTAATTAAGAATGCCCAAACCGGTCATGGCACAGCTGAGGTTGAAAATTTGGAATGGATAGTGAGGTTGAAGTAGCCATGGCACTCTCGGGTTGAATGTGAAGGTGGAGGTGTGTAGATCGACGGCAGCTAGATCTGACTATTGGTGAAGATTTAAGATTGTTCGATTACATGGGTAATGTGAGATTCATCTGGATAAGTGGTGAAATGTATTAGTATTAGAGCATTCACATCCCAAAATTTTATCCCATCCTATTTTACCATCCCAAAAAACTACTTTATCAATTATACCATACCATTTTACAATACTCTCAGCATCCCAACTTTTATTTTACAATACAACACATTAAAATAATATTTCTACACAATAAAATAATATATCCCAAAACCCAAATAAAAACAAAAACCCAAAAACCCGGTGAGAGAGAGAGAGAGAGAGAGAGAGAGAGAGAGAGAGAGAGAGATTGATAAAGTAAATGAATAAAATATTAGTTTTTTTTTTTTTTAGAATTGAGCTACAGTGCAATTCTACCTTTAGAATTGCACTGTAGCACTATTGCAAATTTTTTTGCAATAGTTGGTTTTTACAAGTCCGGATATGTGGGAGGTTTTGGGCTTTTATGCTAAATTTTCCCCATATATGGCATATGTCATTCCCAATGTAAATGCTCTTAGTGGCTTATTAGACCACTCATATTGCAAGCTAGGTGATGATGTGTTTATTTTCATTTGTTGTTATTTTATTATTGGTCCACTTGGCAATTTTAATATTATTAAAATTTATTATTATCATTTCATTAGCCATGTCAGCTTTATGTGTGACAATAATCCCCAAATTAATTGCTATCAAAATATAAAAACCAAAATATAAGGACTAAAATAACGTTTTTGCCTTTATTCTAAAACCCTCATTTATTTATTATTTTTTTCTTTTATATTTAAGACCAAAAAAAAAAAATTAGATAGGAGATAAATTAGCGAGTCCAACGTCCTAGGGAGATTTTTTAGAACATTGAGCCTCCACCACTCGAACGAAAGCAGGAAAATATGACCAAACTCAGAAAATATTTCTTCTACCATTAATCCTCAATGGCGTTCCCATGTGCATCATCTCTAAAGATATTTCCTCCTCAAAATGATTTCACCTTCTTTTCTACATCACCATCTCCATATGTCCCCAAGACTCATTCTGAAAAACCTTCCAAACTCATAAAAAAACTCTTTCAACTCCTCCTTTCGCCTTTCATATCGATTCTCTACTGTGGAAGACGACTATGATGATGATGATACCTGATAAGGATAAAATTGCAACACTCCCTGACGGTATGGCATGAGGCAACGTTCCAATTAGGCTCGTCGGCTTCACCTTTGTCCATTAGCAGGTGACAGCAGAAAAAACAACTTTGGGGCGACGGGGTCAATTCATTGACGATGAAAAGCTGAAGGCTCCAGATTGAAGGAATTGCACATAGCTGAAGGTTGAAGGAATTGCACAAAGTTGACGGTTCTAGCATAACCTTGCCTTGTCTTCCACGAATGGGTATATAAGGAAATATCTTGCGCATCACGCTCAGTATTAGACTCCTACAAGGAAAGGATTCCACGAAATACGCTCACAAAGACTCCTATAAGGAAAAGACTTCCACAATAGGAAAAAGAGGTCAACCCTCTACTACTATAAAAGCCCCAATACCTTCATTAGACAAGGTACGCATAATTTACCCTCTCTAGCATTCTAGAGTTGTGAGAATAGTTCTAACTTGACCTTCGGAGGGTATTTGGCCGGCACCACACTGGTGCTCTCTGCTAGGTCTTCTCTTTTCATTGTGTAGGTATTCTTTCTAGTATGTGAAGACTGTGTAGCTCACTGGTGATTTTTATGGCATCATCAGTTGGCGCCATCTGTGGGAAATTTGACGAATTCGTTTTCTGATTTGAAAGCCATAACAAACGCTTCCCGGACAAAAGAGTTGCATGGTGCTGACTCGTTCGATGGCGACCACGAACAACATTCAGGGAGACGAAAATCGCGCAATGGCCCTCGAAAGGTAGGTTCAGACCTTAGCCACAGCCGTTGAATGCCTCACTAAGGAGAACCACGATCTGGAGGAGCAGTTACGCCAGAAAAATGTAGGTCATGGCACCCAAGAGCAGGACCAAGAAGGCACCAGTGCCGATAGAAGAGAACGAGAAGGGCCAGAGGGCAGTAACGTTCCAAGTAGACTAGAGCGACAAAATTTGAGCATGCCATCCCTCACGGATGCAACCCCACCACATATCACCGCGGAGATGCAGGCGATGAAGGAGCAGATGGAGGTTATGATGAACGCCCTCAAGGGAGGGATGTCCAGCGACCTTAACGATCTGGTCAATCGCACCGACTCGCCATTCACTGCGGCCGTCAACTCCTTCCCTCTACTACATAAGTTTCGCATACCACAGATCGACAGTTACGACGGAGTCAAGGACCCTCTAGATCACCTAGAGACCTTCAAGACCTTGATGCACCTTCAAGGAGTAGCAGATGAAATCATGTGTAGGGCCTTCCCCACAACGCTGAAGGGTGCGGCAAGAATTTGGTTCAGCCGGTTGACGCCTAATTCCATCAGCACTTTCAAGGAGCTAAGCGCTCAATTTACTGCGCACTTCATTGGGGGACATAGGTATAAGAAGTCTACGGCTTGCTTAATGAGCATCAAGCAGCGAGAGGGCGAAACACTGAGATCCTACATATCCCGTTTCAATAAAGAAGCACTTTCGATCGACGAAGCCGACGACAAGATACTTGTGGCAGCCTTCACGAATGGGCTGCGGAAGGGTAAGTTTTTGTTCTCCCTATACAAGAACGACTCGAAGACCATGTCAGAAGTACTTTACATAGCCACCAAGTACATGAATGCTGAAGACGCGCTGCTGGCCTGAGAGGAAAAGCCCAAGAAAAAGGAGAGGTAGGAAGACACACGGCAAGACCAAGGGCGCAAGAAGGCAAGAACAGGAGACCGAAGGGATGAAAGGCGCTTTAAGCCCCCGAGAGGAAGGTTCACAAGCTTCACCCCATTAACCGCCTCGATAGACCAAGTCCTGATGCAAATCAAGGACGAGGAGGCCTTGACCTACCTTGGAAAGCTAAAGAGAGATCCCAACAGGCGATCGAGGGACAAATATTGCCGCTTCCACCGTGACCACGGTCATGACACAGCCGATTGTTACGACTTGAAGCAGCAGATCAAGGCCCTTATCAAGCAAGGAAAATTGTAGAAGTTCGTTAGGAAGGAGAGAGTAGATCTACCCCCTCAGGAGCAACACCCCCGACGGGATAATGAACGTCCAATACCTCCCATAGGGGACATAAGGATGATCGTAGGAGGAACAGCGACCATTGGCTCGTCAAAAAAGGCCCGCAAAACTTACCTTAGGATGGTCCAAAATGTTCAGTTGACGGGTTCCGTACCAAAGGTAGCGCAGAGAGAAGGCCCCATTATCGGGTTCTCGGAAGAAAACGCGCGACGTCTTCACCACCCGCACGACGATGCGCTCGTCGTCAGCATACGAGTAGGAGACTACAACATGCACCGGGTGTTGGTCGACAATGGCAGCTGGGCAAATATCTTATACTACCCGGCGTTCCAGTAGATGGGAATTGACAGAGAATGATTGATTCCGACGAATGCCCCTCCTGTCGGTTTTGGAGGAACAAGGGTGTTCCCCCTGGGTGCGATCACAATATCTGTCATGGTAGGCGATTACCCTCAGCAGATTAACAAGGACGTGACATTCCTAGTGGTCGACTGCTCGTCCACCTACAATGCTATTCTCGGATGACCCACCCTCAATTCGTGGAAGGTTGTAACCTCAACCTACCACCTAATGATTAAGTTTCCTACCGACTATGAAGTGGGAGAGCTACGCAGGAATCAAGTGGCCGCACGCGAATGCTACGTAGCCATGATGGAAATGGATGACTGCCTTCAAGCCATGAGCATAGAAGAACACCGGATGGCGACGGAGCCCGTGGAGAAGCTTGAAGAGGTGCTTCTTGACGACTCCAAACTTGACTGAACGACCAAAATTGGAACCCTTGCTAATCCCACGGTCCGCAAAGCGCTCACAACTTTTCTCAGAAATAATCGGGATGTGTTCGCCTGGAGCCACGAGGAAATGCCAGGGATAGACCCTTCAGTCATGGTACATAGGCTGAATGTGTCGCCCTTCTTTCCACCGATCCGACAGAAGAAGCGAGTGTTCGTCCCGGAGTGAGATCATGCCATAGCGGAAGATGTCCGCAAATTACAGGAGGCGAGCTTCATTAGGGAGGTTTACTACCCCGACTGGCTGGCGAACGTGGTGATGGTTAAGAAAGCAAGCGGGAAGTAGAGGATGTGCATGGACTTCACCGATCTTAACAAAGCATGCCCCAAAGACAGTTATCCCCTCCCATAGGTCGACACTCTAGTAGACTCTACGGCTCGGCACCAGCTGTTAAGCTTTATGGACTCTTTCTCGGGTTACAACCAAATCCGAATGCACGAAGCTGATCAGAAGAAAACTTCGTTTATGACTAGCCAAGGCCTCTTTTGTTATAAAGTGATGCCATTCGGCTTGAAAAATGCGAGCGCGACGTATCAGAGGCTTATGAACAAAATGTTCGCACAGCAGATCGGGAGAAATGTCCAAGTCTACGTTGACGACATGCTAGTAAAAAGCCGAAGGGAGGAAGATCACTTGGAAGACCTTAGGGAAACATTCAACACCCTTCGCTTTTACAACATGAAGCTCAATCCTGGAAAATGCACCTTCGGAGTGACGGCAGGAAAATTCTTAGGATTCATGGTGTCTCAAAGGGACATTGAGGCCAATCCGGACAAGATTCGGGCCATAATGGAGATGACACCCCCAAGAAATGTGAAGGAAGTACAAAGCCTCAATGGAAAAGTAGTAACGCTGAATAGGTTCGTGTCGAGGGCAACAGACAAGTGTTTACCCTTCTTCCGCAGGTTGAAGAAATCTTTCGAGTGGACTACCGAGTGTCAGCAGGCATTAGAGGAATTAAAAGCTTATCTCTCTTCCCCGCCGTTGCTAAGTCCATTGCAGCTAGGAGAAGAGCTTTTCCTCTATCTGGCCTTCTCCTCTGCCGCGGTTAGCGCCGCCTTGGTCAGAGAAAAAGAAAGGGTGCAGAAGCCCGTATATTACGCCAGCCGGGCGCTTCGCGGTGCCGAAGAAAGATACCCGTCCATGGAGAAACTTGCCTTTGCGTTAGTTACAACAGCCCACAAGCTCAAACTGTACTTTCAAGCCCACACGGTGATCGTCCTGACCAACAAGCCCCTGCAGCGAGCGATGAGCAACCCTGAAGCTGTTGGTCAATTGGCGCTATGGGCCATAGAATTAAGTGAGTTTGATATCCAGTACAGCCCGCGAACTGCCATCAAAGGACAGATCGTCCGGACTTTATAGCAGAATTCACCCATGACGAAGACAAGGGGGCAGAGGAGTCCCCTCAGTGGAGCATACATACAGACGGATCATCCAATAGGCATTCCGGGGGGGCTGGCGTCGTACTACTATCACCCGAAGGAGACACAATCGAATGTATGGTTCGTCTCGACTCCCCTACCACCAACAATGAAGCGGAATACGAAGCACTAGTAGCAGGCCTCGACCTCGCCAAAGCAGCGGGAGCCGCGAGCGTAGTCATTTACTATGACTCTCAGGTCGTTACTAACCAAGTGAATGGAGACTACGAGTGTAAGGGTGAAAGGATGAAGAAATACCTGGATCAAGTAAGAAGAAGAGTAGACGACCTAGAGGCCAAAATCATCCAAATCCCCAAAGGAGAGAATGAGCAAGTCGACCGTCTTGCCAAAGCCGCTTCAGTAGAACATATGATCACCTCTGGTAATGTACTCTCTTTTGTTCAGCTTTCTCCACTAATAGATTACGACGGCGTGCAGGAGATAGGCTCTGAAAGCAACTGGACCACACCGTTAGTTTCATACTTGAAGAATGGCGTCTTGCCAGACGGGAAGGAGGCCGCAAGAAAGCTGAAGGTCTAGGCAGCAAGATTCGTCTAAATAAAAGATGTCCTGTATAAAAGAGGCTTCTCCCGTCCATATCTAAGGTGCTTAGGTATTGAAGAGGCGGACTACGTCAAGAGAGAGGTACACGAGGGGATTTGCGGAAACCATTCGGGGTCAAGATCATTAGTACACAAGCTAGTGCGAGCAGGGTACTATTAGCCCACCATGCAGAAAGATGCCGAGGCTTATGTCAAGACCTGCGACAAGTGCCAAAGGTTCGCCAATGTTTTTAGAAAGCCAACCGAAGAGTTGACCCCAATGACGGCCCCATGGCCGTTTGCTCAGTGAGGACTAGACATCATGGGACCATTCCCTACAGTAGTGCAACAGCTGAAGTTCTTGGTAGTGGGCATTGACTACTTTACAAAATGGGTGGAAGTTGAAGCCTTGGCCACCATTACAAAGAAGAACGTACGGAGTTTCGTCTGGAGATGCATCGTTTGCAGGTTTGGCATCCCTAGAGTCTTAGTCTCAGATAACGGAAAGCAATTTGACAACGACTCCTTCCGGGACTTCTGCTCGCAGTTAGGGATAAGAAACCACTCCTTCTCCCTCGCCCACCCACAGGCTAACGGACAAGTCAAAGTCACGAACCGATCCTTGCTCAAGATTATCAAGACTCGGCTCGAGGGGGTAAAGGGTATATGGCCTGAAGAGTTGCCAAGTATATTATGGGCATACAGGACAACAGCAAGGACGCCTACATGAGAGACACCATTTCGGCTAACATACGGGAGCGAGGCAGTCATCCCAGCTGAGGTCGGACTCACAAGCTACGGGGTGAATAACCACAACGAGAGCAACAACGACGAGGCCATGCGTCTTCAACTTGATCTAGTAGATGAAGTCAGGGCGACGGCTGAACAAAGGCTAGCACGATACCAGGACCGCATGGCTAAGCACTACAACTCCCGGGTCCGACATAGAGACTTCCAGGTTGGAGATCTCATCCTAAGGAAAGTTATGGGCGCTGTAAGAGATCCTACCCAAGGGAAGCTAGGCCCCAACTGGGAAGGACCATACCGAATCACGGCGTGACAGAGGAAGGGCACTTACCACCTAGAGATGTTAGACGAACGGAAGCTGCCACATCCATGGAACACCGAGCACTTACGAAAGTACTACCAGTAGAAGACAGCATAAAGAACGCTACTCCTCATTCCCAGTCTATTTTCTTTTAGTCATTTATCTTAGTTTACTTTTGTCTACAAGTACCTTTTAAAGAACTGAAGTTTATTCTTTTTGGAATGATTTTCTACTTATGCATTCATAATAATAAGAGGAGTTTTTTCAGAAATAACTGACGTATTTGTTATAGGGACATAATTAGCTGGTCCACAAAGTAGACGAGTCTACTGACAAATCCACAAAGTAGACAAGTCTACTGCTAAATCCCCAAAGTGGACCAATTTATCACCAAGGCCATAACGTGGACGTGGCTATAAAGCTGACGGGCTTATAAAAAGCAAGTCCACCAAGTGCATAACATGGACGAGGCTATAAAGCTGACGGGCTTATAAAAAGTAAGTCCACTAAGTCCATAACGTGGACGAGGCTATAAAGTTGACGGGCTTATAAAAAGTAAGTCCACCAAGTCCATAACGTGGACGAGGCTATAAAGCTGACGGACTTATAAAAAGATAAGTCCACCAAGACCAAAACATGGACGAGGCTATAAAGCTGACGGACTTATAAAAAGATAAGTCTACCAAGTCCATAATGTGGACGAGGCTATAAAGCTGACGGGCTTATAAAAAGATAAGTCCACCAAGTCCATAACGTGGACAAGGTTATAAAGCTGACAGGCTTATAAAAATGATGAGTTCGTTAAGTCTAAAACGTGGACAAGGCTATAAAGCTGACGGGCTTATAAAAATGATGAGTTCGTTAAGTCTAAAACGTGGACGAGGCTATAAAGTTGACGGGCTTATAAAAATGATGAGTTCGTTAAATCTGAAACGTAGACGAGGCTAATAAAATTGACGGGCTCAAAAATAACGAATTCGTCAAGTCCATAGAACGGACAAAATCATAAAGTTAAGATGAATCAAAGTCCATAGACAAGCTCAAAATCATAATATAAGTTAATCCCATAAGACGGAGGAAGCCAATAAACTGACGGGCTTATCATACCCTTAAAAGGGGCGTCAACCATAGAATCAATGAGTTTGCAAAAACAATAGGGAGCCAACGCACAACAACAAATAAAAGCAACAGGAACAAAATACCACAAATAAAAGTAAATCGTTTACAAAATACAAGCTCTGAAGCAAAAGGGCATTTAAACACTGTCTACATATTAAAGTATTACAAAAAATAGGGACGGGACTAAGCAAGGGGAGCATCTTTAGAGGTCCTGTCACCTTTATCCTTAACAGAAGGATTTTTCACGACTAGGGCTTCGACAGGCTGGTTGGAAGTAGAGACGGGAGGATTGGCAGCAGGTTGGGCTAAAATGACGGCGCCATCATTTTTAGGAGGAAGATTGGACTTAGGGGAGCCGTCACCATCATCAACAACGACGTCACCAACAGGCGTTGTCGGCTTATGATCATCCATTGTAATCCCAGATAAGTCCAACTTCGGGAAAGCTAATGCAACTTGTTTGAGGCAATCTTCGAACCTAGTACCATAATTGTAGGCACAAGAGTCAATGAATGATTACGACTCCTTAAATTTTTGGACAGCGTCAGTCCTAGCCGTCACCACCTGTTCGCGCAAAGCCGTCACTTCTTCCTGAAGTTTCTCCTTCTGACGCTCTGCCTCTCCTAACTTCTCTCCCTGCGCCTTCAACTCACGGTTCAGATTGCGAAGGCCCTCCTTATACTGGGCCTGTTGATCAAACAAATTGGAGTTGTGCTTCCTAACCTGAGTGACGATGTCCTCCTTAACAACACACCGGTCCTGAAGTGCCTTAACATGTACCAAGGCCTATAAAGGATACGGTTGTCAGCTAACAAACAAGGAATAAACAAAGTGAGACCTACCAAGGAAATATGCATACCCGGGTTAAGTCAAAAAGAGCTTACACCCCCAATTCCTCCATCCCTAGCTGAGCACAGGGATCTATGTCCATCGGCTTTATAAGAGACTCTATTTCCTCGACGGCGTAATCCTTGTGAGTGAGTAAGCAGCGGGGTCCTTTAGCGACGGGACTAGAGGAAGTCATCATCCCTTTCCCCGCCCCACAAACTAGCTTGGAGGGTGACTTCTTCTTGGCGTGCGCCTCCCCGGTAGTGATGGCTGCCTTTTTAGGGGAACGCTCATCCTTCTCGTCACTCTTTCTTTTCGCCGAGCCTTTGGCGACGGTCTTGGGGGTTGACAAGAAAGTCCTGTCCTTTCCCTTGGCCGCCTTCTCTTCCTCTTTCTTACGGGCAACAGCAGCCCTCACCCTTTGCTTAGCGGCCTCCATTTCTACAAAATTGATGTATGATTAGCGGATTAGATGGAAGGAATGAATTGATGAGGAAAATATAGACGACTTACGACGATGGGAAAGAGTGTCTAATCTGCGAGATTCCTCCGTCAGCTCCGGACCTCCACAATAGACATGCAAAGCGTAGAGTGTCCCGGCACTTCTGCTCGTCCAAAGGAATCTCTGTTACACGGCGAATGAAGTCTTCTTGCTCCTCTAAAATATGAGGGCGAACGCTAGCTGAAAATAAGGGAAATAGACGGCGTTAGAAACTTAGAATAGGCAAACAAAGAAAAAAGCAGGCGGGATTAACCTGAGTCCTTGACAAAAGCCCAAGTGCTGTCAAAGTAACCACGGGGCATCGTCTCCCATTCCTCCTGACGACACACCCAATCCGTCCCCTTAACAAAAAAGTATCTACTTTTCCAGTTTCTGTTAGAATCTGGCATATTAGACACTAGTCTCAAGTCCCTCTCTCGGACGGCGAAATGATACGTCCCCCTAAAGGAGACGAGGTGTTGGGGTCTGTAGCAATAGAAGAACTCGTCCAATGAAAGCTGATGGTTCCATCCACTCAATCGACCCCATAGAATCTCAGCACCTATAAAGATCCTCAAGACGTTCGGAGCAATCTGGCTGATAGACAATCCCAGAAAATCAGCCAACTGACGGTGTAAAGCCGTCAATGGTAGTCTAAGCCCTGCAGCAAACATAGCGTCGTACATACCAACGTCTGCCATCCTCCCTGTATAGCATTGCTCGTCTTTCCTAGGAAGGCGGAGTGGGATATGGTCTGGGATTTGGTAACGAGTACGCAATTCCTTAAAGACCCTGTCACTCATGTTTGGTAGGAACTTATTGACGACCTAATCCTCGGGAAGAATGAAGGGACGGTTGCCTCCGGGACTTTCTGGAGTCCCCTCACAGGATTCCTCGTCACCTTCATCTCCACCTCCGTCACTATCTCTCTCCTTTTCTTCCTCCTCAGCATCACCCTCCTCACTCACTACTCCTTCCTCACCTTCCTCCCCATAATTTTTAACCTCCTCGTCAGGAGATTGGGCTGACGTTTCCCTTTCTGATGACCAGGAAGAACCTTCAGACTTATGACCTGAACCAAACACCTCGTCATAGTCCGCTCCTTCGTGGACTGACGAGTTCTCACCCGACGCGTCACTTGACATCTGACTACCTATAGGTGATAGATTCATTCTAAGAACCTAAGATGACGGTCTCATTAGAGAATCAACTAAATAAAAAATATATATGTAGAAGAAAAAAGAACTTACAAGTATGGCTTTTGAAGTGACGGATTCAAATGCGACGGCAATAGCACAAGCAATGAAGTCAACAAACCCACGGGGTAAAAGCTGATGAGGCTTCTCTCAGGTAATCAACGAGGATGAAATAGGAGGAATAAGGGGAAGAAGCGAGTTATATATAAGAGGGGAAATGCACGGAAGACGAAGCGACGCCCTCGTTCAGAAGTGGAACCAACCAGGATGCGCCACGTGTCTGAGCATTTAATGTTGGCAGCTCGAGGAGTTGCCCCTAAATAGTCTTTCTTATTTCCTGGCCAAGAAGGAGATTAGCAATGAAAATCTAACTCCATAATCCATCAGATTAAACTGACGGCACTATGGAGTAGGGGGCAGCTGATAAGGATAAAATTGCAACACTCCCTGACAGTATGGCATGAGGCGACGTTCCAATTAGGCTCGTCGGCTTCACCTTTGTCCATTAGCAGGTGATAGCAAAAAAACAACTTTGGGGTGATGAGGTCAATTCATTGACGATGAAAAGCTGACGGCTCCAGATTGAAGGAATTGCACATAGCTGAAGGCTGAAGGTTGAAGGAATTGCACAAAGTTGACGGTTCCAGCATAACCTTGCCTTGTCTTCCACGAATGGGTATATAAGGAAATATCTTGCGCATCACGCTCAGTATTAGACTCTTACAAGGAAAGGATTCCGCGAAATACGCTCACAAAGACTCCTATAAGGAAAAGACTTCCACAATAGGAAAAAGAGGTCAACCCTCTACTACTATAAAAGCCCCAATACCCTCATTAGCCAAGGTACGCATAATTTACCCTCTCTAGCATTCTAGAGTTATGAGAATAGTTCTAACTTGACCTTCGGAGGGTATTTGGCCGGCACCACACCGGTGCTCTCTGCTAGGTCTTCTCTTTTCATTGTGTAGGTATTCTTTCGAGCGTGTGAAGACTGTGTAGCTCACTGGTGATTTTTACGGCATCATCAATACCAGTGATAATTGCAGCTTTGACGAAGTAGTCATGCTTTTCAATGACGGAGAATACTATAAATGCCATGACTATCTTGAAGCTCTCTGGAACATGGCCCAAGAGCCTGCCAGAACTCTTATTCATGGCATTCTACAATGTGCTGTAGGATTTCATCACCTCTTTAACCAGGTTGGTACTTCATTTGTAGGTTTAGCTTTATTAATTTATTGGTTTATTTTATTTACTTTCTTCCTTTTTTTCAAAATTTGGGTATTGGGTTTTGATGGTTTGTGGTCAATTAGAACCATAGAGGGACTCTGTAAGTTAAGAAAGATGAATTTTGTGAGCGGACCCTTTCATCAGTTTGAGCAAGAGATTTCTGCAGTTCTGGATTTTATTTACCAGACCCAGATTGAGTTAGCTGCCTGTGAGTGAGTCTTTATCCAACTTTTTTTTTTTTTTGCTAATAAGTATATATCCTATTTCCATTGCTTTTAAGTTTAAGTTATTATTGCAGCAGGCTTCCCATTAGAAATTGTGGTTGTGAATAATCCTGTGGTTGTGAATCTTGTGACTAATTGGTTAGAAAATATTGGGATTCAATTCTAGCTCTTTTATTTTTCAAAAACAATAGGATTTTAACCAATGATGTCCACTCTATAATCAATTTTGTTTATCATAAAACTAAGACATCAATTGATTCTTAATGTAGATGAAATTCGAAATTTTGAACCCAAGTCCCTTATGCAGTTGCAATTGTAGCTTTAAGGTGCCTTCTTTATCACAAGGAATGCAGTGGACATGAATATACACAAATTAGTTGTCTTCCTTGAAAACCTTGGCCTTGAATTCATTATTGTGTGTTTGTCTTAATTTATCAGAAACCACATAAAAGACCTGAACTTTATACAATGTTTCATAGTAGGTATTAAGTATTTATATTTTTCAATTACAGACTTGAATTAAATCATTTCAATTTAAGACCTCTATCTATTTCTATTAATCTAAACAATAACAGAGCATATAAAAGTGGAAAACCCATTTATTAAATTTTGCATTCCACCTAAGCCCTTGTTAATAAATCAATTTGATAACCATTGAACAGAAAGAGCAATAAAGAGAAAGTTTCGCTTAGAGTGAGAAAGTGATTGCCAATCTTTTTAAACAATAAAATTTCAGAAGACTGAATTTATCAAACAACTAAAAAGATTATGGTTGACCCAAAAAAAAAAAAAAACGATTAAGGTGATTCAAATAAGAAAAAAAAAATGAAGAAGAAGTCTTTCAACATTTGGGGGGGTTGGGGATGAGAACGTGTAGAAATCTTGGGCTTTAATAAGTTGGGTGTATATGGTAAGATGGGCCAGGGTTATTATGGGTAATTCCAATTGTAATGAGTCAATTTGGGTTTTTTCTTTGTCAATCTGTTTCTAAACTTTGGTCTTTCGGTTTCTTCTACAAGGGACTCAAATAAAACTGGAGCTTAATTGAAGAGTTAAAGATGGTTGATCTTGGTAATTAACCATTTTATGTTGTGTAATTAGCATCAACAGATGATATGAAGGAAATAGATATTTACACAATATAAATCGGATTTTGTTCTTACCATGTTATTTAGTCATAACTCAATGAGGAACTCTGCATACAGCCTAATAGTACAAACCTCAACTCCTTTCCACATGTGGGAATTGGAAGGCTCTTTTTTTTTAGGATTTTGATTATCTTACATCCACTATTTTACAATTTGTTTTTTATATCCACTTTTATGTGTTAAAATATGGACATTTCCACATCAATTATGGATATTTTTGTCAAATAGTAGATATATATAATTTTTCTTACATCCACTTTTATGTGTTAAAATATGAACATTCGCACATCAATTATGGATATGCTTGTGAAATAGTGGATATATATCCTTGTGCAAGTACTATAAGACAAGTATCTATTATCGTATATAGACCAAATTCAATGGCTATTTAGTGATTGACCCCCTACAACAAAGGAAGAGCACCAATGATGTGGATAGTTGTGGTTGGAAATTTGGAATAACTAGGACACAATGTAGGAATTGCATGTTGACATATTACATTTGATACGCTCCTAACATTGTAACTAATCAATTTGTGTTATTTTTGTAGTAATAAATCTAACACTACCATCTTATATTGGTATGAAGGAAATGGCTGATTATATTTCCTGGATTTCTATAGGCACTGATGATCTTTGTCTTACAATGGATCGATCAGAGAGATCATACCAACTTCTAGGGAGCTACAGTGCTGGACAGCATCTATATAGTCTTCAAAGTGACCCTAATAAAATAGTGTACATTATGTTCTGCCCCCAGAGGTCTTATGGTACCAATATGACACCAAGGGTAAAGCTTCCGATCCTTAATGCAACCAAAGAACACCTCTTGGCCTTCGAGTATAGATGAATTTATGCTAAAAGTAATTATGTAGTTTTTTTTTTTTTTGCTAAACAACAATTATATAGTTATTGTAGATATTAGTTGGTTGAATGGGCTTAAGATTGGATCCCACTTGCAATAAGGTAGTTGAGCATTTTATACTCTCACATATGGTATTTTACATCCATTTTCATTTTTTAAAATGCGGACATTTTCACATCAATTGTGCATATTGATGTGTATAAAGTAGTGTATGTAAATGATTACACTTCTTTCGATTGATTATTGGAATCCATCATACTCCGCCCACCCTTTTTAAATAAGCTTGAAACTTTCTCTTTCTAAAATTCCATTTTGGATTAAGACTACTCTTCTTTTGATTGAATATTGAATCCAACATATCGGAGTTGGTAGGCTCATTTATTCTGATCTATTTCTTATTCAACCATTAAAAACTTTACAAGTTAAGCTAATTGGAACCCACAGCTACTTTTGATTAAGGTCTTGATCTTTCACATCTTCCATTATATATATATATATATATATATATATATTTTTTTTTTTCACATTCACTTTTAGTTATTGTAGATATTAGTTGGTTGAATGGGCTTAAGATTGGATCCCACTTGCAATAAGGTAGAGTTTGAGCATTTTATTCTCTCACATCTTGTATTTTACATCCATTTTCATTTTTTAAAATGCGGACATTTTCACATCAATTGTGCATATTGATGTGTACAAAGTAGTGTATGTAAATGATTACTCTTCTTTCGATTGATTATTGGAATCCATCATACTCCGGCCACCCCTTTTAAATAAGCTTGAAACTTTCTCTTTCTAAAATTCCATTTTGGATTAAGACTACTCTTCTTTTGATTGAATATTGGAATCCAACATATCGGAGTTTGTAGGCTTATTTATTCTGATCTATTTCTTATTTAACCATTAGAAATTTTACGAGTTAAGCTAATTGGAACCCATTGCTACTTTTGATTAAGTTCTTGATCTTTCACATCTTCCATTATATATATATATATATATATTTTTTTTTTTTTCACATTCACTTTTATGTGTTAAAATGTGAAGATTCTCACATCAATTATGGATATTTTTTTTCTTTTGATTATCAGTATGCAAGTACTACAAGATGAGTATATATTATCCAAGTAGGACAATAAACCCCAAAAGGTTGGTGGTTAAGTAATTTCTAAGTTCTCATGATATCCATGAGATTTGGAGCCACTTCTAGTATTTGAGGGTCACTTTCAAAAAATTCTTCCTTGTAGTAATTTGGTGTGTATGGAATGAGGGAATTGCATTCACCAGGCTATAATCAAATATTTAAAGAGGCGTTAGAGGTGGTTGTCAAAAGTAGGAGTGTTGTAAATATGATGGCCTGGAATCATTGGAGAGAGCGTCCGGCCCTTTTTCTTCACTTCAAATGTTTCGATCCTCTACATATTTCGGCCCTTAACCACTGCGCCTTTCACGGTTTCACCTATCAGATGAAGTTGCTTAAATTCATATCAAAACCGTAGGCCGACCTTTATTGCTATATATACTGACACTCCACTGTAAATGAATGTAGCAGTAATATATCCTCTCATATGGATGCACAGCTGGATGCCCACTTAATTAGATTGAAATTTACATATACATTGTTCTTTAGATTTCTTTCTTATTTTTCTTTTATTTCACAACAGAAAACATATTATTAGATTTTTTATTTTTTTATTCCCTATTAGAACCCCTGCAATCTTTTATCCTCCAACGATTTATCAAGGACTGATTTTCTAGAAAAAAAAAACTATGTTTCAAGATATTTTTAGAACTCTAACTAGTAATCCAAGATGGTTCAACCACAAAGAAGCAATTTCTATATGCTCATGCGTCCTATACTTGTGCAGATTCATGATTTCTTGACAGCAAATTCCACACGGCTAAAATTAAGATGAGCTGATCCATATTTGAGGAGTTGCTCGTAACGTCCTGGGAATATTAATGCACTTTTACCAAATGTTTGTTGAATAATAATGAACCAAGTTGGCATGGCCTTGGGAATATTAATTGCAACTTATTGCTGAAGGCTCCGTATTCAAAAATATAGCATAATTCCAAATTGAAAACGACAAATCCGTCCTATGATCCACTCTGAACCAAATTTTATATATATAAACTTTTTTAATTGTGAACAAGTTAACCGATGTCCTAAGAGTATTAGTTTATGAAATATTTTTAGAAAAATTTTATCGAAAATTGAAATAGCAACCTATTTTTTGATAAAATTTTATATTTCTAAGAGTTTCCTAAAATAGTATATTAACAAATGACCAAGACCAAGGTTATCAGGATTGAGATCCTACACAGGATCGGTGAGAGAGTTCGGGAATCGGATTGTCGGATCGCAAGATCCTACTTTTCGATTTAAAAAAATTATAATAAAAATACCATAATTATAATTCATAAAATATATTTAAAAAACATTTAAAAAGTAATTTTTAATACAAATTGATGAAATTACTAATAAAATGTAAAGTACCAAATTAAAAACATTATCACTGCCTCATTGAAAACATAATTTTTCAGATGAGATTAGTTTAGAAAATTAAGCCATCACAATTCACAATAAACAACTATGATGAATTAAGTCATACACTAACCGCGCACCCTTGGTGCGATAGTCACTCCACAAGTATAAATGCTTGTGGAGTGTGAGGGGGGATAAGAGTCGGGGTTCAAGTCTCTAGGAGAGAGCTTCACACACATATACACTTAGATTAAGCTAGAGTATAAAATCTATCTTGTATTAAAAAAAAAAAGAAAAAAAAGAAAAAAAAAAAAGTCATACACTAGCTAGGAACACATTATATCAATTATAATTTTATTGTTCACAATAAAAAGTAAGCAACTAAGAGCTAATACATCTCATATTCTCTTGCGTAAGCAACTAATAGCGGAACTTAAAAAAAAAAAATTCACCATTGTTGTCTATGGTCTCTCTTATAGCGGCATCACTGTCGAATTTATCAGAGTTTTGCACTTGCCTCCAACTTTCTAGTAGTTTAGTCTCTTCTCTTCTTTTTTGTCTTTTGTGATTTTGTTTATTATGTTAAGTTGTTAAGGTGATGACTTATATTTGAAATGAGCCTTAGGTTAGAGTTTTTTTTTTTTTTTTTTTTTAATATATATATATTTATATGTTTTTTGTTATATAATTTGGACTAGGACCACTGGGTTATTTGTTTATTTAATTTTATCAGTTTGGGGCATTTGGGCTCCATTTGGAGGCCCAAATTTTTTTTTTTTTTTTTTTTGAATTTTCCTCTATATCACATAATCTTTAGTATCACTATGGGATCGAGATTCTATAAGATCTTAATATCTGGATCGAGATCTCACACGGATTTGACTGTAGTAGAGATCCTAGTGAGATTCAAGACGATTTAGGAACGTAGGATCTTAGGATCGTAAGATCAGGATTAGGATACTGATAATCATGACTAGGACCCTTTAATTAAATTGTCATGTGAATAAAAAAGAGTTGGCATGGGATTGCCAATATTAATTGCCACTTATAGGCATCTATATTCACATCTAATGTCTCTATATTGGGTGCACTACTTGAAATATCATTAAGCCATAATAATAATAATAATAATAATAATAAAAGCATCATGAATGGAAAGGATGTATTGTAAAAGTTGGTCATTAGTTTAGGTGAAAGCGAGGGAGTGCTCTGGAAAGGATTTGCTAATCCATGCAGATTTAGTTTTGCAGTGTTGAACCCCTGTCAAGTATGATTGTTTAACTTATTACCCACAAACCAATGACATCCTCAATAACATATGGCTAGAGGTCATAGAGATGGAATAATTAAGTCATAAGTTATTCGTTGATTAACTTATTATGGTGAGAATCTACTATGAAACTGTACAGTTGATCAAGATTCACGTTGAAGATTGTAATTTGGAAGTGCAATATGGCATATTAAATTTTTGGATCCATGAGAGTTCATGTTTGTAATAGGAGAGGAGTATTCCCTGACATGTATATTGTTGCTGATTAACTATTTAATTTTATTTCCTTGTGTCTTAACCTCATTTGATATATGTGTGCACCAAAATTTGGAAATGTTAACTTCTGAATTCTCTCATTCTTATGTCAAATTTAGGACTTATAGCAGCAGCATGTGGGGCGTTGGATGTTGCCTTACACAGCTGTGGGAGCCAAAGGACTGTCCCAAATGGAGTAGTCAATTGTACCACAAAACTCAAATACCGAAATGTAACTCCAGCTAAGTGCACTAAGGGGTTGCCTGATGGTGTTTATAGCAATGGCAACGGGATCTACTTGTAAAGCTTGTTGGTGCCTTATGTTATAGGATCTCTCTTTGTGGTGTGGTTGGTAGGTTTTGTGAGGCCTTATAGAAGAAATTTAGGATTTTCTGTACAGTAATTTGGGTACCGGTAGGTATAGCTTTCCAAAGGACTCATAGAGCAGCATTCTCCCGGTGTTTTTAACGGGATAGCTTGTTATGGTTGTATTTAGACGTGGCAAAACGGGCGGGTTGGGTCGAGTTCGGTTCGGGTTAATCGGGTTTGCAGGTCAATTGGGTTGCAGGTCGGGTCGGGTCGACCCGTATTTTTCAAACAAGATTTTTTTTTTTTTTTTTTTTTTTTCAATTACAAAAACAAATCAATGACAAATTGTTTAGAGAGAATGAATAAAATCAATTAAGCAAATGAATTGCACTTAATGCCACTTGTTAATATACTTCCAAGCATATATGCCGAGAAAGAGAAAGATTGGTCTGAAGATTTAAGGACTGAAAGAACTAAGAAGAGAAGATAAAAGAAAAGAGTAGAGGGCAGAGGCGGAGAAAAGCTGAAAGTGTAGAGGTAGAGGCGCAAGCTTTGACTGCTTTGTGTGAAACTAAAAAAGAGTGGAATGTGTGAAAGTGTGAAAAGAAGGGCAGAGGCGCAAGAGACAAGAGTAGAGTAACTGAACTGAGGAAGCTTTGGGGCCCTTTGTGGTTTAGTTTGTGACGTTTCTCACATTTCAACTTTCAGGTTTGTGCATTGTGCCTTTGGCTTTGGACTACAGCTAGTATTGAATGAGATTTTTTATTTTATTTTTTAATGATTGTCTTGACCGTCTTATGTTGTCTTGTCTCATTCTCTCATGTCATGCCTGTGAAGCTTAGCTCTTATTGGTTGTGATGAAGCTCAAATATTCATTCTCTCATGTCATGTCTTGACAATAGTTTTACTTGTTTATAACTTTATATCTATAATATATTGACTATTGGTTTTGGTACTTTGTGCTTTATGCACCTAGTATCAGGACGTAGTCTAAATATTTTTTTTAGCGAATTTTTTTTAACGGGTCGGGTCACGGGTTATTCGGGTTGGGTTGGGTTGACTTGCAAAAAAGCGGGTCGGGTCACGGGTTAACACATTTTTGCTTCGGATAAAAAAAAATCGGATTCGAGTAAAATATTTTTTGGGTCGGGTCAGGTCAAAAAATTCTGACTCATATTGTCATGTCTAGTTATATTTCATGAGAAGATATTGAGGGTTACCTCGCTTTGCACCATTATTTTTATCATGTTTTGGTGCATTTATTGTACTCTAATTATGCCTGGACTCTTGCAGCATGTACTCTGTATACATTGAACTTTGTGCAATGAACTGTTTTCCTTTCCTAAAAGAATTCATCTCCTTCAAAATTGGATCATCCCTTATGATTGTTTCTTACAGTAGCAAAAGCACAAGTCACTGTTCTTATCTCCTTTTTCTGGTAATCTTCTTCTTCTTCTTCTTCTCTTTTTTTTTTTTTTTTTTTGGGTTTAGAGTTGAACATTCCATGGGTGAAGCAGGTGGAGAATCTTGGCATTGTTCATGCCAAATTGATGATTTAGCTTCGGGGGCCTTGAGGCAATCGACGATCAGTTCAAATACACCACTCTTTATTGATTATCAAAATAACAATTGGCTTATGAATAGGAAACTACACTGCTTACAACTATGTCAAAGGTTGCTGGACAGTTAAAAAAGCATATCTCTGAAAAAAACCTAGTAAGTTGGCCTATTCTTTCCAATGGTTGCGGACATCGTTGGAAGGGTGAGTTTGTAAAAGGATAATAGCAATTATCCAGATAAGGCCCGAATTCATGTTGCTTACCATAGTTTGAAAAATGTCAATTTACCTACTTGAGGTTAGCTTTGTTATATAATTGTTTTTTGCTTCATCACTTTCATCACTTTCACCATTAAAAAAAAAAAAAAACCATTTAAAAAAAATATCAAGATTTAAAAGTTAAGGTTTGGTATCTGTCATGGTTCATTCACAATAGGTCCAGGTTGGTCCTGATTTAACAATTATAGTCACAAGCCATAATTTCTCTCGGATGGGCCTGTTTCTCTCCATTAGCCTAGACCCCCCCCTTCTCTCTCTCTCTCAATCCTTCCCAATGGACACAAGCCCACTCCTCTCCACACCAAACTCCAAAGCCCACATCTCTGTCTTCACCCCCCTAATCTCCACAACCCAAATCAATATATGGCGCTTTGTATGACTAGTTTTTCATTTATCCTTTCACCTTATCAATGATCAATTTAAGTCATAAATGCAAAAGATTAAAAGATTTTGGTTCCACTTCATTTTCTAACTTCTTTAACTCTTTTACTTTTAATTTTATAAATTTCAGAGATGAAAAGTTTTCTATATTCAATATTAGTTTTTCACGTTATTTTATGTATTCCAATTTCACAAAATATCAAAGCACCAAAAGAAAAGTAGGAAAAGAGAGAGAGAGAGAGAGAGAGAGCCAAATACGTAAAGTGAGAAATCAGTGCTAAGAAGAGTATGAGATTGACTTTGGTTTTGGGTGCATTTGATCTAAACTTCTCAACAACATCGTCAAAGCTTGATACAATGCTTCAACGACATTTGAGGTTTTTAAAAGGTATGTTTGGTAAAAACATAGAACATTTATACGTGTTATTTGTGTTTATTTAGTATATTTTTGGGAAGTGCTTAATTTTTGTAAGTGAATGAGGTACTTAGATATATGTAAAATTAAACTTAAAAGATGAAATAGTGTAATTTTATAATTCTCTATTCAATTATTGTTATATTTTTAAGTATCTTGACAAGTATATTTAGTTTTTACAAATTAAAGATTATAAACCTTAAATATTTGATTTTCAGTCTTCAAAAGTTCACCTTTTTTTTTCTTTTAGAAATACTCTTAAGAAAAAGAGAAAGAAATAATAATTAGTTTTATATTGAAAACATCAAATGTAAGAAACAAATATACATGTATGCCTGATTTAAAAAAAAAAAAAAAAGGCTTGTGACATTTTTAGGGTCTAATTAATTATGATCACTTATAGATATATTGGATTACAAATTTTTTCTTCATTATTTTAATGACATATAATACATAATCAAGATTAATTTTTCAAACATTATAACACATATAAGTATTATAAAATAACTAAGCACGGCCATAAGTTGGTTTCATTCTAAATTTAGAGCCCAATGTCCACCTCAAATCCAACAATCACGCCACTAATCTCCAAAAAGCTGGGCTCTGGGCTTTGGTTATTCCCATGGACCCCCACCCACCTAATATCAAGCAAAATTTCCCTGAACCCACTTTGCAAGACATGAACCTGGAGGATGTCCAAATCTCTCCACCTGATCGTTCCTAGAAACGCAAAGTGAAACTCCCTAATCTATCACAGAATTGGTTCCCACAAAAAATTGTATTTCTATAATTTGGAATATGTCTCTCCTCTTGGTGAGGCTAGTGGTCTTTGCATTGCCACCCTAGAGAAATGGTATCTATTGATGTAGAAATAATTTGGGGTAGGCTCCTCTCCCATTTTAATATGGACGAACGCCACGTAGAAATAAAACAATCCAAATTCCAAAGGCCGAAAAACGAGCCACAAAACAAAATTCTCTCTTTTCTTTCTCCACTCTCTCCTTCACTTTCACCCCTTTTCTCTGATTCTCTCTCTCTCTCTCTCTCCAAACCTGAGCATCAGACTATCAGAGGGCATCAAAACAAAAGGAACAAAGGATAGATTGATTCTTTTGATGGCCCTTGGATTGAGATTGGAGACTTTGATTTTATTCGGTCCCACTTTTGCATCCTCTTTCTTTTTTGATAGAGGCTTCGGAGGCCCCATTGATTCTATTCATGGGCTTCATGGAAATTTTTTTCGGGCCCTCCTCTTTTTTGTCTTGATTAATATTACTTTACTTACATTAAAAAATAAATATAAATATAATAAAAGCGACGATTCTTCATGTAACTTTCCTGATTTGATTAATATTACTTTTACTTACATTAAAAGAAAAAGTGACTTCTTACCAAAAAGAAAAAAAAAAAAAAAAAGTGACGATTCTTCATGTAATATTCCTGATTTAATAAGGAAAATGGTATAGCCATAATTTTTTATTTTTTATTTTACATTGTAAGTAAAAAAGTGATGCTTCTCAAAAAACATGAAAAAGTGATATATTGAAACAAATAAAAATTTGTCATATTAATAATTTATAAAAATACTGTAAAATAGTTTTTGAATGTATTATTATTTATTTAATAATGTTAACCTTACACATTTTGCCATAACTGACATATGTTGTTAACTGTAATTAACTATTTGTCACTTTCTTTGCCACTGGTAATGATAGTTGTGGCAAAGTGTATAATAACATTATTGTTCCTAGCTTTAGGTACCAACGGTTCTGCGGCTCATTTCCCTTAATGAATCTCAGACGACCGTAAACAAATAAACGAGCCCAGATCGTCCTTCAAGTCCTCTCTTTCTCTCTGGAAACCAGTTCTAGAGGAAGAGAGAACTCAGGAAGTGCCATCCCTTCAATTAATGCACCCAATAAAAGTGTATGTTGTTGTTGTTATTGTTGTTCCTTTCTTTCCCTTTTACAAACATGAAAGTGTGCTTATGATTTGGTCGTGTTGTATGCTGGTTTTTTCCTTTTCTTTTGTATCTGGAATTGAGTTTACCTTTCTGGCTAGTATTTTATTCATTTTTCTTTCTTTGTTAATGCATAGATTCAACGAGTAAAACATACCAGTGTTGAGACAAACTCAGTCAAGGGAATAGTGGAAACTGAAATCCAACAAGTTGAACAAACCAGTGTTGAGACAAACTCAGTCAAGGGAATGAAAACCGAAATCCAACAAGTTGAACAAAACAGTGCGGCAGACTCAGTCAAGGGAAAAAAATTTACAACAAAGAGAGGAACAAAGCCCCCACTTAATTTCCTGGCGATCTTGAATGATGCAAACAAAATCCAAATGATTGACGCTTCTTCCCCTGACAAGCTGTGTGATAAGCTCTATGCTGGAGTGTTCTTAGAGGAGAATAAACTGGCAAGTTCCATTTCGATTTTCCCCGCATCTTATATAAATAGACGGAACAATATCACATTATCGGTTCATATTTCATACTGATTCTCTGTATTATTTAAATTATATTGGGATAATTAATTACACTCCACTCGCCAAATTAAAAAGGAAAAAACACTTTCTCTTTTTGACATCCAATTAATATTAAAAATCTTGTGTACTAACCTGCGATTTACTTAAGTGCAGGTTTTCAAAATTATCTTATTTTTTAATTAAATTTTGTTTTTTAATTTTTTAATTATAGTGTATTTTAATATTAAGTGTTAATTTTGCTTATTATTATTATTATTATTATTTTTTCAACAGGTTATGGTGAGATTTACAGTTGCAAGTATTTTGATGCTTGATAAAATTTTCATTTTTATTCTAAATTTATAAGCAAAATTTACAAATCACCCCCCATTTCATAAAAAAAAAAAAAGCAAAATTTATCAATGTAACTTGTATAATATAAACCAGTGCAATCAATTCTGTTCCATTCTGGATGGAACAGCCAGAAAATTCTATTTTGGTCAGTTAATCAATACAAATCACCCCCTATTTCATCTTGTTCTAAATTTCAACCCATTATTGTCCAATTTGCCCATTTCAGTCTATTGAATTTATGGAAAATTATTAGGTACTCCCGGAGTATCACAAATGTATAGTCCCTCCTCTTACATGAATGGTGGGACCCACCATGAATTTAATTAGTGGAACCCACCATTCATGTAAGAGGAGGGAGTACGCATTTATGGTACTCTGAGAGTACACAATAATTTCCTTGAATCTATTTCACTAGATTTTCTGATATGGAAATTCGGTTGGTGGGTAGATAAATCATTTTTTTTAATTACTTACTCACATATCACATACTATTATTATTTTCTTTAAAAATGTGTTATTCTTGTTTATTTTACTCTCATATGACATGCTATTATTACTATTAAGAAAAAGTTTTTTTTTCACTAATATAATTTTTTTGTTATGTAATAATGATATTCATAATGTGCATTATTTGATTTTGAATTGAGAATTTGATATGGTATAACATTAAGTGATGAAGGATTATGTATTTTTATTTTGTAATATATATACCCTGAATTGACATGTTGGAATTGACTGGAATTAAAAGATTTCGTTCTAATGGATAAACTGAAATTATTATCAAAACAAAATTGACAACTTTGATATAAATCCCCTTTAAGGTTTTAATTGGAAATTTTGCTTTAAAAAAAAAAAAATTAATAGTTATAATAATAAGGGATGGGAAATTGGAATTTAGAACACTAATTTTCCTATTTAAGGAAAACAAGCTATGTGAATGAGATACAAGACTCTCTTTTTCTCTTAACAAGGTATCAAAGTCACTTTTTAGCTTTCTCTCAAAAAAAAAAAAAAAAAAAAAAAGGGCAGTTTTTAGCTTGGCTCAGCAATCGCCAACCACCATTCAACTCAACACTGTCAACTATCAATTGGAACAATCACTGTCAATCATCGTCAGGGTTGGCTCCACATGGTGTCTAGGGTGGTCACAAGACCACCCTGACTTAAAAAAAAAAAAAAAAAATTATTATTATTATATATAAATTTTAAAAATTTTATGATTTTTTCATCTTTAAAAAAAACTTTGACCGAGCCCTAAATTTTTTTAGGCCCAACATAATTGAACTTTGAACAAAGTTTGGCAACAAACTTGATTGTAGTCTTGTATACTAAGGTTATAACTCCGCTCAATATTTTTTTATAAGATGTGAATTTTGGCGAATCCATTATTAGATTAATCAAATATTTAAATTTCGAGTTTTTGGAGTTTAAAATTATGCATAAAAAATAAGTTAATAGATTGAATGGTAAATAACATCCGAGTGACATTAAAATTGACATGTGTTTTAAAAACATAAAGACATGCAATTCAATAGTTAGATTTTCAAGATATGTAGTCATGTTAATTTATTTAATGAGAGTTGTAACTATAGGCTACAACTAAGTTTGTGGCCAAACTTTGTCCTTAAACTATAGTTCTCTTAGCAATATATTAATTCTTCACAAACAAAAAGAAAAGGCGCAAGAAAAAAATTATTTAACTAAAATTTTGAAAGAGATGTAGCTTGCAGTATTGATAATAAGACTATCATGCAACGATTTCAAAGTAAGAAAATTCATAGAAAAAAATGGTAAGACTTTATGTATTTGTGTTTTTTTTTGGGTCAATATATGAAGATTTTTTTATTAGATTTTGTATAATTTAAATTTCTTAATGACCACATATTTCTGAACCACCACAAGCCACTAGTCATTGTCCCAGCATCTATCATAATTCTTTCTCTCAAATCTTTGCTCTTCGAGCGTCTCTTCGTGCTTCTGCGTACCCTAACAGAAAAATCTCTCAATGCACATGAAACATTTCCCTTAATTAAGTGGCTAGCTAATTCTCTTGTGAATTTATGTTTGGCCCCATTTTTAGTGCTATGCATAAAAGCTGTCAGATATCTGTAAAAACATTAGTTACCTCCAAAAGTCTTGGATGATATTAGATGTTAGATTGTTATTCATCAATATAGGCTTACTTTAACTCTGTAATGTGTAAAGATAGTAGTCTAAAGTTTGTACATAAAATAAACTACATGACGTTTTATGTATTAGTAGTTAGGCTACATATAGTTTTACTATATAGAAGAGTTAGTTAGGAGTAGTTGACAGATGGCACTTGTTCATTGGTTAGTTAGTCAATTGGTTATGTTTTCTATATAAGAAACAGAGCTTTTTTTATTTCATTCAATGAGAATTCAATGCATATATAGAAATTTCTCTCTTCTTCATCTCTGATCAGATCACTCCATTGATGAAGTTTAATACATGTATGAATTCTAACATGGTATCAGAGCTGAACTAAGATTCAGAGTCTTCAATTTTGGTATCCTCTGAAATTCTTCGTTCAATCTCTCCTGTTTTCTTTTCGTTTCTAGTGGTTCTTCTTCCAATCAAGTTGTTCATTCTTTACTTGATTCGTGCACTAGTTTCTTTGCTCTAGATCTTGATTTCTTTGCGGTAATTGGCAAATTGAATTTCTCGATTTAGGTTTTATCTTGTTGATTGTGATAGTTGCAATCGAATTGTTTTGATAATTGCAATTGGATTGTTGTTCATTCAAATCCCTTGATTTAGGGTTTATCTTGTTGATTGAGATATTTGCAATTGGATTGTTTTGATAATTGCAATTGGGTTGTTGTTCATTCAAATCCCTTGATCAACCAAGATTGTGACTTGATTCTTTGTGTTTGAGAATTTTGTTTTGTTGATTGATCGATTCTAGTTCAGAAGTGACAGTTCCTGGAAGTTTGTGTGATAGGATTGTGTAATTCTTGATTGCAACTTTGACGTTCTTGATTTTACATTTGAGTTTGAGGATATGGCAGATAGTACTTCAAGTACTTCTGTCCCAACAGTTTAGCCATGGGAGAATTTTTCTAGCCCTTACTACCTGTCCAGTAGTGATAATCCTGGGGTTTCCCTTGTTGTCCAACATTTGACTGAGGAAAATTACAGCACTTGGAGTAGAGCTGTTTTTATTGCCTTGGATGCAAAAACCAAGTTGGGTTTTATTGATGGCTCCATACCAAAGCCTCTTTCTGTTGATCACCCTTGTTACACAGCTTGGTGTAAATGCAATAGTACTGTCTTAGCCTGGTTGTTTAACTCAGTTTCTAAAGATTTACAGCCTAGCATAGTGTATTTCAAGACAGCAAGAGAGGTATGGCTTGATCTGCAACATAGGTTTTCTCAAAGTAATGGTCCTCGGATTTTTGAGCTAAGAAGGGAAGTTTTTTCTTTGAGTCAAGAGGATCTAACCATCAATGCTTATTATACAAAGTTTAAAGGATTGTGGGATGAGCTATCAGAATACAGGACTTGTTCTTGTGGTCATCAGGCTGAAGAATGTGTGATGTCCTTCTTGATGGGTCTTAATGACACTTACACAGCTGTGAGAGGGCAGATCATGCTAATGGATCCTATTCCTTCTCTAAGCAAGGTATTTTCTCTCTTAGTTCAAGATGAGAAACAAAGGAAAGTAAGAAAGAATCTCACCACTGAAGCTTCTGCCTTAGCAGTCAAGAACAATGGTTCTTTTGTTAAAGGATCTAATAAGGGTAAGTCTAGTAGACCTCAGTGCACTCACTGTGGAGCTTTGGGCCATGTTGTTGACAAATGTTACAAATTACATGGCTACCCACCTGGGTACAAGTTCAAGAACAAGGGGCAGCAAGGTGGACATTCTTCTTTTGCCAGCAATGTTGTTTCCACTGAATGCAACAATGAAGAAAGTTTCATTCTCACTAAATCAGAATATCAACAGCTCCTTGGCTTGATCAACTCTCAGAACCATTTTGGTACTCAAGCTTCACAAGAATCCACTTCTAGTGTTCATCAAGTAGCCATCATTATCACTCAACCTCCTTCACAGACTTTTTTGGATCTTCAAGGGCATGAAATGTCAGGTATCAGTTCTTCCATTCCTCTTTTATCTCACCTTTCTAGGTTGGTTTCACCTTCTTTGAACTATTCAGTTTTTTCTTCTCAAGTTGACACTACTCATCTTTGTTCAACTGATTGGATTCTTGATAGTGGAGCAACAGATCACATGATTCATTCACTTCAATTCTTTACTTCAATCACTTCCATTGTCCATTTTTCTGTTAAACTTCCTAATGGGGACATGGCTAAGGTCACTCATATAGGGACTGTCAAGTTAACTTCTACGTTGACACTAGAAAATGTGCTTTGCATTCCATCTTTTTCCTTTAATCTTGTGTCTATCAGCAAACTAACACAATCTTCTTCTTGTTGCTGTATATTTCTTTCTCACTATTGTTTTATCCAGGACTTACAGCCTTGGAGGATGATTGGGTTGGGTAGAAAGCAAGGAGGCCTTTATACATTGGAGCTTGCTGACATTGTTCTTCCAAAATCTATTTCTGCTATGCTGTCCAAGCTTTCTTCTTTCAACTTTATAAATTCAGCAAACTCTTGTAATTCTGCTTCTGTCATTGATAGTACTAGCCTTTGGCATAGTAGGTTAGGGCATCCTTCCTTTCAAAGATTAGCCATTTTACAAAATCTTGTACCTGATGTTATCAATTGCAGCAATAATAAGTCTTTTGATTGTCCTATTTGTCCAATTGCTAAGCTAAAAAGGTTACCATTTCAGTCTTCTGTTCATGTTTCTAATTCTTGTTTTGATTTGATACATGTTGACATTTGGGGACCTTATTCCACTTTTTCATTGAATGGTTCTAAATACTTCCTTACTATTGTGGATGACTTTAGTAGATGCACTTGGACTTTTCTCATGTCACATAAGTCTAATGTTTCCCATTTAATTCAGTCCTTTTACAATTTGGTAGTTAATCAGTTTCACAAAACTATCAAGATTATTAAATCTGATAATGGTCCAGAATTTGCCTTGCATTCTTTCTATGCTTCTAAAGGTATCATTCACCAATTATCTTGTGTTGAGACACCTCAACAGAATTCCATTGTTGAGAGAAAGCACCAACATCTTCTGAGTGTAGCTAGAGCTTTAAGGTTTCATGCTTGTTTACCATTAAAATTTTGGGGAGATTGTATTCTTACTGCTACTTACCTTATCAATAGGATCCCTAGTCCCTTATTACAAGACATTACTCCCTATGAAAAGTTGCTAGGACATCCACCCACTTATTCTCACCTTAGGGTGTTTGGCTGTCTTTGTTATGCATCTACCTTAGCTAGAGATAGAACTAAGTTTGATCCTATAGCAAAGTCCTGCATTTTTCTTGGTTATCCACAAGGTGTTAAGGGGTATAAATTGTATGATCTCAGAACCAAGTCTTGTTTCTTGTCTAGAGATGTTGTTTTTAAGGAGTCTATTTTCCCTTTCAAATCTTGGATTTCCAAGTATGTCAATGCTCCTTCTACTTCTTCTCATTCTGTTTTTCTTCCTCAACCTTCTATACCTGACCATTCCTCTAACTTTCCTACTGCTTCTGCTGAGTTTTCCCCTCAAATTTCACTTTCTGATATGGCTGTACCACCTGATGACTTCCCTGATTTGGTTCATCCCAATGATGTTTCAAATCAGGCTGATTTCCCTGATTTGATTCATCCTACTGATGCTTCTACTCAATCTGATTCTATTGGTCTTATTCCTCTTGAACCACAAGTTCCTGATGTTGTTCCTATTAGGCAGTCTTCAAGAACTCACAAGCCTCCCACTTACCTAAGAGATTATCATTGTAATCTTGTTGCTGCTCCTCTGTTGGCCTCAGTTACTCTCAATCAATCAGATGATTCCATTGCTCCTAGTTCAGGTATTTTGTATCCCCTTTCATCTACTCTTTCTTACACTAAACTGTCATCCTCTCAAAGAAATTTCTCCATTGCATTCACTGTTCACAAGGAACCTGATACCTATGCTCAGGCCACTTTAGATCCTAAATGGCAAGAGGCAATGCATGCAGAGATTGATGCTTTGCAAGCTAATAATACATGGGTTATGACTCCTCTTCCTCCTGGCAAGGTTCCCATAGGGTGTAAATGGGTTTTTAAGATTAAACTCAAATCAGATGGGTCTATTGAGAGGTATAAGGCAAGATTAGTTGCCAAAGGGTATACTCAGACTGAAGGGGTTGATTTCTATGAGACTTTTTCTCCTGTTGTGAAGTTTACCACAGTCAGGACCCTACTTGCTCTTGCTGCCATTCAAGGTTGGCATCTCACTCAATTAGATGTCAACAATGCTTTCCTCCATGGTGACTTGCATGAGGAGGTTTACATGGTTCCTCCACCTGGTTTTGGCAGCAAGGGGGAGGTGTGTAAGCTTATCAAGTCCTTGTATGGTCTTAAACAGGCTAGTAGGCAATGGTTTGCTAAACTATCTTCAACCATCATTGATCATGGTTTTGTTCAATCAAAGTCAGATTATTCTGTGTTTACTAGAGTTCAAAAGGGTTCCATTATCATATTGCTGGTCTATGTTGATGATATATTGATAGCAAGCAATGATGTGGATGCTGTGAGTACTTTCAAACAGTTTTTGGACAATAAGTTTAAGCTTAAAGATCTTGGTACCTTGAAGTTCTTCTTGGGGCTTGAAGTGGCTAGAACTACTAGAGGAATATCTTTGTGCCAGAGAAAGTTCACCCTTGAGTTACTATCAGACACAGGGTTGTTGGCTTGCAAACCCTCAAATGTTCCTATGGATCAATCACTCAAGCTGAGCTGTTCAAGTGGAGATAGTGTACCTGATCCTTCCCTGTATAGAAGGTTGATAGGCAAACTTCTCTATTTGACACTTACAAGACCAGACATTAGTTATTCTGTTCACAAGTTAAGTCAGTTCATGAGTGCTCCTAAAATGCCACATCTTCAAGCAGCCTACAAGATATTGAAGTACTTGAAGAAGACACCAGGACAAGGTCTTTTCCTATCTACACAATCTGAACTGAAGCTGAAGTGTTACTGTGATGCAGATTGGGCTGCTTGTATTGACACCAGAAGGTCAATCTCTGGTTTTTGTATCTTCTTAGGTGAATCCTTGATTTCATGGAAATGTAAGAAGCAGCAGGTAGTTTCAAGATCTTCAGCAGAATCAGAATATAGAGCTATGGCTTGTGTGACTAGTGAGATAGTTTGGCTAATTGCTTTGCTTGATACTTTTGGTCATGCACACAAAGGACCAGCTTCTCTCTACTGTGATAGCAAGGCAGCACTCTACATTGCTGCAAATCCTGTATTCCATGAAAGAACCAAACATATAGAGATTGATTGTCACTTCATTAGGGAAAAGATTGAAGATGGAGTGATCAAAACCTTCCATGTGCCTACAAGACATTAACTAGCTGATTTGTTTACTAAACCTCTCCACCAAAAGCAATTTATGTTTCTTTTATCCAAGATGAACCTAATCAACATCTATAGTTCATCTTGAGGGGGAGTATTAGATGTTAGATTGTTATTCATCAATATAGGCTTACTTTAACTCTGTAATGTGTAAAGATAGTAGTCTAAAGTTTGTACATAAAATAAACTACATGACGTTTTATGTATTAGTAGTTAGGCTACATATAGTTTTACTATATAGAAGAGTTAGTTAGGAGTAGTTGACAGATGGCACTTGTTCATTGGTTAGTTAGTCAATTGCTTATGTTTTCTATATAAGAAACAGAGCTTGTTTTATTTCATTCAATGAGAATTCAACGCATATACAGAAATTTCTCTCTTCTTCATCTCTGATCAGATCACTCCATTGATGAAGTTTAATACATGTATGAATTCTAACAGATGAGATCTCCATGAAACCTTGGTCTTTCTTGTTCTTGGTGACTTTGAAATGGCTGATATTTTTTGGTATTTTTTTCTGGTAAAAAAGGGGAAAAAATTACTAGAGAAATTATTTACTCTGCTGATATTTTGGTATTTAATACCATAATTTATGGTATTTTTCTTAATTTGATTGTTACATGCATGGTGCTTTTTATCTTTTGAAAGAAAAAAGAATTATTAGAGCAATTATTTAGCAGTACTATTTGTGGTGCTAGGGACAAATTTTATTACTTAAGATTTACAAGTACTTAGTTGGCATATTCTCATGCATAAAGTGTTTGGAGGATCTAGGAAAGAAAGGGTTCAAGTTACAAAATTAGCAGCATATTATAACTATCTTAAAAAAAAAAAAAAAGTTTTACAAACTGACGTGTCATCAATTACTAAAAATTAATCCAAACATTTATTTATTATATTTTTCTTTAGGGTTTTTTTTTTGAAATAGTTTCAACCTATGATCTCTTATTTGACAACAAGAGACTCTACCAGTTGAGCTAATTAAAATCTATTTTTCTTTAGGTTATGCAAATAAATAGTATAGGATTTAGGTATTTGAAGCCTATGATTTAATGTTACTATGGTTTTAGGCTCCCCTCTTATAAGTAGCAAAGTTAACTCTTGTCATTATTGTTGCTATAGGTGTTTTTTGTCTTACAATTTTTATTATTTCTTTTGATGTTCCTATTCATCCTACTGCAGAAGTATTATGTTGACAAGAAGTTAAACAAGAATTGCTTCGTAATGTTTGCCCGAAAACTTTCTATTTCTTGGGAAAATTCTATATACTGGAAATGGAACAAAGAGAAAGATACAAGGTATACGTCAAAACCTTTAAGTGCATTATGTTAAGTAGTTGAGCACTTTTCAGCTTGGTGTTGGGCTAGGCATGAGTTCTTTTAGGATCAAAACTTTGGTATCATAACTTTGACATGACAAACTATAACTAGCTATTTATCACTTTTACATAAATCTACTACTTTTTCTCAATCACTCATAATCAGTCACATTACGATTGTAACAGGGCTGACTAAACAACATAGCATTTCCACTTTCCCAATATAAAGCTAGCAAGCCGCTATGTGATGTAGGAAAATGACAATGAAACTATTATACTTTGAAGTTTAAATAATCAGCCTAGCACCTAGAAAAAGGCACCATACTCTCAATTTATTTCAGCCACTGTCACACGTTTTCATCCTAACATTATTCTTGAATAAGTGTTATTTCTACAACATTTTCACAACAATTCTTAGGTAATAAATTGTAATTAGTTCTAATTTGAAGCTACAGTTAAATTTTTTTTTTTCTTGCCAGTAACAACTTGTCATTTATGATTTATTGTGAAAATATTATAATCATAGCATTTCTCTTATTCACACTACTTTTTTTTCCCTCCTTATCCCAATATTTTCCCTTCTCACTTCAACTCATTGATCCATATTTAATATTTTACAAAAAATAATTAATAAATATTTAATGTGCTTGTACCATACTAAAACCTTAAAGCTTTCACTAATTTTTTTTTTTTTCTGCCCCTTCTCCTACTTTTTCACCATTGAGAAGAATAGACGAAAAAAAGGTTGAATACTATAGATTTGTTAAAAACAATCAAGGAAGTGAGATTATGCAACTTTACTGAGTTAACACTTTTGGATTGATTTATTTTTTCAATTGATTTTAAGGAATCAAATTAGATTTCTAAACTTTATATATTTACTATTTTGATGAATCTCATACTTTGATTGTTAGTAATTATGAATTTTTTGTTTTTGTTTATTTATTTTAATGATATGAAAATTTTATTTTTAGTTAATTGAGATTATGAAAAATTCTAAAGTAATAATGGGTTCATATATATCGAATTCAAAACGAACTTGTATTGAGGTAGATTTTGCAATTACAATTGCTTACAATTATCTATTTATTTTATCATTAGTATCAATCAATATTTTTTTAGTTTTTTTTTTTGTTTAAATATTTTCTTTTAATCTTGCCCCCCAAAACTGAAGTTCTAGTTCCACCATTGAATTGTGACAAAAGTTGTGACACAAAAGTCGCGTCCTTATATTTTCTCCCTAGGCATCTTAGTAAGAATTTGCCAAGAGTCTCGAGAAGAGCAAGTCCTGGTCCATTCGAGGAGTTGGTGATATGTTCGTGCTGTTGCTTGTCCTCGTCAAGAGGCAATAGGGCGTAATTGTGAAACTTTTATTTATGAAACGAGCAAATTAAATATATATATATATATTAAAAAAAAAGAAGATATATGTTGATATTTGTAGTTCTAGAACAAATTTTGTTTAATTTTTACGTTTTTGGTTGAAGGATATGGGATTCTTATCCGCCCAGTGGTGAAGACATTGAAGTTGCTGAGCTACAAGAAGTATGTTGGTTACACATTCAAGGGAAGATTCAGACAATTGATCTCTCACCAGGAACTAAGTATGAAGTTGTGTTTGTTGTGAAGATAACAGGTGAAGGTAATGTGCGGAATTTCGCAATGACTCTTGAGATCATTCTCCCAAGTTTAAAAAGTTTAACGCGCAATGAAAGTTTAAATGAAAAACCTAGAGAAGAATGGTTTGGGATCCAAGCGGGTGAGTTTTTAATGTCACCAGAAAATGTTGGGGAGATTACATTCAAACTGGGGGAATATTCTTCATATTGGAAGACAGGGCTTGTCGTGAAATGTGCTATCATTCGACCAAAGAACTACTAGGCACTTGGATGGTAAGCTCTATCCATGTATTCAAAACAAGGAATGTGTGTATGTTTATTTAATAAATAAGCAAATTAGCGGATTGTTAAAATTTGCTCTTTATTCTTCTCAAGCCTCATTGCCTTCTCAGAGTCGAGAGAATGTTATGAATACGTCTAATGTAGCTTGAAATTTATTAGATAAATAATTCTAGGGATATGTTTTATTAATTCAAAATAAATTAGTTTGGATTAAAATTGGTTAAGATTAGTTTGAGTGAGGATGAGTTATGTGATAGGCCAAGAATGTATTGACCCCTTTGGTAACTTAATCAATTAATTTAGTCAAGTGAAATTAATTAGATTCAATTACATGCAATAAGTGTGGTAGCACAAACAAATCATCAACTAAGTTAAATGCAGCGGAAAATAAATTTAACACAGGTGATTTGTTTACGAATAGGAAAAATCACTGAGGCAAAACCCCACCAGGTGAATTTAAGGTCACCACTCCCGAGAATCCACTATTATCAAAACAAGCGGTTATAAGTAAAAGGAATCCTAGTACCTAATACCAACCTACAGTTGAATCCTTACCCCAATACATAATTGAACTTGTAATGTAGTGACAATCTCTCCTTTCAATGCACGGCTCACAGTACGTGACTAACCAATCGATGCACGGATTCAAGTACGTGTCTAACACACCAACTTGAGAAAGATGTTGGTTGCAAAAGTTCTTCAGTTCATCCAGACGGGGAAGATTAAGAAGCTCCTTGGTTACAAAACCCTTGGCGCAAAGATGCAGCAGCTTCTACAAAGAAGATGTTGAACTAGGGAAAATTGTCTCCGGTCACAATATGCATGAATAATCGCTTTACATCAAGTTGTATCTAGTGAGACAGCCCTTAAAATAATCCTTATATATGTTTAGGGTTGTGAGAAAAGAAACCCTACACAAATAACTTGGATATGCGTGAAAAACAGATCTAGAAATCTGAATTTCATAATTCTCAATAGATACAGCTTTTGTCGAGAGCTGTCGATAATTATGCATTAAACCTTGATAGATAATATTTGTTGAGATATCTGTCGAGTTTTAATGAACAACACTTCTTCACTTGTTTCTTGGACAGATTTGCATGACTTCAATACTAGACTTGAACTCTTGTTCCTTGAAGTACTAAACCCATCCTAGATCTACCAAATTACAAGTAAAGTGCGTTTTGTCAAAAGATTAGCCAATTTAAAATAACATATGTTCTAACAAGTTCCACATATGTCCTAACATTATGATTAGTTTTATTGATAGATTATAGGAAGTTAGTATTTATATTTATCTAATTGGAAGTCAATTTTTTTGTATGAATTTAGATGCTGACAATGAATAAAGCATAGTCATTGTTGGGCCAAATAATTAATTTATTTTAGAACATGTGGCATGGTAAGGACAAACCACGTGGGAATTAACTAGTTGCGAACCTGCTCATTTCGCGTGATTATTATTATTATTTTGGTGGTCTCATCATCATCATCATCATTATTATTATTATTAATTGGACTAATTTAATGAAGAATAATGCATTTCATAATCATATTTATCACAACATAGCTTTTTTATTATTGTAAAATTGTTTTATTTAATTTTTGAAACTTTACTTCTATCATAGTCGGTTGGCAAATTTGTATATCTAAAAGTCAATCGAACAAAATTTGGATGCTAAAAGTAATTCCACATTTCCACTTTTGAAGTCATGCTAGAATTTTTTTATTTTTTTATCATAGCTTTCCCCAGTAAGCATGTTTATTGAAGAGTCAAAGAAGTGATTACATCCTACTATAGGCATGATTAAGCAAGTGATTGAAGAGTGAAACAAACACTAATAAGCATTATTAAATCCTACTATAGGCTTGCAAAAATTTGAAATTGAAAGACGTGGTGAATGTCTGTGTGATGTGTGATAAACCCTAATCTAGAACATGTGATCATGTTATTGATTTCTTAAACCTAGAATTAAATTAGAGACTAAGATTAATTCATAGATCCAAATTGATTTTGAAAACAATCTTTAATTTGAAAAAGATCTTGAGATTTTGCGAAGAGATTCAATTAAGAAAAGAAGATTTGATTTTGAAACATATTTCATTCTTGAAAACAAGTTTGAGAATTTTAGATCAAAAGGATGCTCTCAGGTCTTATTAGCAAATTGGATCTATATATGAACCAAACTGTAAGTTTCATGAATCGTACCCCCTTTTATGACACATCGGCATATAAATTCTTTCTTGCAAAAGCAGGATATATGGTACTTAACCTCCCTAAAAGTGGTTTTAGGCTCAAAGCTAGTGCGAGCCTAGGAGTATGCGAAGTCCCTTGAAAAGTCAAAGGAGTCACCACTTGGTTATAGGTCTAGGAACCAAAACATGACTCCATGAAGGTCTATTTACAATTTTGGGCTTTCTAAGTTGAACATCCGTGCACTTGAATAAACATGTGTACACATGTTTGTGGAGATGCGTACGCATCCCTACCCAAAAACGCAATAGGCAACAGGCAACAATCAAGCAAAACTAAACCAAATCTAACCTAGCATGCTCCTAATCAAAAGCAGTAAACCTAAGCTACAAAGAAGATTATAAAAGCAACCAATATATATATATATATATATTTATATATATAAACAAAAGAATTGAGAGAGAGGTTGAACCCTTACCTCAAACAAGAGAGCTCAATGAGCTTTGATTTTAACCGCTTCTTTTGGCTAATCTTTGAAGACAAAAACCAGAAGGTTAGTAAGCTTAACTAGAGGGCTTAGATCAAAATAGGTTTCAGTCAAGAAACTTTTAGTTTAGGATGCTTTTTGGAGTAAAAAGTTTCTATTTGAATCACATTTTTGGAGTAAATTCAGCGTGTTTTGGGAAAAAGGCCATGGAGCCTTTTTATAGTGTTTAGAGAGAAAGGGTAGGGCTTTTCCTAGACAATGTGGGAGTAGCTCTGCCACATTTTCCATTAAAAAATTTCCTTACATGAACTTTTGAAACCCTAGTGTGTACTCGTGTTCAAGCATGCCTATGCATGGATAAAGTATGCACACGCACATAATGAACATGCGTACGTATGCTTAGTGTTCATGCAAGGTTTTTTTTTTTTTTTCAAAGCATCTTTTAAGCTAAAGAGTACAGTTTCTTTAGCTAGACCTAGACCAATCTTAGACCCTTCTAGTGATATTGCCATTGGGGAACGGGGGCTCGAGTCATAAAGCTACAAAATGAGGTGTTTACACCCCCACTTAATTTCCTGACAATTTTGAATGAAGCAAACTACTTGCTCACTCCCAAGTGCAGGAGATCGTAGCAATATAATTCTCGGAGTACTGAGGTCAAACCACAAGGATCAAGATAGATTCAAAGACAATATAATTAAACAAAAGTTTGGGTAAAGACAAAAAATACTTTTGCTTGGTGATTGTTAACAAGAATAATAATAAAAAATTATTTAAATCAATAATGTAAATACTAGGGCATCGGGGTGTTTCCCTATATCGATATGAAATTCTTTGTGATCTAAGAAAATATATATTTCATAATTTATTGTTCTTATACAATTAAAAACTTATGATTCGGTTGAACTGAGACAATTTAAGAACGCATGATAACCTCGATTAATAATGTGGTTAGAAAAGTTTTCAGAAAAACCCATTCACTTTAAAACCTGATTTCTATTTGAAACTATTAGAAATTCATCTAAACAATAAGAAAAACATGATTGAACTTATTGAAAGCATGGAAGAACTAATACATCAAAAGAAATCTAATTGAACAATCAAATATGTTGTTGATAAAATCCTAGAAAGAATCACATTGAATATTCATACCGTATAGAAGAAACATAACCCCTAGCCCTAGTAAAGAGTTTAGGCTGCCATTAGAGAAAGAAAAATACAAGGTTTTCTCTGCCAAAATTCGTTCTACCAGCCTCCCTTCAAAACCTTAATGTCTAAGTGTCCAAAGAAAATAAAACTTTTACTATTTTAATTTCCGTCCAGGTTTACAGCAGTAACTTGTGAGTTAATTTCGGCCTTCAAAAATTGAGAATTTAGAAAAACTCAAACTGAAAAGTTGTAGATATTTAAGTCACGGTTCCAACCCATCTGGCCTTGTGTCAATTGGATATTTGAGGAGAGAGATACGCCCAAAATACTGATTAGTGCTCAAATCAGATTTTTCCTTTTCAGATTCTGCATCTTTGATTTCTTTCCTTATTTGAAGCTTTCAATCATGGTACACGATCCAAGCACTCTAGCTACACCTCCTTAGACATTTAAGCATGGTCCTTTAGCTCCACTTTAATTCTAGTTTGGCCTTCATTCTCTCACAAATTCTTGTAAACTCATCTTTTTCACATAGTTTCCTGAAAGTAGAAAATTACACACAATGAATGACATCTAATTCAAGAAACTATGTAAAGATAAATAATAGGGACTAATGCAAATCATGGCTTAATTATACAAATTAAGCATAGTTATAAGGAGATAACGCCCACATAAATATATAACAAGTATACATTTTAAGGCGTTATCACACCCCCCCAACTTAAATCTTGCTAGTCCCTAGCAATCCACAAAGCAGCCATGTCTACTAAAAATGAAAAATTAAAACTAAAATACAAGCCACTTTCGTAGGCCACACGACTGCACTTCCCATGTGCAGCAAGTCTTTGAACCCCTAGGTGACCCTAGTGGACGAGTTTACTCTCGTGAGGGTTTGCAGTGACTCTACCCACAAAAGTCAAAAGTTTCCTGAAAATTCCTACAGCAAATGTTAGTCTGCTTTATCATTATATCATACAAATGAACTTTCAATTTTGAGTTGAGATACTATTCATCATATTAAAGAGTTTTCACTAGCTTCACTTTTGCAGTGTGTGTGTGCATAGCCCATCCAATTAAACTGGCTTTTCCAAACATGCATAGACCAAGAATAATCTAGATTAGAGCCTCTACTCCAAAACCTCTCTTAAGGCATCAACACTCTAAAAGAACACACATAGAAGTAATGGTTTCTCTCTTCAAATCACATGTGAACTAAAAGGAAAGAAGAAGTTTTAAGAATATCACGTGTATACAAAAACAGCCGCTAAAACAACAGAAAAAGATTTCTTGTAAAGGATGTTGAATTCCTGGAAACATAAGGTTAATACCATTCTCATCCCTAGTTTTTATCCCAAACACATACCAGCCATGCACCTTTAGGATCAAGTAGGACTTTAAGCTCAGTGGTAGTATAATCTTATGAAGGCAAATTGCTCTCTTTGAAATATGAGGTATATGAATCAAATGCAGAAAATTCAAGCCAAACCCAACTCATAGTGATAACAAACAACTTGAATCAAAATAAAATTTACTCAACCATATAACCCTTCTAAAATACATGAAAGATGTGTAAGACACCAATGATTTATTGATTGATTATGTATGTCTCCTCTTTCTTTTTCTTTTTCTCTTTTTTTTTTTTGATTTTTTTTTTTTTGAAGAAAAGAGTGACAATGGTGGTATCTAAACACATCAATTGCTCAAAACTTGAACCCCCATAAGAATACCCATAGATAAAAATGTTTTGTGGTATTGTAGAAGTATTTCTCATGGCTCAAATGATGGTGACAATGGTTAATGTAAAGGTAGGCTGAATATTTGTTTAGCTGGTGACAAAAAATTGGTGGTCTTAGGCTCTCATCTCCTAAAATTCCACATAAACCAGTATGCTTAAGGACAAAAATAAGTAAGATCATGGTATATCTCCCCATAATGTTTCTAGTAGTAAACCAAAAAATATAGAGATCTTTTACAAAAACTGAAGCATATGAGAGAAATTTAAGAGTTCAAACAAAGATATACTCTCACAAAGAAAAGTAAGGCTCAAGAACTCTCTATATGGGTTGAGTTTCAACTTATATCTAGCTTGTTCATGATCCATGCATATCCAACATCCAACCGTCCGCTAACTTGGCTATTGTGCTCAAAAGTTTCCAATTGTGCTCTTCATGAAAGAGTCTTAATATAACAAATAGTATAACCAACTCAGCATTATTCATTCCATCACATGATATATATATATATATATATATAAAAAGCTAGCTTTTTTTTTTTTTTTTTTTTTTTTTTTTTTGGAATAGAAAGAAAGAAAAATAATGCAAGGTGTCGCAAAAAGTTTAAACCTCTCCCCCCAACTAAAATATTGTATTGTCCTCAATGTATCAAAGCCAAAATAAATTCAAATATAAAGGGAAGAAGTTACCTTAAGCATTTAAATTGTTTTTTTGAAATTTCTTTCACGCCTGCAAATGTTAGTCCACAAAAAAAAGAAAAAAAAGAAAAAGGCAAAAAGAAAAAAATAGAAAGAAAAGAAAATTAAAACAAATATGGTAGAACTTCATAAGGCTCTTTCAAAGTTCACGTAGCATCCCAATAGGAAGGGATCTTCAGTGACATAGTCTCCTCCTCTGGTATAACTCCCCCTAAGAATGGTTTTAACCTTTGTCCATTTACTTTCAAAATCCTACCACCTCTAGGGTCCTCAACTACTACAGCTCCATGGTTAAACACTTCCCTAACAATGAAAGGGCCATCCCACCTAGGTTTTAACTTACCTGGGCCTAAATATGCATATTTAAGACCATCGAGCAGTGGCTTAAGCTCTAGCTGTGGTGCCTCTTCACTTGAATGCACGAGCTTTTTTTCATTTTCTAGTAGCTCTTCAAAGCAAGGCTTCCATCCTTTATTAATTGCCATCATCTGTTGTTCTTCCAAAACCTGTGAGGAATCCAACAAAGAAAAATTTTCAAAAACATGAATATCACATTCTAAATCATAAGAACCAATAGAATTATCAAGAAGAGTTTCAAGTGGATCAGAAAAACAATTCTTATTAAACTCTTCTTGAACCACCGCCCTAATGAGGTTCACATAAGCACAGTCATCATCCTCATGTGCTTGTTTAGCCACATGAAATATGTTTAGCTCCAAAGTCATGGAACCAAAAGTGAGTTGCATCCTTCCATTCCTGCAATTAATTAAAGCATTAGCTGTGGTAAGGAAAGGTCTACCCAAAATAATAGGGGTATGAGTACTAGGATGTAAAACAGGTTGGTAATCTAGAACAATAAAATCAACTGGATAATAAAATTGTTCAATTTTCACCAACACATCCTTAACAATCCCTCTCGACTCCCTTACAGAGCGGTCAGCCAACTGTAAAGTTATTGAAGTAGGTTTCAACTCACCAAGTCCAAGTTTTTGATATACACTGAAAGGGATCAAATTAACACTTGCCCCAAGATCTAGCAATGCATGCTCCATGATGTAATCTCCAATAGTACAAGAGATCGTAGGACAACCTGGATCCTTATACTTTGGTGAGGTCTTATGTTGGATAACTGCACTTACTTGTTCTGTTAGGAATGCGGTCTTCTTCACATGATGCTTTCTCTTGATGGTGCATAGGTCCTTAATTACCTTGGCATATGCAGGCACTTGCTTGATAACATGAAATAATGGCAAATTTATCTTGACTTGATGCAAATGCTCTAATATCTTAGATGCGGTGTCCAATTTCCTAGGTAATTTTAAGGCTTGTGGAAATGGTGGAGGGATTGGGCATTGTTCAATTTCACCAAATCCAAGTGACTCAGTTTCATCCTTCTCTTTTTCAACTGGGATCTCCTTAGATTTCTTAGTTACTAAAGGAGAACTTTTATTAATCTCTTTACCACTCCTCAAAATGGTCACAGCTTTTACTTCCTCATGTTTATCCTTAAAGCCAATTTTTAGATTTTGATTGATGGGATTGGGTTGAGTTTGGGAAGGAAGCTTCCCTCTCTCTATCCCACTCAGTGAATTTGTAAGCATAGTTATATGACTCTTGGTCTCTCTTACCTCTTCATCTAGCCTAGTGAGCATGGATTCAAACTTTTGATTTTGCTCACTTTGCCTTTGAATGAAAGTACTAAGTGCATCCTCCAAGGAAGTTCTAGATGATGATGATGATGATGATGATGCATGTGGTGAATTAAAATTCCTTGGAGTAGGAGGATTCAACACATTGTCACTCTTATAACTCAAATACGGATGGTTTCGCATATTTGGGTTATAATTGTTAGAATATGAAGAATTATTTGGCCAATATGAATTAAATGCATGTACTTGTTCTTCTGGCACATTTAAGAATGATGAAAGTGATGCACATTCATTTGTAGCATGGTTTATCTCATGATAGATTTTACACACCTCCATTGGGTCCTCTCTAAAGGTAGCACTAACACTCCTACTTCCTTTCATTTTGAGTGCCTCAATTTCTTTAGTTAACATGCTGATTTTTGCACTCATGTTATCATCTTCCCTCAACTTGAAAACACTTCCACTAGAAGTGGTAGTGTTAGTTCTAGTCCTATCAGTGGAGTCTATAGGGCTAGGTCTAGTCCATGTGTTAGAGTTTTTAGCTATCTCATCAAGATAATCCATTGCATCTTCAGGTTCTTTTTGTAAAAAGTCCCCTCCGCATGAGAGTTGAACAAACTATCGGTCCCTAGGTGTAAGTCCTTCATAAAAATAGCTAACTAATCTCCAATCTTCATACCCATGAGTTGGGTAGAAATTGAAAAGATCTTTGTACCTTTCCCAAGCTTGGTATAAGGTCTCATTTTCTCCTTGGACAAAACTAGCTATTTTTCTTTTTACTTGCTGGACTTTGTGGGGAGGAAAATGTTTCTTAAAAAACTCTTTGGCCATCTCCCCCCAACTACCTATAGACCTAGGTTTCAAGGTGTAAAGCCAACTTCTTGCCTTATCCTTAAGTGAAAAAGGAAAGAAACGTAACTTAGCAGTCTCAATAACATTTTGTGCATAGAAACTACTAATTACCTCTTCAAAAGCTCTAACATGGACATAAGGATTTTCATTTTCTTGTCCCCTAAAGTCAAGAAGTATTGCTAATAAACCTTGTTTCAGTTCTACATGTGGTGCATTAGGAGGAAACATAATGCATGAAGGACCAGAATTTTGTGTGGGATGCAACAGTTCATACATAGTTCTTCTATTCTCCTCATGATTATTATGTGTTTCATCACTCATGATTGATGAAGAAGGTGAAGGTGATGGTGTGTCAAAAAGATTACCAAAGTAAGTTTCAAAAATTTCTAATCTGCCTCTCTTGTTTCTAACCCAAATGCTCATGCAACAATGAATGCACAATAGAATAAAATAAAATAAAATAAAAACAAACAGAAAAATAAAAATAAGGGAAAAAAATGGAACGAAGTTACCAATAGAAGAATTTCCACCAGCTATGCTTTGCTCCAAAAAAAATGCCTCTGAATACGTAGCAGCTCCCCGGCAACGGCGCCAAAATTGCTTGCTCACTCCCAAGTGTAGGAGATCGTAGCAATATAATTCTCGGAGTACCAAGGTAGAACCACAAGGAGCAGGATAGATTCAAAGACAATATAATTAAACAAAAATTTGGGTAAAGACAAAAAATACTTTAGCTTGGTTATTGTTAACAAGAATAATAATAGAAACTTATTTAAATCAATAATGTAAATACTAGGGCATCGGGGTGTTTCCCTATATCGATATGAAATTCTTTGTGATCTAAGAAAATATATATTTCATAATTGATTGTTCTTATACAATTAAAAATTATGATTCGGTTGAACTGAGACAATTCAAGAACGCATGATAACCTCAATTATAATGTGGTTAGAAAAGTTTTCAGAAAAACCCATTCACTTTAAAACTTGATTTCTATTTGAAACTATTAGAAATTCATCTAAACAATAAGAAAAACATGATTGAACTTATTGAAAGCATGGAAGAACTAATACATCAAAAGAAATCTAATTGAACAATCAAATATGTTGTTGATAAAATCCTAGAAAGAATCACATTGAATATTCATACCGTATAGAAGAAACATAACCCCTAGCCCTAGCAAAGAGTTTAGGCTGCCATTAGAGAAAGAAAAATACAAGGTTTTCTCTGCCAAAATTCGTTCTACCAGCCTCCCTTCAAAACCCTAATGTCTAAGTGTCCAAAGAAAATAAAACTTTTACTATTTTAATTTCCGTCCAGGTTTACAGCAGTAACTTGTGAGTTAATTTCGGCCTTCAAATATTGAGAATTTCGTAAAACTCAAAACTGAAAAGTTGTAGATATTTAAGTCACGGTTCCAACCCATCTAGCCTTGTGTCAATTGGATTTTTGAGTAGAGAGATAAGCCCAAAATACTGATCAGTGCTCAAATCAGATTTTTCCTTTTCAGATTCTTCCTCTTTGATTTCTTTCCTTATTTGAAGCTTCCAATCATGGTAGACGATCCAAGCACTCCAGCTACACCTCCTTAGACATTCAAGCATGGTCCTTTAGCTCCACTTTAATTCTAGTTTGGCCTCCATTCTCTCACAAATTCTTGTAAACTCATCTTTCTCACATAGTTTCCTGAAAGTAGAAAATTACACACAAAGAATGGCATCTTATTCAAGAAATTATGTAAAGATAAATAATAGGGACTAATGCAAATCATGGCTTAATTATACAAATTAAGCATAGTTATAAGGAGATAACGCCCACATAAATATATAACAAGTATATATTTTAAGGCGTTATCACAAACATAATTATCAACATGTCCTCCCCTGATGAGCTATGTGATAAGCTCTATGTTGGAGTGTTCTTAGAGCCGAATAAACTGGCAAGTTCTCTACATTGTTTTCAAACCCGGACCGGACCAGGAGGTCCGACAGGGAAAACTGAGAACCGGGATGAAAACCGGTTTTTTAAGCATAGAAAACCGGAATTATTTTTAATTCCGTAAACCCCTTAAACCGGGGTTGGACCGCACGGTTCATGCAGAATTGGTGGCATGAACTGTGTGGTCCAACCTCGGTTCAAATTTTTTTTTTTTTTTTAATAAAAACAACTTAACACAATTCTATTCTACTTAAGTAAATTATCCATCTCTTACAAGGAATAAAAAAAAAAATTATAATTAAAATCCTTCAAAGATATTCAACTTTACTTCAAAAATTAATCATAAATTTTAATGTTTTAATAGTTATTATTTTATTTTATTAACTTTCTTATTTAATTATTAAATATATGCTTGAAAATCATTAAATTTCCCTCACATATATAGATATATTAGTCAATTTTGCTAGTTTTATAATTTTAATATCTATAATTAGGCTTTAATTAATTATTAAATTAATTATGATGTCATCACAATTCGACCCCGGTTTAACCTCGGTTCGACCTCAAAAATCTTGAACCTCTCCCTTTTACGGTTCAATGAACAGTTCGAGTTTCAAAACCATGGTTCTCTATCGATTTCCCCAGATATTATATAAATAGATGGAATATTATCGTATATTCAGTACATATTTCAAAATCCAAAATGATATTCCAATATATAATAGGACGTTTATATAAATATTAATTGTCTACCTAAATCAACTGGTATTTGTATTTTATGTTTTATAAATCCTGAAATATTTTATTCAAAATTTTGATGTCAAGATCATTTTTTTTTTCATTTCTTTTCTACATTTAGAATATTGTTGGATTATTTTAGAATTTATGCTTAAATTAGTTTGATTGTCAAGCCTTGATTATCGCCTTTCCTTAAGGATTTTTATTTTTTATTTATTTTTTATTGCACACAAAAGAACTATACAACAAAGTCAGCCACTCCCAGACTGCTCTTCCATGATAAAAACATTTACAAACCGAGAGGGACCAATCCCTTCAACAAAATAACCTAAAAAAGAAGAAGAAGCTCCACCAAAAGGTCTCACCACCCTCCTCAAATCATCAATACTATCTGCCACGGAGGATAAGACCTGTCCATGTGTCAACTGTGCGTCCATGATCACAGTCACATGTTGATTAATCAAAGAAACTATTGATTGATGTAGATGGTTGGTGTAAAGTTCTCCGCAGCAACATGCTTCAATGGATGAACTGGAAGTAGCTTAGACTAAACCTTAAGGCACACAAGGTCGTAGCAACTTCTTACTTTTTTTTTTATACAAGATAGAAATTCTATTTTAGCATAATCTAAGTGTATATGTATGTGAAGCTCCCTCCTGGAGACTTGAACCCCGGCCCTTGCCCCCCACACCCTACAAGCACTTATACTTGTAGAGTGACCATCGTACCAAGGGTATGTTGTGGTGTAGCAACTTCTTACTAATTCGTGTGTAATATGTGTATGATGACAGCTATTAAAAATAGCATTTAAGTCATCCTAGAACCATAGTGGATGAATCTCAAGGTCACCACGTCATCTAAAACATTATTTGGAATTCTGCATAATCGAAGCTCGATCAGCTGCTATCGAGCTTACTGTCGAGGTTTAAGTAACCTCGATAGATGAACTGCAATCAAGACTTTTATCTAGACATAAGTTGTAGAACTAGTTTGAGTGGTTCTTGAGCTTGTTTTGATTATGTCTTCAATTGATACTACTTGAACACTTATTGGACAATCTTAACTAAGACTTAATTACATCAAAAGTGCATTTTGACTCAGATATACCAACATATACAAAATATGACCCTAGCATAAGGAAGGGAGTAAATGGTGGCTGTGGTGTGTGAGGAGAGAGACCAATTAGAAAATTGATATTTTAATGAAATATAGTTTATAATAGATAATTGATTTGAGTGTTTTAAAAAATGGTTAGGTAAAATAGAAAAAGTAAATTTTTATGTTAAAATAGACAAAAAATTTTTTTGCACGAGTTGATGTCAATACTTCGAAATGCTAGAAATTTATTATCTATAGTTGTTCACAGATGACATGAGCTTTTGTTTTTTGGATGAGGTAGCTTGTCAGCTTATGGAGTCCGGTAAAGTGTGAAAACAATTATCAAAAACAAAAATCAAGTTCGAAATTTCCTTGAACTAGTATTATTCCCTTGCGTTGCATGGTTTTGACTATAAAATTTTAAAATAATTTTATTGAGAAAAAATAAATTAATAATCACTTGAGTCTAGATCATATAAATTGTATACAGGGCCAGCTCAATGCACTAGGTGAGTAAGGCAATTGCCAAAGGTTCCCAAGTGAAAGAAAGCCCCCACATTTTAAACAATAGAATGTTATGAATAATACAAGTTTTACTACATAGAGCTTTGAAATGAATGTGTTACTCATTTTTTAAAAATAAATTCAAACATTTATTTATTAGTTAGTTCAAGTTCTTCAACCACATTTATTACCATGTTAATTTGTCAATTTTATGTAGTAAAAGAGTTTGTAGCTTTAGTATTTTATAATAACAATAAAAAAAAAAATTTGTTGGATGTTTCCTAAAAGATGTAGTAGCTTTAGTATTTTATAAAAAAAGAAAATTGTTGGATGTTTATTACTCAAATATAATTATAATAGTAAGATATTTCATAAAATATATCTTAAGTTTGATTTAAAATGATTTCATTCCATTATATTCAAGGTTCTATTATTGTGTTGTCACCAAACAAATGAATAGTAATAAGCATTACATTACAACATTTTGTATTCCTTGTAATATCTATTCCTATTCTTATGTAATTACCGTTATTGTCTACTATACGTGCCCTAAGTACTAATCATTCGGGTTTTATAGGGAATTTTTAAAAGTGTTGAACTCATTAATCTCCCAAACAAGAAACTGAAAAATCCCAACAAGCCTAAATTGAAATTAAACTTCCAAAAACAAATTTCAATTTCAAATCTCAATTTTTTTTGGCACAGTTTGCTAGAAATTTTTCCGCTCTCCATTTAAAGAATGAAAAAGGGATGTTTTTAAAGCTCGTTTGTAGCTGCTACACTTCACCTTCTTCTTCGGTTAGCATTGAGTTTGTTTTTTCAAGTTTGACACTTCTTCAAAAACTCTATTTCTTCTTAGGCTAAACACAATTGATGCGGAATATACTTGATTAGCCAATTAATTAACTGAAGTATTAAATAATTACATGGATGAACACAACTTACACAAGGATGCAATGCAAAAATGTAAAGGGCAGTTGGGAAAAAAATAGCAAATTCAAGATAACACACGATATGTTATCAAAAGAGGAAAACCGAAGAACTCGGCGTAAAAACCTCTCTGTGGCTCTCCAAGCGAAAATGATCCATTAATGAATAAGTTAGAGTACAAGGATAATCAAAAAGACCCTTCAAGCCTAATCTACTCAAAGTCCTTGAGCCCTCCAAGCTCCAGCTACCAATAGACTTCATTGAGTCTTGTCTTCACTAGCTTCTCGGATCCCACAATACCACCTGATTGCACCGCTAAGCCTCATCAGCTTGATTTGAAAAAGACCCAATACTTTGCAAGCTCTAAAACAACTCTCTACACTCTGAATTGGTGTGAATTATGTTTGGGAAGAATCTCCTCTCATGATATAACAATGGAAGAGGGGAGGAGAAGAGATTACAAAGGAATTCTCACTTAAGGATGATTAGCTCTCTCTAAAAGGTGGGTGTTGTGAAAACCTCTCTTTAGGGTTTTCTATCTGATAGTCTCTTTACAATTTTGTGGGTAATGAAGGTATATATATAATAGGTGAAGGAAAGGAGAGTCACACTTAAAATCCCAGTTGTCAGAGTTTCTAGCGAGTCACCTCGCGGGTTGGCCAAGTCACAATTTACTTGAGAGAAATACCAACTCTTGAACTTCTACATGTGCTCCTCACATCCTTTTGCAGGTGTTGCAATTCCGAGCTAGTCACAAGACCCCCTATGAACAATCTTCACTACTTAAAGACTAAGGGTGAGTTTGGTTTAGCTTTTTCAAACTGTGCTTTTTGAAAAAGTTGTGGTTTTAAAAAGTGTGGTATGAAATTGGCTTTTATAATTAAAAAAAAAAAAAAAGGGAATGTTTGGTAAAAACTATCAAAACGTACTTTTTGAAAAAGCTGAGTGTTTGGCTAATACTTATAAAAGTGGCAGTTTGAGTTATAAATTACAAAAAAAAAAAAAAACCAAGATATATATATATATATATGTGTGTGTGTGTGTGTGTGTGTGTGTGTGTGTGTGTGAAAAGAGAATTCTTTGTTTTAATTACCTCTCTTAATACAAAATTATGGACACTGTTAGGACATATGTGATTCAATGATTAGGAACATATGTCAACACTTTATGTAATTGGCTAATCCTTTGACAAAATGCACTTTACTTGTAATTGGGTAGATCTAGGATGTGTTTAATGCTTCAAGAAACAAGGTTTCAAGTTCAAGTGTTAAAGCCATGCAAGTCTGTCTAGGAATCAAGTAAAGAAATGCTGGATTTTAAATCTCGACAGTTAGCATCTATCGAGGTTTAAAAGCTGCTGAAGCCCGTGGCTCAACAGCTAGCTCGATAGATGACTATCTATCGAGGTTTATGAAACTCAGTTTTTCAGAGCTGTTTTTCATCCAATCCATGAGTATATGTTTGGGCTTTCTTTTCTCACAACCCTAAACATATATAAGGATTATTTTGAGGGCCGTCAAAGGTTGCACAAGAGCACAATTCCACAAGTGTGAAGAAAAGTGTGACCGGAAACCTAGTTTGTTCTAGTTCATCTTTCTTTTGAAGAAGCTGTTGTGTTTGTACACCGTAGGGTTTTGTGACTAAGGAGCTTCTTGATCTTCATCGTGTAATGAACTGAAGAACTTTGCAGCCAACATTCTTCTCAAGTTGGTGATTAAGTCGCGTAGTGGGATCCATGCAATTGGTTAGTCACGTACTGGGAGCCGTGCATTGAAAGGAGAGATTGTCACTACAGAATAAGTCCAATTGGGTATTAGGGTAAAGGTTCAACTGTAGGTTGGTATAAGGTACTGGGATTCCTTTACTTGTAACCGCTTGTTTTGATAATAGTGGATTCTCGGGAGTGGTGACTTTAAAATCACCCGGTGGAGTTTTTACTGTGTAGGTTTTCCCCATTCATAAACAAATCATTGTGTCAATTTATTTTTTACTGCATACTTAGTTTAATTGGTGATTTGTTTGTGCTACCACGCATCTTGCATGTTAATTTGATTAATTAATAAACTTGGCTAATTAATCAATTAATTCATCACAAATGGTCAATACATTCTTGGCCTATCAAGTGGTATTAGAGCAGACACACTTTGATTAGGTTTTAATCTTTGCTGTGTGATCCGACCCCTGTTGTCATGGAAACTCTTGATTGTTTTGATTTGCACGATCTTGTATTGAATGATGATGATGATATTCAAGATGCCTATTGTAAGTTTTATAATTTTTGTATGAGATCTCATAAAAGTTCTACAAAATTAAAAGCTAAATTTTAAAAAAGGTCAAGCTTGAAAAAGATGATTTGATTGCAAAATTGGAAGAAGCCAATAATTTGAATGAGAATTTTAAAAATCAAATTTCATGCAACTAGTTGAATTTAAAACTGAAATTGAAAAATTAACTAGTGCCAAACTTCTTGTTGAGCCTAACTCAAAAGAAAATGATTTTTATATTCCTCCATTTAAAAGGAATAATGAAGAGTTGAAGGCTAATATTGCTAGGATAGACAAAGGTAAAAATTCTGATGTTAACGCTGAAGTTTCTAAACCTATGTATAAAACTCCTCCTAGGAAGAATAAAAATTCTGAATTTGTCTCCACTTGTCATCATTGTCATTTTGTTGGTCATATTAGGCCAAATTGTCTTAAATTAAGGTCTTTGTCAACCTCTAAGGTTAGACCTCCTTCTAGGAAGCATAGTAGTTCGAAAACTACTCATGTTTGTCACCATTGTGGTGTTTCTGGTCACACTCGTCCTAATTGTTTCAAGTTGTTTCCTCATAAGTGAGTGTCAAATAGGTCTCATCCTTTGTCTAAAGGCTCTGTACCTATTCTTGGTGAGTTATTAAAAGTTTTGAGTTTTTTGACTCAATTTAAGGGGAATTCTAATTCCTCTATGTCCTTTAATAGTCATAGTAGGACAAGTGCCTTTTCATCTTCACGGCCAATGACTTGTGCTGTATGGGTGATAAATGATCCTAAGACTTAATTGTCTTTCTGTTTGTCCTTTGCTTTAATTCTTTCTATCTAAAGTTGGACTTTCTTTCTTAGTTTCTTATTTGTTTTTGGAATCATGCTTTCATGCATTTGCATCTAGTTTTATGCTTTGCTTTGCTTAACATGTTTTTGTTTGGTTGTTTTTCAGTTTTGCTTTATTTTGTTTTTCATAAAAAAAAAAAAAAAATTGAAAAATCAGAAAAATACAAATAAAAGTGTGTGTTTGTGTACATTGGTACTTGTGTACCTTGGATGGCCATTGAAACAAAGTTTTCTAAACTTTGTATCTTTTGTAGCTTAGATGAGCATCTCTATGCACAACTAACCAAGTGAGCTTTGTGGCTCGTTTTTGTGATGAGTAAGATTAAGTGATCTCTTGTACTTAACACTCGTATCACTCTTTTTGACGGGAAGGATTAGAAAATCCTAAGAGAAAGGCATAAATAACCATCTCACCACTGTTGCCTGCCAATCATGAAATGACATTTGTATGCTTCGACATAGCAAAAGTGGAATGTCAAATGCTTAACATAATTGGGAATTTCTTTTCTATCTCTTATATGCCCATGCATGGTTTGCTTAAAAGAAAAATATGCAAAGAAAAAAAAAAGCAAAAAAGAAGAAGATCAAAATGCTTTATATATGATTGCAAGCGTGTATTCTAGGAGATGTGGGAGTTATAGAATGTACCTCGAAGGTGATAGTCTCTATCAAACAATTATGATTATGTGTGAGCTAAAGTGATTTTCTCATATCTCAAATCGTCATAACATGTAGACACTTATGCAAGCTTGCGATGTTTTTCACACATAACACGCAATATTCTTTGATGCTCTTGATACATGTGCAGGTACAATGTGATTTGGCCATCACAAGGAATACTTGTGTTAATGTATGCTTACTAAACTGTCTTAACTTGTTTTTGAAATATAAAATTGGTTAGACTTGTTGTGTGTGTGTGTGTGTGTTTTGGGATCTTTGTGCTTAACATTTTTTTTTGTGTTGAGAGATGTTTTTGAGAGCTTAAAATGTTGTTTGGATCTTTGGTTGAGTAGCATGCTTGATTGCATTCATATCTGTGTTTTTCTCTCCCTTGAAAAACTATTTTTAAGCAATCTCGATAGCTTCTTGATAGCTCTCGACAGATAAGCTATCTATCGAGACCCTTCAGCTTCTTTTTATTGCATTCTCGATAGCTCTCAATAGCTAGTTCGATCAATCGAGAAACTTTCTGTCTCCTCAATAGCTGCTCGATAGCTACCTTGATCCATCGAGCTTCTTTGTTGAGAAAACCTCTCTTTTGATCCTCGATAGCTCCTCGTTAGCTCTTCGATAGCTAAAAGGTGCGTTTTAAACCTCGATAGCTCTTGATCGATCGAGGTTTATGATTTTCCTATAAATAGGATTCTCGCGATTTCTGTCTCAATTCTCCTCGATCTCTCTCGATAGACAGACTTCTCTCCTTCTCTCAATCACCCAAAACTCAAGCTTTTCATCTTCCTCACTTCATTTTTGGTCTCAAGATCTTTGTTCCTCATCTGGTATGATACTTTCTTCATCTTTATCATGCATTTTCATGATCTTTGACCTAACTTTTGGGGTTTTTGAAATTGTTTGAGATTTTTCAAAACTTTTGAGTTTTTGTTAAAATTTTGGGATGGGTTTTTGTTAAAATGATCTTTAAAATTCATGCATTGCATCACATGTGTATTATAACAATGTTTCATGCATTTTAGATGTGTGTTTACCTTGTTGCTATGTTGTGTGCTAGTAGGTTTGGATTAGGCTGAGCCCATGATAAATTTATATTTGCATGTCACATGTTTATGCATTCTCATGCATACGTACTTTCAATTCTATATATTTTGATATATTTGTTGTTTGGTACTTTTCTGATTGTCTCCCTCTATTTCTCTCTTTCTCTCCCTCTTACGTTAGTTGCATCATGGCACCTAAACATAAATCTACTCTGTCCCAAAACCCTCTTCGTTCCAGGGCATCTTTTTCTTCTTCTCCATCTGACCCCATTCCATCTAACGTCCGGTTCTGTGATGAGAAGGCCAAATCGGACTTCTTGGAGAACTTTTCACGACACGGCTTTCATTCGGAACATCAAGTCGTTCTGTCAAACTTTTCTGACACTGACCTGCCCACTGTCATCTACAGTAGGGGTTGGGAGTCACTATGTGGCGCCCCGGTCATGTGCCCTTCCGTGATCATACAGGAGTTCTACTCCAATATGTACGGATTTGATTACTCTATACCCCAGTTTGTCACTTGCGTTCGGGGTATATGCATGGTAGTTACTTCGGGTATTGTATCCGAGGTACTACACGTGCCTAGGGTAGCGCATCCTGACTACCCTGGTTTTGAGCGTCTGAGGACAGTGTCCAAAGACGAGCTCGTGTCTCTATTCTATGAGACACCTTCTTCATAGGGTGATCGTCAAAACACCTCATGCTCGGCCTTTGCTAAAGGTCCGAGATTCCTTAACATGGTGATGACATTCGTTCTCCATCCATTGTCTCATTATAACACTGTTACAGAGCCTCGTGCTTGGTTTTTGTTATCCCTCATTGAGTATCTCTCTTTTGATTTTCCTTCTCATTTTATACTCTCCCTTATAGATATCTATAAGGATACGGTGACTCGTGATAAGCTCATTTTTCCTTCGGCTATCACGCGACTCCTTTGCCACTTTTTAGTCTCCTATCCTGAGTCTCCCCACTTCATGTTCATGTGTGCCATTGATGCCGCTACCGTTAAGCCGAGTTTTGCACAGCTTCGCTTGAGGCAGCCCCGGCTTGAGATAGCAGCTCCTCTAGCTTCTACCGCTTCATCCACCTCCGCTCCTTCGTCTTCAGCGGGTAGAGTGGCTCTTGAGGCCATCATGGCACAACTTGTGCGCATGGATGCTCGCCTTGACACTCTCAGCGATGAGTTGTGTCAGGTGAACACCAGTTTCGGTCGTATCGCGCGACGACAGGCTATGATGGGTGGTTTCATAGTGGCTTCCTCTCCTTCTCCCAATGCATTTGAGGATGAGAGTGACGATGGCTCCGGCAGTGCTAATGATGCTGAGGATGATGATGATGGCTCGCCTAGTGATGATGAGATGTTTAGTTGATTTACTTGCCCTTTGTCACTCGTGACAAAAAGGGGGAGTAGTTTTGAGATGAGAGTAGTCATACTCATAGGGGGAAGGTTAGTTTAGGAGATAGGGAGAGTGTATATTGAGGGATATAGTGAGGATTCTTGTATCTTTTCTTTTCTTTCTATTTTAGATACATTATCTCTTGTATATTGGTCTTGTGACCACTTAACATACATTGTACTTATATTTGATTTTTATATATATTGATGTATGTTATTTCACCTATCTCTCCATGTGTTGTTTCTTTTCTTTCTTTATACAAATGTTTCTTATTTAGTGTATGCAATCTATTATTTCTGTTTCTCACTAAGATGCCGTGATGAGTTTTGTTTAAAATGTTTCAGAAATACAAGTTGTCAAAGTCTTCTTGCCATAAACTCTCTTCTTGCAAAGTTTTTCAAGAGTTTGTGTTAGGATAGATTTTATTATATTCAACAAGTGAGTATGAGTTGAGTGATTTATAACTTCTCTCATATGTTCATTTGTTTGTTGTGGTTTTGTCATGGATTGCCAATGGGGGAGATTGTTAGGACATATGTGATTCAATGATTAGGAACATATGTTAACACTTTATGTAATTGGCTAATCCTTTGATAAAACGCACTTTACTTGTAATTGGGTAGATCTAGGATGTGTTTAATGCTTCAAGAAACAAGGTTTCAAGTTCAAGTGTTAAATCCATGCAAGTTTGTCCAAGAATCAAGTAAAGAAGTGCTAGATTTTAAAGCTCGACAACTAGCATCTATCGAGATTTAAAAGCTGCTGAAGCCCATGGCTCGACAGCTAGCTCGATAGATGGCTATCTATCGAGGTTTATGAAACTCAGTTTTTCAGAGTTCTTTTTCATCCAATCTGTGGGTATATGTTTGGGCTTTCTTATCCCACAACCCTAAACATATATAAGGATTATTTTGAGGGCCGTCAAAGGTTACACAAGTTGCATAAGAGCACAATTCTAAAAGTGTGAAGAAAAGTGTGACCGGAAACTTAGTTTGCCCTAGTTCATCTTTCTTTTGAAGAAGCTACTGTGTTTGTACACCGTAGGGTTTTATGACCAAGGAGTTTCTTGATCTTCATCGTGTGATGAACTGAAGAACTTTGCAGCCAACATTCTTCTCAAGTTGGTGATTAAGTCGCGTACTGGGATCCACGCAATTAGTTAGTCACGTACTGTGAGCCATAAATTGAAAGGAGAGATTGTCACTACAGAACAAGTCCAATTGGGTATTGGGATAAGGGTTCAACTGTAGGTTGGTATAAGGTACTGAGATTCCTTTACTTGTAACCGCTTGTTTTGATAATAGTGGATTCTCAAGAGTGATGACCTTAAAATCACTCGATGGGGTTTTGCCGTGTAGGTTTTCCCCATTCGTAAACAAATCACCGTGTCAATTTATTTTCTGCTGCATACTTAGTTTAATTAGTGATTTGTTTGTGCTACCACGCATCTTGCATGTTAATTTGATTAATTAATAAACTTGGCTAATTAATCAATTAATTCATCACAAGGGGTCAATACATTCTTGGCCTATCAAACACAATATTTTCATTAACATTTCACAATAAAGTCTATATAACAAGTTGTTAATGGTAGGAAATAAAATAATGCCACTAGTAGGTCCAGATAAAAACCTATAACAACTTACTGTGCAAACTTTATTATGAAATTGTTATAAAAATATTCTGTCAATAGCACTAATTTAGAAAGTTTAGGGATATAATAAAATGACACAATATTTTCATACTCTTTTCTTTTTTTTTAGTTGTAGACAATCCTAGTCTAATATTTTATTAATTTATTTAATTTTATTTTGATCAATCAATGAGGTTATCCATTGTTTCCATTGGTAGGTCACCAATTTAAAAGATGATGGGGTTGGGAGCTAAAATATGCTAAAATAAACATAGCAAGTATTTAGAACCCTAAAGCATGCTTTTTACGGCAAAAACAATGTTAATCCTAAACTAATTAAATTAGTCCTAGTGTATGTGATTTAGCCAAATTCCAAGCACAACTAATGACACTACACAAAACATCGCAATATAATAAAGCAATAAAAATAAAGGAAAAAGCAAGCAAATCACACTAAACACCAAGCCCCAAGTGTAAAAACCCGAGCCCCAGGATTAAAAACCTCTTTCCCAACCACCTGTTAGAAATCTCCACTAAACAAGATAGTTACAATACATTAGGATAATAAGAACCCTCTAAGCCCAAACGCCTACATATACTTGAGCCCTCCAAGCTCTAGCTAGCGTCCGATTGCTCCATATCCCTTCTTTTTCTAGCTTATCAAAGACCCTCCATTAAAGCACCAATGGAAACACCACCAATGAAGATTGGATTTGAATGTGGCTTCTTAAGTTTCCAAAAGCTTTCTATCACTTACAAGGTCTATGTTTATGGGTGAGAAAAGTGTTTACAATATCTCAATCAATACAATGAAGTAGATAGAAAAAAGAGGTTGGATTGATTATATCAAAGCAAAATGGCTCTCTCTCTTCATACACTCTAGAGGATTCTCTTGGATATCTTTCTTATGGTTTTCTAGGGTTTCTATCACCCTTATATGAAGCCTTTTGCCATGCCTCACCACTATGTCTGTGCTGGCAAATGTGCATTGGACAGGTGCAGTCCAAAATGCAGAGTACAGAGATTGTACAACTCGCGACCTGGTCACGCCCTAAGGTCGCATGGGGGCTGTGAGATGCAAGTCTGCATTCTTATCCAGACCACCTACCACGTGGATCTTGCGGGCTAGGCAGGTCGCCTCTAGGTCAAATCCCTAGTTGTGTAGTTTTCTAAGGTTAAGGGAGAGGCTCAAGTACATCTACCCAAATTACATTAAACCCCAAAAAATATATATCAAACATAAAATGCAATACAAACAACTTTTGTCACTAAATTAAGCCAACGATAAAATGACTTCTTAGGAGCCATGGATCTTGCCAAATTCAAATCCTATTTCCAGTCCTACCTACCATCTTAATCCATTCTCTAAGACAAATCTTGCTACAGCTATGCTTGTCCATGCCAAGCTTCCATATTTTGGTAATGTAGCATCTAAGATTGATGTGTTAGGGAAATAATGAGATTTGTAGACCATGTAGAACAACGAGTGTGTATTCTTGTATAATCTCCATCCTTGTTTAACCAACATGGTTAAATTAAATGAGTGAAGATTTCGAAAACCAATTCCTCCCATTGTCTTAGGCATACAAAATTTAGGCCAACCCAGCTTGTGTATTTTCTTTTCTTGTGACTTTTGACCCCACCAAAATCTGCTCTTTAAACAGCCCTTTCGAAAGAAGGAAGCAGGAAGCATCCCATAACATATATATTGGATTGTACAACTGCTTTAAGCAAAATTTTTCTACAAGCTTGAGACATCATCTTTTCCTTCCATCCTTTAAGTTTACTCCATACTTTTTCCTTAATTGAAGCAAATGCCCCTTTTTGTTAAGCCTCACTAAAAAGTGAGTCAAAGGATGAATTATGCTCATCATGTAAAGGAAAGCAGGTCGGATTACACAATTGGCAGTAAAAAAAAAATTGCTTGCATGGTGGAATATCTATTCAAGGACATCCTAAATATCCTCACGTATGTAATTATTATTTGGCATCGAGGTAGCAATTATGTCAAGAAATTATCAAAACAAAAAGTTGCCTGTGATGCAAGATCAAAGAAATAGATGTAAGGATATCAATAGATGTGCACTATATTTCCTGATGTTCCACAACGCAAGGAAATTTCTTATAACCTAGATCAAGGCACTTAAGAATATGAGAGCCTTCAAAGGAGCTTATATTGCAGCAACCCCAATGTCCAATTAAGAGGAAGGAATTTTATCTTGCCTTTGATGCGCAAGAAAATTTACCGTCTGGATTTTATCAATCGCGAGCAATAGATTAATGGTGAAGGTGGCTGTTCTTGTATAGGGCTGGTCAGGGAGAATTGAGTCCACGTGAACAATAATAGTGGATATTGACTAATATCTAGTGAAAGACCAATTTACCTAGGAGTCGAAATTAACTGAATTCAATAATTGCATGGATGAACACAAGGATGCAATGCTAAAATGTAAAGGGTAGTAGGGAAAAGAATAGCGAACCCTAGATAACACAATGTGTTATTGAAGAGGAAAACCGAAAAACTTGGCATAAAAACCTCTCTGCGGCCCTCCAAGCCGAAATGATCCACTGGTGAATAATTTGGAATACACAGATAACCAAAAAGACCCTTCAAGCCTAATTTACCCAAAGTACTTGAATCCTCCAACCTCCAGCTACCAACGGACTTCACTAAGTCTTGTCTTCACTAGCTTCCCAAATCCCATAATACTGCCCGGTTGCACTGCTAAATCTTATTAGTTTAATTTGGCAAAGACTCAATACTTCCTAAGCTCCAAAACAACTCTCTACACTCTAAATAAGCATAGATTGTGTTTGGGCGAAATTTTCTCTAGGGAATAACAATGGGAGAGAGGAGGAGAAGAGACTACAAATGAATTCTCACTTAAGGATGAGTAACTCTCTCTAAAAAGTGGGTGTTGTGAAAACCTCTCTCTAAGGTTTTCTATCTGATAGTGTAGTGTGGGTGAAGGATAGGAGAATCACAATTAAAATCCCACTTGCCAGAGTGTCTCGAGGGTCATCTCGTGGGTTGGCCAAGTCCCGAGTTACTCGCGAGACATACTGACTGTAGAACTTCTACATATGCTCCTCACATGGCCTTTCGCCGATGCTACAGTCCCAAGTCAGTTGCGAGATCCCCTATCTTGAACAATTGTCACCAACTTAATGACTAAATCCATTATAATTAAATTTCATAAAATACAAAGAGATAAAATAATAATATTACAATACCTTTGCTATGGAATACAACCAATATAAACGTTACGTAAAAATATATAACTTAACAATTCCCTTCTTTACTCTCTCAGATTCTCTTTGCTTTATTCTTGGCAATTTGTTTTACTTCCTCTTTGTTTATTCTTTATACTTTCTTTACATTCTGACAAATGGAGAAAACTCATTTTCAGGTTCTCTATCACTATTTGCTTTGAGACAAGAAGAATGCAACAACAACAAAAAAACGAGCCGTCTTCTCTTTTTAAAGACATAAATAGAGCTGTCAACACATGACTAAAGCTGATCTAATATTTGTGGCTAACTCTAGTCTTTTTCTCTTTTTTGATAGGAGGCTAACTCTAGTCTTGACTCTGGTAGGAAACAATAATTATAGTCACAAAACAATTATTATCTTCAACCCAAAAAAAACATTTATTCTCACAAAATATTTCACATATTTCACAGTTGTAAGAAATTGAAAAGTAAATAATAAAATAATATTAATAATGAATTTAAATGAGCCTTCACGAACTTTTTATCTTAAAACAAAGGACAAAAAAAAAAAAAAAAAAAAAAAAGAGAAAAAAAAGGAAAACAATAAAAACAAAATTGTTATCTTTTCATTATGAATTTTAAGTATTTTAAGAAATTTTCTATTAAAAAAATGAAAAAGTGATAGATTTTTTTAAATTTTTTTTTATACAAGATATAAATTCTACTTTAACTTAATCTAAGTGTATATGTGTATGAAATTTCCTCCTGAATGATTAATGTATGCGCATACATTAATTATTAATTTCCAATAACAAATGTCTTCAAAATAATCTTTTGGAGCTCTCTCTCTCTCTCTCTCTCTCTCTCTCTCTCCGGCCTTATAGACAAACTGAAAGTACCTACTTCACTTGGAAGCAAAATTGCCAATGATGCTGTGTTTGTACTACAGATGCAATTACTTATCTCATATTTTTTGGCACAGATTGCTTGAAAATTTTCCGCTCTCCATTTAAAGAAAAAAACAGGGATTTTCTTTAAAGATCCTTTGTAGCTGCTACATTTCACCTTCTTCTCTGGTTAGCATTGAGCCCATTCTTCAAAACTCTGTTTCTTCCCTCCTGTACTTTCTCAGTATCTTTGTTTATTCTTTAGACTTTCTTTACCTTCTGACAAGCACAGGAGTAAATCCATTTTCGCTGCTCTTTCATTTACAAATTGGGGTGGGGTAGCATAGGAGGACCAGAGGATTTTAAATTTTTGTTCCCCACACCCCCCCACCCCCCCGGCCACCACTTTTTATATAAATTTTTTACTTTCATTTTTTTTTTTTTGTTTCTTCATATATTCTCCAAGTTTACGGTTCTATATTTTTCTTTATTTTGTTTTTTCTTAGTATGTAACATATTTCGTTTTTTTTTTTTTTTTTTTTCTTTTTTCTCGAGAATATAGTATGTAATTGATAGGCCAAAAATGTATTGACTCCCTTAGGTAAATTAACCAATTAATTAGCCAAGTGAATTAATTAAGTCAATTTAACATGCAATACGCGTGGTAGCACAAACAAATCACCAAATAACTAAATGCAGCAGAAAATAAATTTGACACGGGTGATTTGTTTACAAATAAGGAAAACCACCGAGGTAAAACCCCACCGGGTGAATTTAAGGTCACCACTCTCGAGAATCCACTATTATCAAAACAAGCAGTTACAAGTAAAGAAATCTCAGTACCTTATACCAACCTACAGTTGAACCATTACCCCAATACACAATTGGACTTGTAATGTAGTGACAATCTCTCATTTCAATGCACGGCTCCAAGTACGTGACTAACCAATTCGATGCACGGATCCCAGTACGTGACTAACACACCAACTTGAGAAAGATGTTAGCTGCAAAGTTCTTCAGTTCATCCACACGATGAATATTAAGAAGCTCCTTGGTTACAAAACCCTACGACATACAAATGCAGCAGCTTCTTCAAGAGAAAGATGAACTAGGGCCAATTGTCTCCGGTCACAATTTGAGTGAATAACCACTTTGCATCAAGTTGCTTCAAGTGTGACAGCCCTTAAAATAATCCTTATATATGTCTAGGGTTGTGAGAAAAGAAAACTTAAACACATAGCTTGGATATGCATGAAAAACAGATCTGAAAATCTAAATTTTGTAATTCTCGATAGATATAGCTGTCGAGCTTCAAATATTAAATCTCGATAGATACATCTGTCGAGCTATTTGTCGAGCTTTAATGAACAACACTTCTTCACTTGAATCTTGGACAGATTTGCATGGCTTCAATACTTGGACTTGAGCTCTTATTCCTTGAAGTATTAAACACATCCTAGATCTGCCCAATTATAAGTAAAGTGTGTTTTGTCAAAGGATTAGCCAATTCTATATTACATATGTTCATAACAAGATCCACATATGTCCTAACAATTTCCCCCTTTGGTAATCCGTGACAAAACCACAATAAACAAATGAAATATGAGAGAAGTCATAAATCACTCAACTCATACTCACTTGTTGAATACAATAAAATCTAATCCTAATACAAACTCTTGAAAAACTTTACAAGAAGAGAGTTCATGGCATGATAGATTTTGACAACCTGTATTTCTGAAACACTTTAAACAAAACTTATCAAGGCATCTTAGTATGAAACAGAAATAAAAGATTGCATACATAATAAGAAACATGTGTATAAAGAAAGAAAAGAAACAACACATAAAGAGATAGATGAAAATGATAACAACATCATCAAATATATATATCAAAGATAAATACAATGTTTGCTATCATCAAGTGGTCACAAGACCGATGTACAAAAGACAATGTATCTAAAAGAGAAAGAAAAGAAAAGATACAAAAGTCCTCACTACATCCCTCATAAACAAAATCACTCTCCCTAACAAAAATGTCATATGCTAACTCTCCCCCTAAGTACATGACTACTCTCATACCCAAAACTACTCCCCCTTTATCACGAATGACAAAGGGCAAGTCACTAAGAAGCAGTCATCTTCTTATCACCGGAAGAGCTAGCATCATCAGCATCATCATCACTACCGGAGCCATCATCATCGTCCTCGTCCTCGGAAGCCTCTGGAGAGGGTGAAGGAGATAGAGATGCCACGAAGCCACCCATGAGAGCCTGATGTCGTGCAATACGACTAACATGGGTGTTCACCTGACACAACTCATCACTAAGAGTGTCAAGGCGAGCATCCTTGCACTCAAGTTGCACCATGATGGTCGCTAACGTCACACCACCATTCGAAGAGGAAGGAGCAGAGGTGGATGGAGCAAAAGGGGCTACAGGAGTCACCATCTCGGTTCGTGACCGCTTCAGTCGAAGCTGGGCCTTGCTTCATCGAACAGTCGCTGCGCTAATGGCACACATAACTGTAAAGTGAGGAGACTCGGGATAAGAGATAGAGGAGTGGCGAATGATCCTCGTGATAGTAGAAGGAAAGATAAACTTATCACGGGTCGTCGTATCTTTATAAACATCTATAAAGGAGAGTATGAAGTGGGAGGGAAAGTCTATGGTAAGCTCCTCAATGAAGGATAACAAAAATCGAGCACGAGGCTCAGTAATAGAATTATAGTGAGACAAGGGATGTAAAACAAATGTCATCACCATATTCAGGAACCTCGGACCTTTTGCAAAGCTCGAGCATGAGGTGTTTTAATAGTCACCTCATGAAGAAGGCATCTCACAGAAGAGAGACAGAAGCTTGTCTTTAGACACAGTCCTCAGACGTGGACATCCGGGGTAATCAAGATGCGATACCCTCGGAACATGTAGCACCTCGGAGATAAGCTCTGGTGTAACTACGATACGAGTACCTCGTACAAAAGTGATAAAACGAGGTAAAGAGTAATCAAAACTGTTCATATTGTAGTAAAACTCCTGTATGATCACAAAGGGACAACTCACCAGGATCTCACAAAGAGATTCCCAACCTCGACTGTGAATGATAGTGGGTAGAGTGGTATTGGAGAAGTTCGATAGGATAATGTGGCATTCCGAATGAATGCCACGTTTGGAGAAGTTCTCTGAGAAGTCTTGGTGGGCCTTCTCATCACGGAACTTGACATGTAAAGGAGTGGAATCAGAAGATGATGTCCCGGAACGAAGAGGGTTCTGGGACGGAGTAGATTTGCACTTAGGTGCCATGCGCAGACTATCCGAGAGAGAGAGATAGAAACAGAAAAGCACCAATCAACAGATATACCAAAAAGAAGGAAATGAAAGGTACGTATTCATGAATAATGCATAATCATATGACATGCAACAAAAAAACTTCATAGGCTCAGCCCAATCCAATCCTACCAGTACACAAGGTTCTAACATATAAAACACACATCTAAATGCATGAAACATTGTGAAAATGCAAATGTAATGCAATGCATGAGCATATAGCATCATTTAAGCAAATTCAACCCAAAAATTTTAGAAAATACTCATCAATTTTCAAAAACCCCAAAATTTTTTCAAAATCCCAAAACCTAGGTCTAAATGCATGAAATGCATGGAGAATGAGAGATTAGAGAAGCATACCAGAGGTAAAAAGCAAGGTTTAGGCTGAAAATTAAGTGGGGAAGATGAAGGGGTTGAGAGAAAAGTGTTTGGGAGAGAAAAAAGAGTTATTTTGTCGAGAGAGATTGGAGAAAAGTGAAAAGGATTTCGCGTTGGACCTATTTATAGAAAACGCGTCTCGATGGATCGAGGATCTGTCGAGAATTTATCGAGCACTAATTCTCGACAGATGAATCTGTCGAGGTGCTGTCAAGAATTTGTCAATGGCAAAATGCCTCGATGGATCGAGAAGCTATCAAGAATCTATCAGCCAAACAGAAACTTTCTTGATGGATCGAGAATCTGTTGAGAAGTTATTGAGACAAATTCCAGAAAGCTTCGATGGATCAAAGATGTGTTAAGATCTGTCGAGAAAAAGTAGTCCAAGGGTCTCGATAGATAGCTATCTGTCGAGATCTGTTGAGAAGCTATCGAGCTTCATAAAAACAGTTTTTCAAAAAGGAGAAAAACACAGAAATGAATGCAATCAAGCAAGCTACTCAACCAAAGGTCTAATCAACATTTTGAGCTTTCAAAAACATCTCTCAACAAGAAAATGTAAAGCATTTAGGATCCAAACACACACACACACACACTAAACAAGTCTAACCAATTTTGTATTTCAAAAACAAGTCAAGACAGTTTAGTGAGCATACATTAACACATGTATTCCTTGTGATGGCCAAATCACATTGTACCTACATATGTACGAAAAGTAGCAAAGAATTTTGCATGTCGTGTGTGAAAAACATCGCAAGATTGCATAAGTGTCTCATGTTATGACGATTTGAGATATGAGAAAATCAATTTAACTCACACACAATCATAACTGCTTGATGGGGACTATCACTTTTGAGATACATCCTATAACTCCCACATCTCCTAGAAACACGCTTGCAACCATATTTAAAAGCATCTTGATTTTTTTTGCTTTTATTTTTCCATGCATATTTTTTCTTTTGAGCATATCATGCATGGACATATAAGAGAGAGAAGAAATACCTAATTATGTTTAGCTTTAACATCATAATTTTGCTATGCCAAAGCACGCAAATGTTATACATGATTGGTGGGCTTTAGTGGTGAGATGATTATTTATGCCTTTCTCTTAGGATATTTTAGTCATTCCCATAAAAAAGAGTGATATGAGTGTTAAGTGCAAGAGATTATTTAATCTTCCTCATCACAAACATGAGCCACAAAGCTCACTTGCTTAGTTGTGCATAGAGATGCTTATCTAAGCTACAAATGATACAAAGTTTAGAAAACTTTGTTTCAATGGCCATCCAAGGTACACAAGTACCAATGTACACAAAACACACACTGTTTTTGTATTTTTCTGATTTTTCAAATTTTTTTTTGTTTTTTTTGTTTTTAAATTTATGAAAAACAAGATAAAGCAAAACTGAAACAAACAAACAAAAACATGTTAACACAAAGCATAGCATAAAACTAGATTGACTCAAAAACAAGAAAGCAAAACATACAAGTAATGCATAAACAAAAGAGAGGGAGAGAGAAAAAGTGACTAAATCACTTAAAGCCTTTTTCCTTCCACACCTTGGAAGAACTTTTCCGTTTAGCGAACCCTTGATTTGGTGGTGAGGGGGAAGAATTGAAACTGTTCAAGTTCGAAAGGAACATAAAGGCTTTAAGAAGATCTCCAAGATGAACAAAAGAGGATGGAAACTGATTCTGATTTCCAAACGAGATCATACTGTTGCTTTGTTGAGTGGCTAACCACTTGTAGCAATTTGGTCGAGTATGTCCAGTAGCTCCACAGTGATGACAGAGATGCTGCTTCTTCTGCTTAGACTTTTGGTTATTACCCTTCCTAGTCCTAGGGTTTTTAGTCTCTTTCTTTTCAAGCTTAGGGAGTGCTCCTAAGATAGATTTACCATTGTCTATGTTCTCACTAGCTAAAACATTTTTAACATCATTGTTCTCAGAATCAACATTATTAGTAGGTGAAACAAACACAATAGTACTAGAAGAAGCAATATTAGGAGAAGAGAAATCATACCCCAAACTGATTCGATCAGAAGCAGATTTCTGAAAGCTAAGCATCTCATCAAGCTTTGCATTCGAAGTCCTCTCCAACTGAGCTTTGACTTGAAACAACTCCGCTTCAAGCTTCTTGGTCCTCTCAGCCAAGAAATTTTTCTCAAACCATAATGCTCCAATGGTCTAATTAGCTTCATCAACTTTTGTGGAGAGCTTTTCTCGGTCAAGTTCCACACCACTTAGCTTCTTGATGGCCAACCTATACAGTTTCTCATGCTTTTCAGAGACCTTATACAACTTTGCATAGGTCGTATAGATGTCATCTTACTCATCCATCTTCTCAAACTTAGACTTCACCAAGTCCTCTTCTTCATCCACCTCTTCAACAATCCCCTTAGTAGGATTCATAGTGGCAGTGAAGGCATTCAAGATTTCCTCGTCATCATTATCTGAATCATCCTCAGGCTCCGTGTCACTTAAGGTAGTAGCAAGGCCTTGCTTTTCTCAATGGTCTTGAGATAAGTTGGACATTCTTGTTTCATATGTCCAAAACCTTGACATCCGAAGCACTTTGGTCCGGAGGGAACAATGTATTGACCGCCATCCCTGGCATCCTTCTTCCCTTTATCTTGGCTCTTGAACTATGAAGAACTGGATTGCTTACGGTATTTGTCGAATCCTTTTGCATTGGCATTCTTCATGAACTTTTTGAACTGCCTTGTGATATAGGATTTTATCTTAGAATCTTCATCATCAAAAGACTCATCAGTATCACTTCTTTTGGCTTTCAATGCCATGCTCTTGCTCTTACTCGATTTCCCGATCCTAGACAAACCTAATTCATAGGTTTGCAAGTTGCCAACCAGCTCTGTCAAAGGAATTTGATCAATGTCCTTTGATTCCTCAATGGCGGTGATCTTGGCATGAAATCTCTCAGGTAGAAATCTGAGCACCTTTCTAACAAGCTTGGGTTTGGGAATGGTTTTCCCAAGATTAAATGCAGAGTTCACTATGTCCTACAGCTTGGCATAAAACTCATCAAAAGACTCATCCTCCTCCATCTTAATTTCTTCAAAGCTTGTGGTAAGCCTTTGAACCTTTGAATCCTTGACAGCCTTAGTCCCTTCATAGGTTGTCTAGAGGATGGTCCACGCTTCCTTGGCAGTTTCAGTAGAGGATATCTTCTTGAACTCCTCATTGGTGACCGCACTGAATAAAACATTTAATGCTCTGCTGTTGAAGTTTTCCGCTTTGATCTTAGCATCATCCCAATCAATTGGTGCATCCTTTGGCTTGGTCCAGCCTATCTCCACAGCTTGCCATACCTTCTCATCTAAAGACTGCAAGAAAGCTCTCATGCGTACTTTCCAGCATGTATAGTTAGTGCCATCAAATAAAGGAGGTATAATAAGAGACTATCCTCTATCCATGACAAGCAGGGGTCAATGGATCACACAGCAAAGATTAACCCTAATCAAAGTGTGCCCGCTCTGATACCACTTGATAGACCAAGAATGTATTGACCCCCTTAGGTAAATTAACCAATTAATTAGCCAAGTGAATTAATTAAGTCAATTTAACATGCAATACGCGTGGTAGCACAAACAAATCACCAAATAACTAAATGCAGAGAAAAATAAATTTGACACGGGTGATTTGTTTACGAATGGAGAAAACCACCAAGGCAAAAGCCCATCGGGTGAATTTAAGGTCACCACTCCCGAGAATCCACTATTATCAAAACAAGCGGTTACAAGTAAAAGAATCGCAGTACCTTATACCAACTTACAGTTGAACCTTTACCCCAATACACAATTGGACTTGTAATGTAGTGACAATCTCTCCTTCCAATGCACGGCTCCAAGTACGTGACTAACCAATTCGATGCACGGATCCCAGTACGTGACTAACACACCAACTTGAGAAAGATATTAGCTACAAAGTTCTTCAGTTCATCCACACTATGAAGATCAAGAAGCTCCTTGGTTACAAAACCCTATGGAGTACAAACGCAGTAGTTTCTTCAAGAGAAAGATGAACTAGGTTCAATTGTCTCCAGTCACAATTTGAGTGAATAACCACTTTGCATCAAGTGTGACAGCCCTTAAAATAATCCTTATATATGTTTAGAGTTGTGAGAAAAGAAAACCTAAACACATAGCTTGGATATGCGTGAAAAACAGATCTGAAAATCTGAATTTTGTAATTCTCGATAGATACAACTGTCGAGCTATCTGTCGAGGTTTAAATATTAAATCTCGATAGATACATTTGTCGAGCTATTTGTCGAACTTTAATAAACAACACTTTTACACTTGATTCTTGGACAGATTTGCATGGCTTCAATACTTGGACTTGAATTCTTGTTCCTTGAAGTATTAAACACACCCTAGATCTACTCAATTACAAGTAAAGTGCGTTTTGTCAAAGGATTAGACAATTCTATATGACATATGTTCATAACAAAAACCACATATGTTGTAACAATAATATCTTAGTTGTTAACAAAAAAATAAATTTTTTTGAAAAAATTAAATAAATGTATAACTGATTACTAGTAATTAAATTTATAATAAGCAGTTACTTCCTTTTACATGTCTCTCTATCCTGATCATCTTTTCTCTTCTTCAAATTTTGAAAGACAAATTCAATTATCCCAATAACAAAAAGTTACTACATTAAAGAAAGCATATAGGCATATTCAAGATAGGTGAGAGCCTGCAAAGGGCCTTCAAAGGAAGACAACCATTCAAAACTCAATTAAGAAGGTATGAACATAGCATTTGTTTTTAATAAATTTCATTATGTTGCTTTCTCTTTGTCTCTCTCTCTAATTGTTCCACCTCCAAAAATTTCATAAAAGTGGACTCTGCATATTTAAATATCTCACATTACAGATTTATCTCATCTTGACGAAAAATTATGATATTAAACCCAAAATAAATAAAAAATAAAAAATAAAAGTCTCTCATCGCACTCGCGAAGTATGTGTGATGAGGCCAGTTTATATTTATATGTAAGAAAAGGCCCCACTTAACATTACGGCCTTAGGCTTCATAATGTATTGAGCTGGTCTTGATTGTATATAAAGTATTATTCTTAAAGACCTCAAGTAATCACACAACATATTTATAAGAAAAAAATTCCTAAATTCAATAATTAAAAACCTAAGGAAACTTAACCAAGGGTTATTTATTTGCTAGAAAAAACGTAATTATCTTCTTATTTATCGATTGTCTTATAATGAAATTTGTAGTTACATTTGAATTGTGTTATGCACTTGATGAGTATAGACTATGTGGAATTGTTTTTTTCAAACCTTTATTTAGAGTCACATTTTTATACACTAATGACCTTTTTTTTTAAATCAAAATGGGATCTCATTAAAAATGAGTGGAGAGTCCTAAAATTTAATATTAAAGGAGTCCTAAGGAAGAAAACTTAAATAGACAATTGTTAAAAAAATTTATTAGTTCAAGCAAAGTTGCAACATCATATTGAGATGTGGATTTCTTTTCATGACATAGATTTAATATTACTTAGTTATAGCATTATTGTGAAGGAATATGTCGTTGATATTCATAACATGCTATGTTTTAGAATTTTTTTTCCATGAATATTATTCAAATGTCTTGTGGTTGCTAGTGGCGGCTCTAGAATTTTTTTCAAGGGGGTCAAAAATGACGAAGCTAGGAATTTGTGATGGGAATATTTACGAAATTCCCAAACCTATGAGAAGCAAAAAAAAAAAAAAAAAAAAAATAGAGAAATATACGCCAAAGAAAAAAATAATTACACACAAGATATTATTTAAGTGGTTTGGCAATTTGCCTACGTCCACAAAATTGCAAGGATTTCACTATTCTCAAGGAAAAAATACAGAGTGCATCAGTACAGTTTTTCTCTCTAAAAAACGACATCAAACCCTAATCTCCAAAACAATAGTTTTTATATCTTGCGCACAAGATTCACAATAGGCTACAAAAACGGGCCTATTGGCCAAAGCCTCCGCTCCATGGATTAAGCCTCAGAAAAACTTCCATTAAAAACTGTAACAATATTATTTCGGGTCGGGTCATAATCTAGATCAAATACAACTAGGCTCCACAAAGCCCAACAATTTGTCATGGGGAGCAAGGAAAAAATTTATTTATTTATTCTGTATATACAACTTCCATATTATATGATATGCAATAATCTATAATAGTATTCTAAATATAATTTAGTATACAATACAACTATATTGTACAATAGTCTAAGAACATTATTAATAGTTTAAAGCTCGGTAAGACAACAACCATTGAATGCATAAACAAATATAATTAAACAACTAATCATACATTTTTGTCCAATTAATAATAACTTATTATATTTAGGCGTAAATGCACTTTTAGTCCCTACATTTTGCATCTTTTCCATTTTGGTCCCTACACTTTCATTTCACCACTTTTAGTCCCTAAATCAATTAACGTGTTCCATTTTGGTCTTTACCGTTACTCACTTAATAGAAATTGCTGATGTGGCAAACGGAGTGCACTGTTGGCACATTAAATGCTGACGTGGCCAATAAAATAATATTTAAAATGCCACATCAGCATAAAATAATGATTAAAAAAGACACATAAGTATTTAGATCGGACCTGGTACCTGCATATGTTCGTCTACTTCGTGATAATGAGGCTGAAGTACGTATAGCTGCTGCCGGAAAAGTTACCAAGTTTTGCCGGATTTTGAATCCAGAACTTGCAATTCAGCATATCCTTCCTTGTGTGAAGGTATACATGCACACTAACTAGTTAGTTATTTTGTGTTGTAAATTTGATGGTATATTGTGTAGTGCCACTTCTTGATTTTTATTGCTCTTCAGCTGCTGCTTGTTTTTTAATTTATGACTTTTTTGCCTACTGTAGGAACTGTCAACAGATTCATCTCAGCATGTTCGTTCTGCATTGGCTTCAGTTATAATGGGAATGGCACCAGTTCTGGGAAAGGTATAACTTTTTTGGGTACATATGTTGTTTCCCATTTTGAATGGAAAATATAGAAGTCTATCCATTCATTTCTGTGCAAAGTAGAATGCATCTGAGTTATGCTGTGCAATGTTTCTATCATCAATAAACATGCAGATATGATTTGAATTGCTGAATTAAGTTGCTATTTTGTCTAACACCTTTTATTTTGTATCTCATTCTCACATCAACAATAATGCTGGTGTAAAATGTGTCTTTCTATTACTTCCTATAGATGATTTTCTGTTCTCTTCTTTTTGGTTGTTGGATGGACGTGTGCATTTTAGTATCTTTCTCCTTGAACATAGCATAAAATGACAATAGTTATTTTAGAATTGCTAACATCTTCTGTCATGCATCATTGTAGCTGACATGTGTATAGGTGGTTTGTGCAGGTTTTATTCTCATTTAATTGTAAAGTGATGTTGTTTTCCCTTCTCTCTCTCTCTCTCTCTCTTACCATATTTATTTTTTCATAAACTATACTATCTTCTCAAAGGGGATTTTTATTGATTTCCCTGTTATATGTAATTGCTGTTGGTGGTTACAGGACGCAACAATTGAACAGCTGCTTCCTATATTCCTTTCTCTTCTAAAGGATGAGTTTCCTGATGTCCGGCTCAATATTATCAGCAAGCTTGATCAAGTGAACCAGGTTTAATCAAAATTTTAATTTTAAATGTTGTTCATTTCTTCCATGGTTGACACATGCATTTTTTTTTTCTTAGTCCCTTTCTCTTTATCATCTGCTAGTAATTACATAAAACACACGCACATACAAAAAATGTGGTTGAGCAACATAATTTGTTATGTGGTTCGAATTAAATGATAAAAAAAGGGTTGAATTCCTGATATTTTGTCCAAATCTGTGAAACATCTCTCTTTTAGGTCAAACTAGTTGTCAGACACACACACCAAAAAAGAAAAAGGAAAGAAAGAAACGCATCTCATTTCTTAACTTACATGAATTTAGAGCTGCCATCCTCTTCATCAAAAAGACAGAAGAGCACAAACCCAAAAAAAACCATACAAACCCAGAAAATCAAACATAAGAACACAAGAAAATCAAACCCAGAAAAATCATAAATGAATATTGTACAAACAAAATCAATCCATTTATGTATATATATATATAAACCAAATTATCCAAAACAAAATCAATCCACATATACCAACACAAACCCAGCTCAACCATACCAACACAAAGCAAAATTAAAATTAAAATAAGAACACAAACCTAGATTAAACATAAGAACATAAACTCAGATTTTCTAGGATTTTCTTACCCTTTCTTGTCAACCAAACACAAACACAAACTAATCTCCAACAAGAACACCAAAACATCTCAAACCTAGCAATCAACGATCAACAAACCCACCCCACGACCCACTCCAACAACAAACCCACCCTTCGACCCACCACCGGACCCAACCGACCACTGCTTCACAACCATTGACCACCACCACCGATTTTTGTTTCACAACTACTACCACACCGATCTCAGCCTCTCTCTAAACCCAGATCAAAACTATGGAAGGTTGTGGAGAGGGGAGGAAACAAGGAGGGGCGAGCAGAAAGGGGAATCGGGGAGGGAGAGACACCGGTCTGAGACAGAGAGACCCACCGAGAGAGAAAGACGTCGATCTGAGCCACAGAGAGAGAGCAAAGCATCGATCTAAGCGAGGAGCTTGAGGCAGTTGGGTTTGGGTTTGAGAAAAATCAAGAGATAAAGAGAATGGGTCAGTCAGAGAAAGAAAAAAAAGCACCATAACCAGTTGTGGTGGTGGCAGTGGCGATGAGCGTGTTTTGGAAAAGAGAGATCTTCGTTTTTTGGAAGAGAGAGAGGAAGCTTTGAGTTTTGGAAGAGAGAGGAAGCTTGGAGAATGTTTTAAAAGGGTTGGGGGAACCGGTTTTTGATAAGGAAGTTTTGGGTGAAGTTTTTTCTGGGTTTGTGTTCATGTGATTGAATATTTTGGTTTTGTGTTCTTTCTTGTTCATGTTTAAGATGAGACCAGATCTGAATTCATGCGTATTTTAGGTTCTAATTTTGTTTTTTTCATTTTTTATTTTGTTAAAATAGATAACTTAATTTTCAAGTTCAAAAGTTGATGTGGATGCTTATGTGTCTTTTTTAATCATTATTTTATGCTGACGTGGCATTTTTAATATGATTTTATTGGCCACGTCAGCATTTAATGTGCCAACAGTGCACTCCGTTTGCCACATCAGTAATTTCTGTTAAGTGAGTAACGGTGAGGACCAAAATGGAATGTGTTAATTGATTTAGGGACTAAAAGTGGTGAAATGAAAATGTAGAGACCAAAATGGAAAAGATGCAAAATGTAGGGACTAAAAGTGCATTCACGCCTTATATTTATATATAATATTAGTTAAATAAAAATATATGATAAAGAAGAATAGTAACTCCTAGGAATAGGATTGGGAGTAAATGTGAAACTAAGAAAAAAAAATAGTAACTGATGAAGGTTTTTACTTTTGAAGTGTATGACTTTTTAACCATACATGTTACTCTCTTGGAATTGGAACAAGCACTTAAAGACTTCTTAAACTTAGAAATCTATAGAGCATTTATCAAACAACTTGATCAAACAAAGAGAAAAACTAAGAAAACATAGAAAGGAGAAAGAGGGATAGAGAGAATGAGAAAAGAATCATAGATGTAGATACAAATTTATTGATTGTAACAGTGGTGTTATTTTTTTTCTATTGAAGAAGAAAAGTGCAGAGAAAAACAGTTTAACTTTGCTGCCAACGCAAAGTAAGTCAGAGTCCTAGAGAGAAGATTTTTTTTTTTTTAATAAACAAAAATTTGAAACATTTTTTTCTTTCTTGTAAAATTAATATTTTAAGAATAGTGCTACTAACACAACAATTTTGCAAAAATTTCACAACAAAGTATAGGTGGCAAGTTGTTAAAGGAAGGTAAAAAAGTGATATCAGTTGTGGGTCCAGATAAAAACCACATACAACTTGCCACTTAACCTTTATTGTGAAAATATTGTGAAAGTAGCATTAAGATGATTATATTCACGCTTATTTCAATTGGGTTTAAACAAAATTTATGGTCACGGTGTTCTATTTTAGAGGGTCAAAAAATACTTACTAATATATATATATATAGGTCAAGGGTTCATTTGAACCTTTTGGCCTTAAGGTAACGCCGCCCTTGGTTGCTGCTAAATATAGGTATGAATGTTGATATTTTGAAAAGCCAAAAAAAAAAAAAAAAAAAAAAAAATCAACATAGAAATTATAAGAGAAGGAGAATTATTGATAATGGAGGAGAGAGAAAATTGATTAGAACAATAAGTAGTATTTCCCCCTCAAAAAAAAAAAAAAAAAAAAAACAATAAGTAGTATTTCTATTCGGAACATAAAAGAAAAATACAGAATGAAGAAGCCATAAAAAGAAGAAGAAGAAGAAGCTGTGCTTAGGAATATATAAGAATATACACTAAAAAAAAACTCTATATATAGAGAGAGACTTTTCAATTGCGAGGAAATTAAATTTCTAATCAGTCTAGGAATTATAGGAGAAGGGGATTATTAGGAAAAATATATGTATTAGGAAAAAAATTTCATAGTTAATGTAAAAAAAAAAAACAAAAAAACAAAAAAAAACAAACAAACAAACGTAGGAAAAAAAATGCATACAAAACGTAGCCTATGCTTGTTTTGTTATTTTATCCAAAGAAACAAAGAAGAACTTGATTTGAACAAAATATAAGGAAAAAAAAATGTTATATACATCAACAATTAAGCATTTGATAAGAACAATTAGGCTGTTGTTTTAATCTAAAAAATTAATTGGTGCATCCACTTGGCACAATTTTGAAAAGCAAACACACACATGGGAGAGGGAACAAACTGTAATTTGGTGCATCTATTTAGTGTAACCATGACTTCTAAGTTCAACTTTTATTATATAGTATGTAATGTGACATAATATGATATGATATCCCCTGTGGTGGATGACAATTGGAGAAAGGTATATCATATTTCTGGTGTATACACCAAGCCTCTCGCATCACATGTCCTGAGAGAGGTACACCGGATACATAATAGCTTTTGCTCACAATTGATCTTCGGTTGTCTTGTCATAATTCTATCTCAGTCATCCATTTGGTCTACAGTTGTCTTCTTCCCACCAACCCCAATTGTGACTTGTGAGTTGTGAGAAAGGAGCGGAGATTGAAAGAAATTATGGCGACTGAAGTACCCGTTTCAATTTTACTGAGGAAATTACAGAAGCTGTTTGAAGAGGAAAGATTTATCTTGCCAGGACTGAGAAATCGTGTGGATACTGCTGCCAACGAACTAGAAAAGATTTTGTGCCTCCTCAAAGCTGCGAAGCCAAACCGTGAGAATACCAGTAACAGTACTTCAATGGAGGCCTCACTTCTGCGCACTATTTATTCTGCGGAGTACTTTATTGAAAGTTTCATCCTACAAAGGAGACAAAAGAGTCTCATTAAAATTGAAATGCCATTGCCATTTTCACCATGGAGTCAGCTACAGTTCAGCTACAAAATGAAGAAGTTGGCGCAGGACGTGAGAGCTGTATCTACAGAAGTTGGAAAGACGCAAGCCCAGCCTCAAGCTCTGGGAGACAAGACTGATTCAGTTTCTGAAATACATGAAGGGCAACTCTGCCGCCGCCGCCACCACCTTGTTGATGTCGAAGAGGAGCTGGTAGCTCGACTAATCAACAATGATGAGGTAAGTCTTCGTGTCATTTCACTAGTTAGCAAAGAAGCGCTTGGGAAGACAAATTTGGCAAAGGATGTTTATGATAGACAAGATATTCAGCAGCATTTTGAGTGGCGAGCTTGGCTTGTTATTTACGGAGATCTTGAATATAAGGATTTCTTGGTCGCTATACTAAAACAGCTTCCTGAATTTGTATCGAGTAACTTAGTAGAAACTATGAGTGAGAAAGAACTGTCTGATATGCTTTTACAGTTTTCAATGGAGCATAAGTTTCTTATAGTTTTGGATGATGTCCAAACTGTTGATGTTTCGCTCAAGCTTGTCCGTCTTTTAGCCGTTGCTGTGAATGGAAGTAGAGTTATTCTCACTACTCGACACTTAGAAGTGGCATTCCAAGTTGATCCTCGGAGTTCTCCGCTCGAAATATGGCCATTAATTGATCAGGATCTGGATGTACTTACCGTTGGACGTGAAGATTCGGTGGAGGAGCTTGTATCTCGACTGATCAATCACGATGATGAAAGTCTCCGCGTGATTTCAGTCGTTGGCGAAGAAGCAATTGGCAAGACTGCTTTAGCAAGGAATGTTTATAATAGACTCAATATTCGGCAGCAATTCCCGTTGCGAGTGTGGCTCCATGTTTTCAGAGATCTTGAATATAAGGATCTCTTGCTCCTCATACTAAAACAGCTTCCTAGAATTGTATTAAAGGACTTAGAGTTTATGAGCGAGAAAGAACTATCTGATATGCTTTTCAAATTTTTGATGGAGCATAGGTTTTTAATAGTCTTGGATGACGTCCAAACTGTTGATGTTTGGCTCAAGCTTGTCCGTCCCATTGCAGACACAGTGAATGGAAGCAGAGTCATTCTCATTACTCGTGACTCAAATGTTGCAATCAAAGCTGATCCGTGGAGTTCTCCGCTCGAATTAAGGCCATTATCTGAGGAGAAGAGTTGGAAATTGTTCTTGAAGAAGGTTGGCAGACAAGAATATAATACCAAAATAGACAACATCAAGGTGGACATTCTGAAAATATGTAACGGTTTGCCTCTAGCAATCGTGCTACTGGGAGGGGTTTTATCAGCTATAGAATTTAATGATTGGCCAAGAGCAATTAATCTTGCACTTGCACAACGAAGTGAGAGTCAATCACCTCTCTCAAATATCGTTGATTATAGCTATCATCAATTACCATCTGTTTTAAGGCCTTGTTTCCTCTATTTGGCTCTGTTTCCTAAAGCTTATGAGATCCCAATACGGAGGTTGTTACAATTGTGGCTTGCGGAGGGATTTCTTCAATTCTTACCTAATAATAGCAACCCTGAAGATGAGGCCAAGATATATTTTGAAGAGCTAGTGTGTAGAAACATGATTGATATAGCAAGATGGAAGTCAGATGGAAGCCCCAAAACGTGTCGTCTGCCAAGTTTTCTCTACGATGCTTTTGTGCCAAAAGCTATGGACATAGGATTTCTTCATGTCCACCACTGCAAGTCGAATTGTACATTTGCTGATTCACCTGAGTTTTACATTCCAAGGCTTGCAGATCAATTTGGTGTGGAGTCGTCTACTTCAAAAGGTCACATCCAACAACTATGTTCCTATGTTTCTTTCAACTCCCAGAAGCAAGATGCATCCAACAGTGGAATTGGTACGTTTCTTAAAACAATGATCAATAGAAGAGGTTATGTTCTGTTCAAGGTACTTGATCTAGAGGGTGTCTACAAACCTTTGCTACCTGCGAAACTCAGTAAGATGCAGAATTTAAGGTACCTAGGCTTACGATGGACTGGTCTTGACTCATGTCCAGCACCAATTGGGGATCTACCATGTCTAGAAACTTTAGATTTGAAATATACTAATATAATTGCTTTGCCAAGTTCCATTTGGAAGGCCAAGAGGCTGCGGCATCTCTATATTAACGAGATGTCCATTCAGAAACCACCAAAAGAGTCTTCACCCAACCTACAGATATTAACGGAGCTACATATTGGTGCTAACAGCCCCATGATAAGTGGTCTGAAAATGTTCACTAACGTTAGGAAATTGGGACTGACATGCCATTCAAAATCAGCAGAGCAAACAGCAGAGTGTATCTCACAAATTGCCAACCTCCAAACCTTAAGGTTGAAATCAAGAGACCCATTTGGCCAACCTCTAGTCCTTGAGTTGGAGCCTATGAAGGGACATCAGTCTCTCTCAAACTTATATTTGTTTGGAGTGATACATGATATAGATAACCTTCCCCAAAACCTCAGAACTCTTACATTGTCTATGTCAGAACTAAAAGAAGATCCAATGCCAGTGCTAGGGAAGCTGCTGCCTCAGCTGAATGTTCTCAGGCTTTTTGCTCGTTCTTATGTAGGGTCGAAAATGACTTGTCATGCCAGGTACTTTCCTAAACTTCGTGTCATGAAAATGTGGATGCTAGAGAAACTAGAGGAGTGGAAGGTTGAGGAGGGTGCCATGCCCAATCTTGTAGAATTAGAAATTAGAGGTTGTGAAAAACTGAAAACTTCAGATGGATTAGAGAAGCTGGCTTCCTTGAAGGAGTTGATTTTAACGAAAATGCCAGAGGATTTTGTAGAAGATGTTAGAAGAAAGTTGGGCAGAGACATATTACTCACGAACAAGTGGGAATTTTCTCCCTTGGATGTAAGCTTTCTTCTATACGTATATCCATCTGCATTATCAATAAGTTCAATAGCTTTTCTTTTTCTTTTCTTCTTTTTTTCTATTCTATTTAAAATATGAGTTAGACCTGGTTTGGAATCCCTAGCGTTATTGTCACTGCTATTAAATTACATAAAAAAATTTTGGATACACATATTGTGTGTTGCTCACGCTGTGGATATTTGGACCTAAAACGTTTTTCCAACAAATGTTTCTTATTTTCAGGTGTTTAGCCTAACTGAAAAATCTGATCAAATTGAAAACAAAGAAAACTCATCATAACTAGAATTTTTCATTATCAGTAAATCATTTTGATAGGTCCTAAGATGGAATTGATATCTTGCAATTTGCAAATTTCACCAACCTGATTGTTTTGTTTTCTGTCTTGTTACTTATTCTAGGTTGTCTTAATTTTGTTGAATATGATTTGGGGATTGTAATCAGTATTACGTTTCTTTCACATATTTCAAATTGCAGGATCCATTCCTTAAGCTAGAACAGAAAAGGCCAGATGCATCCCCCACAAGCAAGTAGAGGAAAGGGAGGTGGACAGTTGGCATTTGATGTGATTTTAGGCTGTATGGGTGTGTTTCGTTGAGTAGAATTGTGAAGCAAGAAGCAAAACTTATATTTTTTTTGTTGCAGTATGTGGGTTATAAATTCTTATTTGAATCAACAGTCCAACTTATGTTTAAATTTCGGCCTGATCCATGAATTCTTATAAATGATATTGGTATGATAGATGAAAATTTGAGGAATGGTTGATTAAGTGTTGATTTATTGGGTTTCTTAACTAATGACGAAGTCCTTTTGATTCAAAAGAAAAGGAGATGGAGAGGTGGCTTTTATGGTTGAAGAATTCAGTACAATGGTCTTGAACATGGAGTCTAACGATCACGTTTGCGCAGCCGTAGTAAACAACTTGCCAGCCTAATGTTGAGTTGTAATTTTTAGGGTTTTGGTTTCCATTGATGGTGTCGATATGGTGTTTTGAATGTATTCATAGTTTTTGTTGCTTCACCATCTAAATTCATGGGTATTTATCCTCTTAATTTTTTGTTATTTAAAAAGTTGATTTTAATTGATTTCGGCTAACCTTTTTTCTTTTTCTTTTTAAAGGATAAACGATAGAATTTCATTCAACAATGTAAAGTTGTAATTTACAACTATTTTGTGTTGGCTTTATTCCATGACAAAAAGTGTTGTATTTGCTTTAATTTTGTTCCTTGTATTTTGTGGGATTTTATTGTATTGGGTTTAGTATTAAGTTTGTGAAGAATCAAGCATGAAATGAAGAATCGAGCATGAAATGAAAAATCAGTACAATTTCGCGGCTAACTCGCGAGAAGAGTAACCTACAAAAAGGGCACGTAAGAAGCACATGCTGGAAGCTAAAGAGTCATGTCATACTGTCGATTTTGCGAGTGTCTGGTAGGTAAGGCTTTCCCGCGAAATACTCACGAAACATTTTGCTTGGAAGATTTTAAGAGCAACCACATTAGTTCATCTAAAAATTTCTGTCTATTTTACACTTAAAACCTATTTTTTCTATTTTACACATTCACTTATCCAAAACACTCACATCACTTTATCTATTATACACACTATTTTCTTTAAATAATCATTTTATATTCTTTTTTTATTATTTCAACAACCTTACTAGTCAAACCCACTTTCTCACTTTTCTTTTATGAACACTATTCTCTCTCTCTCTCTCTTTCTCTCACACGGTGAGTTTTCTTTCTTTTTCTTCTTTCTCTCATCTTTCTTCACCAGTCAAGTTTTCTTCTTTTGCCCATTTCTTCACCAAAAAACTCCATTAACAAACGAGAAAACTCCATAAACAAACCAAAAATCTTCACTTCAACACAAACCCATGTCAATCTAAGTCCATTTGGGTTGGATATGGCGATGGCAGCAAGGCAGATGCGGCGGCGGCAGCAGCAAGGTAGATCCAACGGCAGATCTGACTGATTTCCGTTGGGTTTTGCATGTGGGTTTTTGTTGGATTTTTCTTATGGGTTTTCCGTTGGATTTAGTTTTTATTGATTTTGGTTTGGATTTGGAATGGGTTTTTCGGTGGGTTTGGGTTGCGGTGGTGATAGTTGGGTTGTGCTGAGTTGGTGGTTGGAAAATTGTCTTTTTCTTCTTCTTTGCTGAGTTGTTGTGATCGTTGGGAAAGAGAGGGAACCTGAATAAGGTGGAGAGTCAGACTAAAGAGAAAGAGAGAGAGAGGTGGAGAGAGAAAAAAATAATAAAATATCAAATACACGAGCTACAGTAACCGTGCATATATGCACGGTTACTGTAGCAAGGTGTATAAATACACAATTTTACACCCACTGATGTGAGTGTTTTTTTGGCCAAAATGTGTAAAATGAAGGGATTTTTGTATTTTAGAAGACTATGCACCCACTGATGTGGATGCTCTAAGAGTGACTTTTTACCCTTCACTCATACTATATATACCATCATTACCCACAAAAGTATGGGAGGCCATTCAGAGAGAAAAACCTTAGATAGGTTTTCTACAACACAACACAACACACCCATCTTTTAGAGAGAGAGCTACTCATCCTTAGTGAGAAATCATTGTAGCCTCTTCTCATTCCCTCTCCCATTGTCATATCTTGAGAGAAGATTTATACCCAAACACAACCCACACCTTTTCAAAGTGTAGAGAGTGATTTGGAGCTTAGGAAGTTTTGGGGATTTGCCAAAAGAAGTCGACGAGGATTAGCAGATGTAATCGGGCGTATTGTAGGATCCGGAAAACTAGAGAAGACATGACTTCGAGAAGTCCGTTGGTAGCAAGAGCTTGGAGGGCTCAAGTACATTGGGTAAACTAGGCTTTGAAGGTCTTTTATTATTCGTGTACTCCAACTTTATTCTCTAGTGAATCGATTTTGACTTGGAGGGTCGCGGAGAGGTTTTTCTCCGAGTTCTTCAGTTTCCTCTTCGATAACACGTCTCGGTGTTATCTTGTGTTTGCATCTTTCTTCCCTACTCTTTAAGCTTATCTTTTATTGTTGATAATGGATGAATATTGCTTAGGGTAGTTTTATCAGTTGTTTGCGCTCATTTACTCTTATTTCGCACTTAGTTTAATGTAGAGTAAAAGCAATCTAGCCGTAATTTTTATTGGGGATCTAAACAAGCTCTTGTGTTTTCACACAAATCCAAGCTTTCAAACATCAATAACTATACATTAGAAACAATACAGTTTAAGCTAGAGGAGACACCCCCAACCAAAAATATTAATTTTGGCTGCAAAACAACAAATTTTGCTAGATTTTATAGCATGGGCTGTAGCAACTTTTGCTAGGGAAGCAAGATCAAGCCCGAATCACATCTATGTCTCTACAAGCTTGCCAAATGAAGGTTTTGATTTCCAAATATAGTTACTTTGCGAGTGGTGGTTTGATGATTGGTGGTGGTTTGATGTTGGCTGTGAGAGGAATTAAGTTATTGGATCTGGATAATTTTATATGCACTTTTGAATATGAACTTTTGATCGAGAATTGACCCGTGCGTGTGTATGTGATGTCTTGTACTGGTCCATCACTCAATGAGATAGATTTAATAACCACTAGCTTCATGGGGAAGAAATATTTGATCAATCAATAAGGTTATCCACTGTTTCCATTGTTAGATCACCAATTTAAAAGATGATGGGGCTGCGAGCTGAAATATGCTAAAATAACCGTAGCAAGTATTTAGAACCCTAAAGCATGCTTTTTACGGCTAAAACAATGTTAATCCAAAACTAATCAAATTAGGTCAAGTGTATGTGATTTAGCCAAATTCCAAGCACAACTACACTGCACAAAACATGGCAATATAGTAGAGCAATGGAAATAAAGGTAAAAGCAAGCAAACCACACTAAACACCAAGCTCCGAGCGCAAAAACCCGAGCTCCGGGCGTAAAAATCTCTCCCCCAACCACCCGTTGGAAATCTCCTATAAATAAGATAGTTGTAGTACATTAGGACACTAAGAACCCTCCAAGCTCTAGCTAGCAACCGACTGCTCCGAATCCCTTCTTTTTCTTGCTTACCGAAGACCCTCCATTGAAGCACCAATGGAAACACCACCAATGAAGATTGGATGTGAATGTGGCTTCTCAAGTTTCCTAAAGCTTTCTCTCACTTACAAGGTCTGTGTTTATGGGTGAGAAAAGTGTTTACAATATCTCAATTAATACAATGAAGTAGATGGAAAAGAGAGGTTGGATTGATTTTCTCAAAGCAAAATGGCTTTCTCTCTTCATACACTCTAGAGGCTTCTTTTGGATATCTTTCTTATGGTTTTCTAGGCTTTTTGTCACCCTTATTTGAAGCCTTTTTCCATGCCTCACAACTGAGTTTGTGCTGGCAAATGTGCATTGGACAGGTGCAGTCTAGAATGCAGAGTACAGAGATCATGCAATTCGTGACCTAGTCACGCCATAAGGTGGCGTGGGGGCCATGAGATGCAAGTCTACATTCTCATCCAGACCACTTGCCATGTGGATCTCGTGGGCTAGGTAGGTCACCTCTAGGTCAAATCCCTAGTTGATGCAGTTTTCCAAGGTTAAGGGAGAGGCTCAAGTACATCTACCCAAATTACATTAAACCCCAAAAAATATATATCAAACATAAAATGCAATACAAACAACTTTTGTCATTGAATTAAGCCAGCGATAAAATGACTTCTTAGGAGCCATGGATCTTGCCAAATTCAAATCCTATTTCCAGTCCTACTTGCCATCTTAATCCATTCTCTAAGACAAATCTTGTTGCAGCTATGCTTGTCCATGCCAAGCTTCCATATTTTGGTAATGTAGCATCTAAGATTGATGTATTAGGGAAATAATGAGATTTGTAGACCCGGTAGAACAACGAGTGTGTATTCTTGTATAATCTTCATCCTTGTTTAATCAACATAGCTAAATTAAATGAGTGAAGATTCCGAAAACCAATTCCTCAAATTGTCTTAGGCATACAAAATTTAGGCCAACTCAGCTCGTGTATTTTCTTTTCTTGTGACTTTTGACCCCACCAAAATCTGCTCTTTAAACAGCCCTTTCGAAAGAAGGAAGCAGGAAGCATCCCATAACATATATATTGGATTGTACAACTGCTTTAAGCAAGCATATATATTGGATTGTACAACTGCTTTAAGCAAGCATATATTGGATTGTACAACAGCTTTAAGCAAGCATATATTGGATTGTACAACTGCTTTAAGCAAATTTTTCTACAAGCTTGAGACATCATCTTTTCCTTCCATCCTTTAAGTTTACTCCATACTTTTTCCTTAAATGAAGCAAATGCCCCTTTTTGTTAAGCCTCACTAAAAAGTGAGTCAAAGGATGAATTATACTCATCATGTAAAGGAAAGCAGGTCGGATTACACAATTGGAAGTAAAAAAAATAAAAATGCTTGCATGGTGGAATATCTATTCAAGGACATCCTAAATATCCTCACGTATGTAATTATTATTTGGCATCAAGGTAGCAATTATGCCAAGAAATTATCAAAACAAAAAGTTGCCTGTGATGCAAGATCAAAGAAATAGATGTAAGGATATCAGTAGATGTGCACTATATTTCCTGATGTTCCACAACGCAAGGAAATTTCTTATAAGCTATATCAAGGCACTTAAGAATAAGATAGCCTTCAAAGGAAGCCCCCAGCCCCACCCAAAAAATCTATTAATATTTCTTCTATTATATTATATAACAAAATAAATGCATTCAAAATTATATAAATAAATGGTTAATAAATAGGATGGTTTTTTAAACCAAAACCAAAACCAAAACCCTCCTATATAACATTTTTATAATTACAATTACAAAATGATTTTTTATGTAAATAAACCCCTAATAGATAAATAATATAATGAATAAGTTATTTTATTTTGAATTTTCTTGCATTCAAATATTGCTTAATATACACAAATGAATTGTTATTTTGCAAATTGATCTCAAATACTATATGTGTGTACGTGTGTTTGTGTTCGCTTGCACGTGCGTAAATGTGATATCAAATGTAATTTTTGCCCCCCCTCAAGTCAGATCTTGACTCTGCCAGCAACCCCAATGTCCAATTAAGAGGAAGGAAATTTTTTTATTTTTTATTTTTATTTTTTTTATACAAGATAGAAATTCTACTTTAGCCTAATCTAAGTATATATGCGTGTGAAGCTCCCTCTTGGAGACTTGAACCCCGGCCCTTACCCCCCACACCCCACAAGCACTTATACTTGTGGAGTACAAGTATAAGAAAATTTGCCTTTGATGCGTAAGAAAATTTACCGTCTGGATTTTTTCAATCGCGAGCAATAGATTAATGGTGAAGGTGGCTGTTCTTGTATAGGGCTGGTCAGGGAGAGTTTAATTCCAATTAGAACTCATTGAGTCAAGACTAATTTCACTACGAGAGGAAGTCCTTCTATGGTTGAAACCTGTGTTAAAAAAAGTATTAGTCAATATCCACTATTATTGTTCACGTGGAGTCATATTGACATAGAAATCTTTGATGATTATTAGAAGCACTTATCTAGTCCAAGACCAATTTGACTAGGAAAAGGAGTCGAAATTACGGGGAGATCTCTTCTTTCTCTGCTAGTTAGGATCTTGGAATGAGGGGCGGAGCTACACTTACCAATAGGGGGGCCATGTATTTTTAAAAAACTTTATAATGTATATATATATTGCAATTTTTCAAAATATTATCCCTTAAAATTAATAGTTGGCCCCTCCAAAAGATAAGAACTGGCCCCTGCAAAAAAGAATTGAACAACTAATTGTTGGGTTCCAAAAAATAGTTGTTAATAACAACAAACTATTCACCTTGTAACCAAAAAAAGTACTACTTCTTTTTAGTTTTTTCCTCTCTTAAGTTTTGGTTTTTGAGTTCAAATAGTAAGTTTTTAATAAAATAAATTTCCTCTTAGAGTTATTTTATTTTATTTGGGACTAATTCTTTCATTGTTGTTTTTGAGTTTCAAATTGTTTGTCAATACTTGATTTTGTCAAAAAATGTCAAATGGAAAACCTATTGAGGATATGTAATGTTAGGGGGTGACAATACTTTATATATATATATATATACACACACACATACTATGCTACAGTTTTGTTTAATTGTATTAGTGAGAAAGTGTGGTGCTACAAGACTAGTGCAAATATAATAGGGTGCTCTACTCTATGTGTGAGAGAGGCAAGGGTGTATTTGGGGCTTGGGTCTTGTGAGAGTGCTATTGTGCTACTATTGTAATCTCTTTATTTTATAGTAAAACTTTCTTTGTCGCCACCTGTAGATGTAGACAATTGCCGAACTACGTAAATTTTTTGTATCTATTTTTCTTCTCTCTTCTTTAATCTTGCGTAAGTGGGTTAATTATATATATATATATATATATATGTTAGGTTCTAAAGACTTAGGAACTTATGTATTTAGAACTCTAATGTGTATTGTTGGCAAACCATGATCAAAACAAGATATTTAGTCGTGTTTAGACTTGCTCAAAGTTATGTCTTTTATGTAAAGTTGGAATCGAACTGATGCAGAAGTTACTGTGCATTTCGGTCTGGCTCGATCGATCGAAGCTTAGGCTCGATCAATCGAATCTCGGGCAGAATGCATTTTTTTGCAGAATTCCAACTCAACCCTAGCTCATTAAAACATTTAGGGTTTTATGATTCTGCCCTAGGTATATAAGGCAAACCCTAGCCATGTTTTAGTGTTGCTCATATTACTGTTTGTGTGAATCTCTTGTGAGATCTGTGAGGAGCTTTCCTTTACACAAGCTTAGGATTATCCAGAAGAGATTTGTTCAAGAACTTGATGATCATTTAGTTGCTGCCATAAGAGCTTAAAGAAACACAAGTGGGAGTGCTTGTACTTGCTGGAGAATCCAAGAAAGAAGGAGTCCGTGGTCTCGGAGCTTGCACGTAGTCGTGTCAGTAAGTTTCTACTAGTGGGTAGCAATAAGATGTTAGTGGTCTAAGTCCTATTGTAAAACTTCGATTCTTTCATAGTGGATTCAGGTTTGCCTTGAGGATAGCTAGGTTAAATCCTCCTCAGATTTTTACCAGTTTGGTTTCCTAGGTCATCATATCATTTTGTTATTTATTTTTCTGCTGCTTTGCATGATATGATTGTTTGATTGTGATAACCTAGACTTGGAATTTGGACTAAGTAACAACTTAGCTAATTAACTAGGTTAATCCAATTGTGTTTTAAGAGGTCTAAAAACTATCAAGTAGTATCAGAGTAGGTAGCTCTTTTGTTTTAGATCTTTTGATCTAAGAGCTGATCCTTGACCCCTGTTGTCATGGATAATTTGAAGTGTCTTTCTGATCATGTTTCTGCTCATGCTTTTGTTGATTTTATTGATGCCTGTGAAACTCTTCGTAAGGAATTATTGAAATCTATGAAAATTGCTAAGAAATTCAAGGAAGAGTTAAAATTGGCTAATCTTGAAAAAGAGGAATTGTTTGTTAGATTAGATGAATCTAATAAAAAGAATGAATTTTTGAGAAATCAAATTTCCTCTCAAGATGAGAAGATGAAAAGCTTGGAACAAGAGTTAGTTGAATCTAAAGCTAAACTTGAAAATTTGACTAGTACCAAGCCTACTGTTGATAACAGAAGTGTTTCTGTTTCTCTTAAGCCTAAAACTGAGAAAGTTTATATCCCTCCTTTCAAGAGAAATAATAAAGAAAAGACTTATTTTGTTAGGTTAGACAAAGGTAAAAGTTCTGATGTAGACGCTGAAGTTTCTAAACCTGTCTAAACATACTGTTAGAGAGCATAATAAATCTGTTTTTGTGCCTACCTGTCACCTTTGTGGTGTTGTTGGTCATATTAGACCAAAGTGTTCATTGTTGAGGCAAGAACCAAAGCCTGTGACCGGAAACCCCACTAGGAATACTGATGTTCCTAAATTTGTTCCTGTCTGCCACTTTTGTGGTGTCCGTGGTCACATTCGTCCTAATTGTCATAAATTGAAATTTAAGCATTCTGTATTTCAGTCTAGGATATGTGATGATATTTCTCCTGCCACAAGTCCATATAAATTGTTTCACATTCTTTTGAAAAATTTGAGCTTATTGGCTCATGAAAGGAATTTGCAAGATTTCAGTCTTTCTCAGAAGATTGGTGTAATCCCTCAAATACACTCTGCTTCACATGGATTTTCACCTGCAAAGTCGAAGACTCGTGCTAGATGGGTGAGAAAAGATTCTCTAAGGTGAGTGTTGCTAACTTGTCCCTGATTTAATTCTTTCAATTATTTATGGACATATTTTGTTTCTATTTTTGAGTCTTGTTTTATTTTTTTGAGGATTATATGAGTTATAATATCTCTCTCTTGATTTAGAACATGCTTGACATTGTGGAGAAACTTGAATAGTATGCTAAGTTATTTCTGATTTTGTGTGAGTATGTACTAGTTTGTACACGTACTCAAGGGTTAATTAAGAAATTGATATTTCTTGTTTGTGTACCCTTTATAGCTTAGTTAAGCATTGTCATGCATTACATTTGCATTGTTCATTTAGCATAATGTGTGCTTTTTGTTTTTGGTCATAAATTTTTTAAAACCAAAAAGATTTATGTGTTTTGTATATCTTGGATTTGTAATCAAGGTTGGCCATATTATTTGTAATCAAGGTTGGATTTGTAATCAAGGTTGGCCATATTATTTTTACATAACATGTTTATGTACCTTGTTTAGCTTGGATGAGCTTCTTTTATTGCACTTTACTAGTTTGAGCTTTGTAGTGCATGTTGTGTGGGAGATGTTTATAGTTTTTGATCACTTTGTCTTGATCTTGAAGTCACATGTCTTTGACTGTCGGACTTGAACCTTTTGAGAAAGGCATAAATAATCATCTCACCACTATTTACTAGCCAATCATGAACACCTTAGTGCATATCGTAAGATTTTGTGCTCGAGAAAGTGTAGCACATGCACAAAAAGAACATAAGGTGTAGCCTTGGTTTAAATGCTTAAAATTGGTGTGTACATTATTGGACTTAAAGCTAAATCAAATAAATAAAATTGGTGTGTACATTATCCTGGCTATTTTAATAAGTTTCTGAACAAATAAAATTGGTGTGTACATTATGAGGCAAAATCGAGAAACTTACATAATTGCAAGCTTGTTTTCTAGGAGATGTGGGAGTTATATGATGTAACTCTTTAGGTGATAGTCTCTTTCAAATTTATGTGATGAATTTTGTAGAAATTGTGCCTGATTTCTATTTACATATCACCTCACATGTATCTCAAGGTTTAGCTAGTTGCACACACTACACAAGTTACTCTTTGCTAAAGTTGGTACATTATATTGTGTGTGATCTTGTTGTGGCCATCCAAGATTATATGTTCCTTGATTTTGATGCAAATTGTGTTTTTGATGATTAAAAACCTTGTTTTTGGAAGATCTGGGTTGAATTCAAATGTTTTTGAAAAACTTTTAATCTCATACTTATGCATTTCATTCATGAAATATTATGCTTTGAGGAGTTTCTGCATTAAATTGCTCTGTTTTTCAAAAATTTGAGTTTTCCAAATTTTCGATCGATCGAGGGTGTTTTTTGACCGATCGAAATTGCGATAAAAATTTTGGTTTGAATCTACTTGGCTCGATTGGTATTCGAACGATGCTCGATCGATCGAAACTGAAAAAAAATTTCAATTTTTAAGTATTTGACCAATCTATTTTTTTTGCATCATTTATGTTTAGCATGCATTGCATTGTTTTTTTTTGTATCCATCTTGCAGTTTTGCAGCCATATCTCTCATTGTTTTCACACATAACATGCATACACTTTGCTAAATTGGGTACTCAACTTGATTTAAAATTGATTGATTAATTTTTGAATTTTGTACATTCTAGTATATGCTATTTTTTATGTGTGAACTGCAGAAAATATTTTTCTTAAGAGATATGATGGATAATCAATGTGAAAATATTTTCTCTACTCATGCAACTGTTTATGGGTCACATAGTGTCAAGTTCGCATTTATTGAAAGAGAGAATATTTTTCTTCATGTGTATCCTCAACTTAATTTTTTTTAAAGTTAGGTTTGTGTGTTTTTTTTATCCCCAGCTCCTATATTTTCCCCTAAACTGTTTTTCCCAACACTTGTTTTGTGTTTCCTATTTTTATAGGGGGAGAAGCTTGTTTTTAACCTCTACTCTTCATAGGGGGAGCTGTCTCTATTTTCTATAGAGTTGATTTGTTTTGTGTTCCCTTGATTGTCTATTTTCTCTTGACCTTTGTTACTCTTTGTTTGAGTTATCTTTTTCAATTCATGACAAAAAGGGGGAGATTTAGATGGATTGTGGGAATATGTGTGGAAAATACAAGAATGTTCTGTTTAGGGGGAGTTAACATTGTTTTTGATGTATCTAACTTAGGGGGAGAGTTAGTTTGCATATTTGTTGATTTACTGTTTTTCTGTCACACATGCGGTTATGCGTTTTGTTTAGTGTTTCAGGAAATATACAGGTTGATTCAATTGAGCTACTGTCTACACTTGCAACTGATGGATAGTAGTTAGGATTGAATTTGTTATGATGAGCATTTTTTATAAAGGGCTTATCTTTGTAAACTTTGAGCTTTTAGTTGTGTTTTGTCACGGATTGCCAAAGGGGGAGTTTGTTAGGTTCTAAAGACTTAGGAACTTATGTATTTAGAACTCTAATGTGTATTGTTGGCAAATCATGATCAAAACAAGATGTTTAGTCGTGTTTAGACTTGCTCAAAGTTATGTCTTTTATGTAAAGTTGGAATCGAACTGATGCAGAAGTTACTGTGCATTTCGGTCTGGCTCGATCGATCGAAGCTTAGGCTTGATCAATCGAATCTCGGGCAGAATGCGTTTTTCTGCAAAATTTCAACTCAGCCTTAGCTCATTAAAACGTTTAGGGTTTTATGATTTTGCCCTAGGTATATAAGGCAAACCCTAGCCACGTTTTAGTGTTGCTCATATTGCTGTTTGTGTGAATCTCTTGTGAGATCTGTGAGGAGCTTTCCTTTACACAAGCTTAGGATTATCAAGAGGAGATTTGTTCAAGAACTTGATGATCATTTAGTTGCTACCATAAGAGCTTAAAGAAACACAAGCGGGAGTGCTTATACTTGCTGGAGAATCCAAGAAAGAAGCAGTCTATGGTCTCGGAGCTTGCACGTGGTCGTGTCAGTAAGTTTCTACTGGTGGGTAGCAATAGGATGTTAGTGGTCTAAATCCTATTGTAAAACTTCGATTCTTTCATAGTGGATTCAGGTTTGCCTTGAGGATAGCTAGGTTAAATCCTCCCCAGGTTTTTACCAGTTTGGTTTCCTGGGTCATCATATCATTGTGTTATTTATCTTTTCGCTGCTTTGCATGATATGATTATTTGATTGTGATAACCTAGACTTGGAATTTGGACTAACTAACAACTTGGCTAATTAACTAGGTTAATCCAATTGTGTTTTAAGGGGTCTAAAACTATCAATATATATAGATATATAGATATATAGTTGAGTAGAAGATATTGTTAAAGGGACGAACAAACAGAAGTTGTAATTTGACAAGTGTGTAGTTCATTTACTAAATTGGTTAGAATGAAAGTTTGAGGGGTGTAAGGACCACAACCCCGAAGTTCAGGGGTGTATGAGCGTTTTTCCTAATCTTTAAAATCTTCCTACTTTTCCAACCCTCGACCAAGCAAAGCCTAAAGGCTTAGCAGTAAGGATTGTATTGGTCTTCTTATGTTGTGACATGATTTGCTTTCCAAGCTGTCATGGACCACAGATGGTCTTCACAACTTTAACAAGACTTGGATAATCCGTCAGTCTCAGCTCATCATCGTTGGAGACTTTGGCCAGTTGCTTATAACTGATGTGGCGAATTCTTTGATGCCACAACTCTATATTATTTACCATGGCTCTATTACAGATTAAGGTAGTGTTAAAGAGAATGCTATAGAAATGTTATAAAGTTCAGTCTTATATCTGAAGAAATTTCAGCAAGTTAGACTTTACATACTTCGGACTGATGGTTTACATATTGATGGAAATAATCTTTTTGAAAAAGACCCAAAGCCAAAACTAGGCCATGACTCATAAGTAAACGAATCCCGGTGCAATAACGTCTGAAATGTCTAGCCCAAATCCAATGAAGTCCACTACTCAACAAAAAAGGCAAAGCAAGTGTAGTGTGTTAGGATTCTAAAGAATTCCAACTCACTCAATTTGGTAGTTCTCCGAGGAAATCAACCTCTAGGCTATAGGCCTATAGCTCAATCAGAACTAATTATAAGCAGTAAGCAATGTGTATTTTTATTCAACCGAATCAGTTTTACAATCCCAGCATAAGCTTATACTCGATTAATATGTAGCCATACTCGCTATTGTTGGGAAATTGCCTCAAATTCTAATTGTGACTTGAAAAGTCAATTAGGTTTCTTAGTTGAAGAAGGAAAAATTAATTTGGATTTCCTTGATGTGGAGCGAAAGACTATTCCTTGATGTAGAAGGAAAGTTTATTCCTTATTAATGAAGTAATGCATTCCTAGTTCAAGAGGGAATAGGAAAAAAATCTTATAAATAGACAATACTACAAAAAATTTGATGGTTTTGGTCCAAGGGTTCTCCCTATGGGGAGAGAGAATATAGAGTGTGAAACCAAGAAAAAAAAAATTTCACTTGGGAGATAGCTAAGGAGGAGAGAATAAAGTGTTGCCGCCTTCGAGAAGATAGCCAATGAGAGTTACGTGGAAAAGAGAATGAAGAAGAGAAGAAAGCTATAGAGGAGAGAGCAAAGTGTTGCTGCCTTTGAGAAGATAGCCAAGGAGAGTTACGTGGAAAAGAGAAAAAAGAAGAAAAGAAAGCTAAAGAGGAGAGAGCAAAGTGTTGTCGCCCTTTAGATAAATAATTAGTGTATCTAAGAGTGAGAGCAAAGAAAAACAAGAAGGTTTTTCATTAGTCATGAGACACAAAGAAAGTGTGCGTGAGAGCAAAAAAAAACAAAGATATTTTTCTTTAGTTGTGAGACACAAAGAGAGTGTGTGTGTGAGTAAAGAAAAAAAGTGAGAATTTTCTTTAATCGTAAGACATACATAAGAGATATTGTAATTGATTTGAAGTTTGTCCTATAGTTTTTCCCTTCAAGGAGAAAGTGTTTTCCATGTAAATATTTGTATTTTTGTGTGTGATTGCTATTTGGATTGATAATATTGGTGATAATACTATTTGGGACTCAACAGTGGTATCAAAGCTTGGTTGATTTAGTGGATGCTTCTTTTTTGTGTGAATAAAGATGGAAGAGAAGGGATTGCTTTGATTAAGGTGGAGCAATTCCAAGAGGAAAGAAGACTACTTGATTTTGGTGGAGCTATCCCAAGAGAAAAGAAGACAATTGATGGAATTGAGTCAAGGTGGAGATTGTTGGGAAATTGCCTCAAATTCCAATTGTAACTTGGAAAGTCAATTAGGTTTCCTAGTTTAAGAAGGAAAAAATTAATTTGGGTTTTTTTGGTGTGGAGGGAAAGACTATTCCTTGATGTGGAAGGAAAGTCTATTCCTTATTAAAGAAGTAATGTATTTCTAGTCTAAGATGGAATCAGAAAAGAGTCTTATAAATAGAAAATGTTAGAAAATATTTGATGGCTTTGGCACAAGGGTCCTTATGGGGAGAGAAAATATAGAGTCTGAAACTAAGAGAGAAAAAAGAGATTTTTGCCTGGGAGATAGCTAAAGAGGAGAAAGCAAAGTGTTGCCGCCTTCGAGAAGATAGCCAAGGAGGAGAGAGTAAAGTGTTTCCGCCTTCGAGAAGATAGCCAAGGAGACTTATGTGGAAAAGAGAATGAAGAAGAGAAGAAAGTTATAAAGGAGAGAGTAAAGTGTTGCCGCCTTCAAGAAGATAGCCAAGGAGAGCTACCTGGAAAAGAGAAAGATGAAGACTTGTTGAGGAGATAAACATATTGGGGATCTTCTTTGAGTAATTAATATAACATATAGAGACAAACTTTAACCCAAAATAGCTAAGCCTAAAGAGTATGCGCTCAGTTATGTTATATTTACATACCACTCATTCTTCTAATCATTATTCAATGTGGGACTTCACTTATATGTGTACCCAACAATCTCCCCCTAACGTGTGAGTCTCTGCTTCTCTTTGAGTTTCAAGACCTCTCCGGGGGTCATGAACAAGTCCTACTCGCTTCTCCTTGCCTAATGGTCTTTTTCCTTCACTAATGCATCATTCATGGGCCTTTATGTGTCAAACCCTACACGTCTTTTATCCTCTATGGGAATCTTGCACCTCACTGTTATCTAGCACCATTGGCAATAATATTCATTTGTTGGGCCTTTTCCAAGATCGTTTGTGTGGGCTTTATGGGCTTTGTTAGGTTCTAAAGAGTTAGGAACTAATGTCTTTAGAACTCTAATGTGTATTGTTGGCAAACCATGATCAAAATAGGTTGTTTAGTCTTGTTTAGACTTGCTCAAAGTTTTGTTTTTTATGTAACGTTGGAATCGAGCTGTTGCAGAAGTATTAGTGCATTTCGGCTTGACTCGATCGATCGAAGAACAGGCTCGATCGATCGAATCTCGGGCAGAATGTTTTTGTGCAGAATTCCAACTCAGCCCTAGTTCATTAAAACGTTTAGGGTTTTATGTTTTTGCCTTAGGTATATAAGGCAAACCCTAGCCACGTTTTTGAGTTGCTCATATTGCTGTTTGTGTGAATCTCTTGTGAGATCTATGAGGAGCTTTCCTTTACACAAGCTTAGGATTATCAAGAAGGAGATTTCTTCAAGAGCTTAATGATCATTTAGTTGCTGCCATAAGAACTTAAAGATACATAAGCGGGAGTGCTTGTACTTGCTGGAGAATCCAAGAAAGAAGGAGTCTGTGGTCTCGAAGGTTGCACGTGGTCGTGTTAGTAAGTTTCTACTGGTGGGTAACAATAGGATGTTAGTGGTCTAAGTTGCTATTGTAAAACTTCAATTCTTTCATAGTGGATTCAGGTTTACCTTAAGGATAGCTAGGTTAAATCCTCCCCAGGTTTTTACCGGTTTGGTTTCCTAGGTCATCATATCATTGTGTTATTTATATTTCCGCTATTATGCATGATATGATTGTTTGATTGTAATAACCTAGATCTGGAATTTGGACTAAGTAATAACTTGGCTAATTAACTAGGTTAATCCAATTGTGTTTTAAGGGGTCTAAAAACTATCAAATGGTATCAAAGCGGGTAACTCTCTTGTTGTTGATCTTTTGATCTCTGAGCTGATCCTTGACCCCTGTTGTCATGGATTCTTGGAAAATCTTCTTGCTTATTTATCAACTTGCTTACTTGTTGTCTTTGTCTCTTGTTGCTTTTGTTAAATCTTTCCTTGAGCTTCTTGATCTTATCACATGTGATAATAATTACTTGTGTTATACTGCTTTAACCGCCTTAAAGGCACGTGATTCTTGTCTTTGGTATTTGGATAGTGGTTGTTCCAGGCATATGACAGGAAACAAAGGATTATTCAAGACTCTTTTTGAAGGAAAGATTGGGACAGTCACTTTTGGAGATGGAAGCAAATTTGTGATCAGAGGCATTGGAACTGTGGACATTCCAGGGTTGCCAGTCTTTGAAGATGTTTGGTATGTTGATGGACTGAAGGCAAATTTACTCAGCATTAGTCAGATTTGCGACAATGGACTGAATGTTCTCTTCACTAAGTATGAATGTGAGATACTTGATGGAGGAGGTGACTGTATGTTTGTTGGTGTAAGGACAGTTGACAACTGTTATGGTTTAACACCAAGCATAAGCAACAAATGCTTTAGTGCAAAGATTGATCAAGTTGATTTATGGCATCAACGGTTGGGGCATGCAAGTCATAAGCAATTAGAGAAGATTTCCAAATGTGATGCAGTTGTTGGTTTACCTAAGTTTTAGAAGATAGATAAGTGCATATGTGGACCATGTCAGATAGGTAAACAAGTGAAATCCAAACATCCGTCTGTAGCTAGTGTTCAAACTTCAAGACCTCTAGAGTTACTACACATTGATCTTATGGGTCCTGCCAAAGTTCAGAGTTTAGGTGGAAAGAAATATATTCTAGTGGTTGTGGATGACTTTACTAGATATACTTGGGTTGTGCTTTTGAAAGATAAAGCTGAGGCTCCTGAGAAGATGATACATTTGTGTAAGAAATTGTAGGTTGAGAAAGATACTGTGATAGCCAGAATCAGAAGTGACCATGGAAGAGAATTTGAGAATACCAAGCTGGCTACCTTCTACAATGATCAAGGCACACATCAAGAGTTCTTTTCACCCAAGACACCTCAATAGAATGGAATAGTGGAATGAAAAAATAGGGTTGTTCAGGAGATGGCTCGTGTCATGATACACAATAAAAAGTTGCCCAAATTCTTCTGGGGAGAAGCAATTAACACTGCTTGCCATACACTCAACTGGGTGTATTTCAGACTTGATTCCAAGAAAACTTCGTATGAACTTTGGAGAGGAAAGAAGCCTGTTGTTAAATATTTTAGGATATTTGGTAGTGATTGTTACATTCTACGTGATAGAAAGAACCTAGAAAAATTTGATGCAAAGAGTGACAAGGGATATTTTCTGGGATACTCCTCTACTAGTAGAGCATATAGAGTGTATAATCTGAGAACCAAAACAGTCATGGAATCATCAAATGTTGTGATCAATGATGAAGTATGTTCAAAAGCACATTCAGAAAATACTGCTACGGTTCAAGATAAGCCTATGGAGGTTGATGACTCACTTCCTGTTGATTATGTGCGGAAGCATAGTGATGAAGAGTTGATGGTCCTGAACGATGCAGTTTCTGTGCCATCAAGTCCAAAACCATCCACACCTGTTCATGAGACTCAACAAGCACAACATGAGTTTAGTCTTTCATCAGAACAAAAAGGTACCTCCACATCTCTAGTCAAAGGTCCATCCTCTAGAGTAAGGCTAAATCATCCTACCATAAATATATTGGGAAGTTTGAATGATAACATGAGATTAAGATCAAAAGCCTTAAGTGTAATTACACACTCATGCTATCTGTCCCAATTTGAACCGAAGAAGGTAGATGAAGCACTTTAAGATGCTGATTGGGTAAATTCTATGCATGAATAACTTCATCAATTTGTTCAGAATGATGTGTGGGAATTAGTTCCTAGACCAAAAGGAGTAAATGTGATCGGAACTAAATGGATCTTTAAGAACAAGTCAGATGAACATAGCATTGTTATCAGGAATAAATTAAGACTTGTTGCTCAAGGTTACACACAAGTGGAAGGGATTGACTTTGATGAGACCTTTGCACCGGTAGCAAAATTGGAATCCATTAGGATACTTTTGGCTATAACTAGTCATCTAAAATTCAAGCTATATCAAATGGATGTCAAGAGTGCTTTCTTGAATGGAATGTTGTAAGAAGAGGTATATGTTGAACAACCAAAGGGTTTTGTTGATCCTCACAGACCGGATGATGTGTATAAGTTGAAGAGAGCCCTGTATGGTTTGAAACAAGCTTCACGGGCTTGGTATGATAGATTGACTGCATATCTCACTGAGCATTGATTCAAAAGGGGATCTGCAGACACTACTCTCTTCATAAGAAAGGATAAGAATAGTTTTGTTGTAGCTCAAATTTATGTTGATGATATTGTTTTTGGTGCTACTAATGACTCTCTGGCTCATTCTTTTGCAGATAAAATGAAGGCTATGTTCGAAATGAGTATGGTTGGTGAACTAACTTATTTCTTGGGATTACAGGTGAAGCAAACGGACTCAGGAATCTACATCAACCAAGCAAAGTACGCAAGAAATCTAGTCAAGAGATTTGGACTGGACAATGCTGCACATGCTAGAACACCAATGGCTACAAATGCAAAATTAACAAATGATCCATCAGGTGAGTCTGATGATGTTACATTATACAGAAGTATGATTGGATGTCTTTTGTATTTAACTGCTAGTCGGCCTGATATTGCCTTTAGTGTTGGTGTTTGTTCTAGATTTCAATCTAATCCTAAAGTTTCACATTTAAATGCTGTAAAAAGAATCATTAATATGTTGGTGGAACTTGTGATTATGGATTATTTTATAGTAAAGGGTCTAATCTGTCTCTTGCTGGTTTTTCTGATTCTGATTGGGCTAGTAATGCTGATGATAGAAAAAGCACCACCGGTGGGTGTTTTTATGTAGGAGCCAATCTTGTTGCTTAGATGAGTAAAAAGCAAAATTCTGTGTCTTTGTCTACTGCTGAGGCAGAATATATTGTTGCTGGAAGTTGTTGCTCACAACTTTTTTTGATGAAAAAGGTTTTAACTGATTATGGGATATCCCAAGATACCATGGTTGTCTATTGTGATAACTCTAGTGCTATTGATATATCTAAGAACCCTGTTCAACATTCTAAGACTAAGCACATAGAGATTAGATACCACTTCATTAGGGATCTTGTTGAAAGAAAGATTGTGTGTCTTGAGTATATCCCTACTGAATGTCAGAATGCTGACATCTTCACCAAACCTCTTGATAGAAGTAAGTTTGAGACACTTTGTCAAGTAATTGGTGTGATTCTGTGTCCCTGATCTATCTTGGTTTTCATGGTCTTTGTGCTTCATTGCTATATTCTTTGTGACCTTTGTTCTTTTGTTTTTTGTTTTCTTTGTTTCTAGGATTTGCATTGCATAACATTCATGCATTTCATTCTAGGTTGTTTTTTGTTTTTTTTTTAAAAAAATATTAAAAGAAAGGAAGAAAAAGAAATCAAGTTATGTTTTGTAGTATTTTCTTGGTTTTGAAAACAAGGTTGGTCAATTTATTTTCACATAACATGTCTTTTGTACCTTGTTTAGCTTTGATAAGCTTACTTATTGCACTTTACTAGTTGAAGCTTTGTAGTGCATGTTGTGTGGGAAAGATGTTTATGGTTTTGATCACTATGTCTTGATCTTGAAGTCCCATGTCTTTGACTGTCGGACTTGAACCTTTTGAGAAAGGCATAAATAACCATCTCACCACTGTTCACTAGCCAATCATGAACACCGTAGTGCATATCGTAAGATTTTGTGCTCGAGAAAGTGTAGTACATGCACAAAAAGAACATAAGGTGTAGCCTCGATTTAAATGCTAAAATTGGTGTGTACATTATTGGACTTAAAGCTAAATCAAATAAATGCTAAAATTGGTGTGTACATTATCATGGCTATTTTAATAAGTTTCTAAACAATTAAAATTTGTGTGCACAATATGAGGCAAAATCAAGAAACTTACATGATTGCAAGCTTATGTTCTAGGAGATGTGGGAGTTATATGATGTAACTCTTTAGGTGATAGTCTCTTTCAAATTCTATGAGATGAATTTTGTAGACTTTGTGTTTAATTGCTATTCACATATCACCTCACATGTATCTCAAGTTTTCGCTAGTTGCACACACTACACAAGTTACTCTTTACTAAACATTGTACATGGTATTGTGTGTGTTTTTGGTCTAACCAACCAAGTTTGAAAATACCTTAAGTTTTATGCAAAACATATTTGATGCTTGAGAATTTAAGGAGATTGTATTGAAAATCTTCATTTTGGGAAAACTGGGTTTAAAACTTATGTTTTTGAAAAGCATTTCATATCATACTCATGCATTTTGTTTATAAAATTCAATACTTTGAGGAGTTTCTTGCAAAACTGCTTTGTTTTTTTTTCAAAAATTTTGTTTTTCCAGAATTTCGATCGATCGAGGCTGTTTTTCGATCAATCGAAATTGCGATTAAAAATTTAGGTGAGCCTCCGTTTGTTTCGATCGATCGAACCTAAAATTTTGATCAATCAAAAATCGTATGAGAAGTTTAAAAAAAAACTGATTTTCAATTGAGTCAAACACTTTTTCAAAAAAGTTCTTTATCTTTTCTCTCTCCATACGACTCGGTCAAGGCTAAATCTCAATTTTTTGTCGTTTTTGTCCTTTTTTTTTTTGCAAGGTTTTCCTCTCCCAAGGCCGGTAAGACCTTTATACCCTTTCTTTTGCATATTATTTCATGTTTCATGCATTAATTCATGGGTTTTGGGTAAATTTTCAGACCTATGCAAAATTGAGATTTTTGATGATTCAAGCCAAATTTTCTGAAATTGATCAATGGTTTTTTGTTCTAGGATGTTATAAACTTGATCTTGATGGTTTAATTTGATCAATTTGCTAAATTTTGAGAAATTGAAATTTCTAGGGCTTGTATGTACCCGAATTGGGGATTTTGTTCAATTAGGTCCAAATTGATAAAATTGACTTGTTGAATTGATGTATTTAATCATTATAAACTGTATTCTATCTTGTGTGATGATCAATTGATCAATTTTTTACAAATTGAACAAGTGGTTCTCTCCAATTTTTGGGGTTTTTGTTAGAAACTCTATGCTCAAGCCAATTTTGTGACTTTGAACTTAAATTGAACCTATTCTCACTGTATTAGAGCATGCATCATGACATTTAACTATTCATGCATCATATAGATTTTTGTTCTATTTTTTTTTTTTTTTTTGCTAACTTGCAGTTTGTCCTTGGTTTTTTCTTTCTATTTTCTTGTTTTTGTTCTGCTTTATGTCTTTGTCCTTATCCTAGCACCATGCCTAGGAAGACTAGAGCCCATAGGACACCCTCCACTTCCTCTGAGTCTCTCTCTAGGAGTGAGTTATTTTGGAATGACAAAAGTAGAGAGGTTTATGAGAAACTGAATTGTAAGAGAAAGATTTGGGCTGAGCGATCCGTTGTGTTAGATGAGGTTGATCCTGCCATTAGAGCAAACTTTGAGAGTAGAGGCTGTTTGTCTTTGTTGGAGGTAGATCATCCACCCCCGACCGCCATGATTAGAGAGTTCTACTCGAATCTCTCTTGCCACATCTATGATTCCAACACCCTTGTTAAGAGTTGGATACGAGGTGTTGAGTTCACCATTACCCCTAGGATAGTGGCTGAAGCTCTTGGGGTTCCGGTCGTTAGGCAGCCTGTTTATCCTTATGAGGAGTCTCCACCCCTTGATGCCGTTATGTCTTACATCACTGGGTCTTTTATCCAGTGGGGTTCTGATCCTCGGATCACGTCTGCTGAGCTTACTGAGACTTCCTATCTTTTCTTTAGGATAGCGTGTCATTCTTTGTGGCCTATTTCTCATCTCCACACCATCCCTCTTGAGCGAAGTGTGTTTTTGTACGCCTTTGTTTCTGGTGCGTCTATTAGTTTTCCTCATCTATTTCTTCGTTCTTTGAACGAAGTTCATAGGAGTTCTGCCGCCACTCATGCTCTTATTCATCCTATTTTCATTCATAGGATTTTGTTGTTTCTCGGGTTAGTTGATTTCCCTGCTAGTGAGCCCGTACATGTTATAACTCCCTTAGGTGCCTCCTTCCTTAGGCAGAAGGCTGCTCACTTGAGAGTTGGCTCTATGCGTCCTCCCTCTACTACAAGTGCTGATACAGCTGAGGCGTCTGGTGCTGCTGATGTTCCTCCACCGACTACTTCGAATGATTCAAACATTCGTCATACGTTGGATCATGTCTTGACCGTTCAGGTGGCTCACGGACAGATTTTGGTGGACGTGCTCGATGAGATCCATGCCTTGCGAGCAGAGTTGGCACAGTTTCGACGATCCTTACCGCCACCTCCTTTTAATGATGGAGTTTGATTGCCCTTTGGCATTCCGTCACAAAAAGGGGGAGTACTTTTGGATTTTGAGCACTTGTAGAGTTTTTGTTTTTAGGGGGAGAGATTTTTTTTTGTATGTTTGGAGCTTGTGGAGCTATTAGATTGTATCTAGGTGCTTCATTTTGTATTTACCTTTTTTGGCTCTTGATGTATTTTTGTTGGGCTATTCATGTTAGGGGGAGTTACATTTATTGTTTCATATGTTTCTTGTTTCACTGCTTATTGATTTATATTTATGAGTAATTCATTGATATATGTCTTTATTTTGTGTTGAGTGAAATCAAGAATTTATTTTGTTTACTTGTATTTTCCACACATGCGGTTATGCGTTTTGTTTAGTGTTTCAGGAAATATACAGGTTGATTCAATTAAGCTGCTGTCTACACTTGCAACTGATGGATAGTAGTTAGGATTGGATTTGTTATAATGAACATTTTTTTGTAAAGGGCTTTTCTTTGTAAACTTTGAGTTTTTAGTTGTGTTTTGTCATGGATTGCCAAAGGGGGAGTTTGTTAGGTTCTAAAGAGTTAGGAACTAATGTATTTAGAACTCTAATGTGTATTGTTGGCAAACCATGATCAAAACAGGTTGTTTAGTCTTGTTTAGATTTGGTCAAAGTTGTGTCTTTTATGTAAAGTTGGAATCGAGCTGTTGCAGAAGTATTAGTGCATTTTAACCTGACTCGATCAATCGAAGAACAGGCTCAATCGATCGAATCTCGGGCAGAATATTTTTCTGCAGAATTCCAACTTAGCCCTAGTTCATTAAAACGTTTAGGGTTTTATGTTTTTGCCCTAGGTATATAAGGCAAACTCTAGCCACGTTTTTCAATTGCTCATATTACTGTTTGTGTGAATCTCTTGTGAGATCTGTGAGGAGTTTTCCTTTACACAAGCTTAGGATTATCAAGAAGGAGATTTCTTCAAGAGCTTGATGATCATTTAGTTGCTACCATAAGAACTTAAAGATACACAAGTGGGAGTGCTTGTACTTGCTGGAGAATCCAAGAAAGAAGGAGTCCGTGGTCTCGGAGCTTGCACGTGGTCGTGTCAGTAAGTTTCTACTGGTGGGTAGCAATAGGATGTTAGCGGTCTAAGTCGCTATTATAAAACTTCGATTCTTTCATAGTGGATTCAGGTTTACCTTGAGGATAGCAAGGTTAAATCCTCCCCAGGTTTTTACCGGTTTGGTTTCCTGGGTCATCATATCATTGTGTTATTTATATTTCTGCTGCTATGCATGATATGATTGTTTGATTATGATAACCTAGATCTGAAATTTGGACTAAGTAATAACTTGGCTAATTAACTAGGTGAATCCAATTGTGTTTTAAGGGGTCTAAAATTTATCAGGCTTGCTTGGTGCAATATATCATCCCCGCTCCAACTGCAAAAGGGACCTGCCCTGCTTCATTTACAAAAGGGCTTCAAGTACACACACCTTATTCCCGCTCCAACTACGAAAAGAATCTCGATAATCTTGCCACTTTTACCCCACATTACGATGGGCTCGATACTACTTGTTGGGGAGATAAATACATTGGGGAGCTTCTTTGAGTAATTAACTGAACATATAGACACACACTTTAATTCAAAAGGCCTAAGTCTAATAGGTATGCACTCAATTATGTTATATTAACCACTTATTCTTTTCATCATTTTTCAATGTGAGACTTTGCTCACACATGTACCCAATAGCTATTGCAACCAACTAACAAAGAATAGTACGCTAATGCTTACCCCTACAAGTACATATGCTTGTTACACAAAATCAATACAGCAGTGTTGTGTTGTACTAAGGACTTAGTTCCAATGGGAAGGCAAAACGCATGACTAAGCTAATCAACTTCAATATGCTGTCAACAACATTGAATCCACACTTTTAGGTTCCCTATCACTATGCGCTTTGCGACAAGAAGAATGCAAAAAAATAAAACAATTGTTAATAAATTATTTTAATAAAGTTTTGATATCATTTTTATGAAAAATATAAAAAATTATCGAAAAAATTAATTATTTTTTTATAAAAAATTTCTAAAAATACTTCCTAAACTAATATCCTTAATTAATCCGTTAACATTTTTAAAAAATAAATAGAGCTGTCTTTTTCTTTTTAAAGACATATATAGAGCTGTCAGCACATGACTAAAGCTGATCTAGGGCTCGTTTGATCATAGAGTTCAAAAATTGTTGTTTAAAAAGATGTGAAAATTGTAGTTTAAAAAGTGTTGTTGAAATATATGTTTTTAGTGTTTATAAAACAAAAAAATGTGTTTGGTATCATGTTTTAAATAACATGTTTCAATGTTCAAAAATATAAAATATGTGTTTGGTATGTGTGTGTTGGATTGTAAAAAAAGGTGACCAAAGTACGAAATAAATATTTTTTAAATTAGGAGAGAGAACATTAGGGGAAGAGAGGAGACAATACTTGAAAAAAAACTGACCAGGTGGGCCCATAATAGTGTTCAATATAATTACTGAAGTGCCACTGAACAGTAGTGTTTATTGTTTAAAATCAAGCCAGAGGTGATTTCCTAAACCATCCGTTTAAACATTGGTTTTTAAACAACGTTTTCCAAACAACCCTGAACAAGAATGGTTCACCAAACGCGTTTTTTTGTTTTTGGACACTAGTGTTCAGTGTTTAAACACTGAACACTATGTTTTGAACACTATGTTTAAACACTGAACACTATGTTTTTGTGGCTAACTCTATTCTTTGTCACTTTTTTCATAGGAGGCTAACTCTAGTGTTAATTCTGGTAGGAAACAATAATTATGGTCACAAAACAATTATTCTCTTCTACCCAATAGGAAAAAAAAAAAAACATTTATTCTCACAAAATATTTCTTAGTTTTAAAAAGTAAATAATAGACGAGCCTTCATGAACTTTTTATCTTCTAGATTACAAAAGCGAAAAAGACAAAATAAAAACAATAAAAACAAAACTGTTATCTTCTCGTTATTAATTACATCCAATAACAGATGTCTTCAAAAGAATCTTTTGGAGCCCTCCTCTCTCTCTCTCTCTCTAGCACTCCGGCCATACATACAATTACAGACAAACTGAAAGTACCTACTTCACTTGGAAGCAAAATTGCCAATGATGCTGATCCCAACAGGTACTCTAGTAATTTAGCCGACTTTGAAGAGTAGCAGCCGCCAGCCAGCATTCTATTAATTGTGTTTATATTACAGAATTATAAATTATCCCCTTAATTAACTTTAAATTTATAAGCATTACCATGATTTTACTACCTCAACACGTAAGTTTTGTTGTGTCTGTAAGTGAACCTGTAATTTGTTGACTGCTAATCACTTTGGAGTAGCACTAGAATATTGAATGAGTTTGTTTGTTTGGTTTTTTTATTTTTATTTTCCCACGTTCATAATATGCATATAAATTTCAGTTGTTAGCAGTATAATGTTTATCAAGAAGAAGAGGTTAATGTTGGCGGTTCCTCCAAGTTGGAGGAATCTGTGGACAGAATGGGAGCTACGAGGGTTGATTCTACTTAGTCTCACCACCCAAATAATTCTAGTCATTCTGGGCAATCGCAGAAAATATATTGCCGGAAGTTGGATCAGATATATTGTTTGGTCAACCTACTTACTCGCTGACTCAATAGCTTTAATGGCTGCTGGCATTATCTCAAAAGATCTAAGAGATGTCCAAAATGCCTGTGGTTTAGTTGATGCAAAGTATGAGCTAAAAACATTTTGGGCACCCCTTTTGCTATTGCACCTAGGTGGCACCGACACCATTACTGCTTATTCCTTGGAAGACAACGAGTTATGGAAAAGGCACTCACTGGGAGTGGTTATCCAAGCAATTGCAACAGTATACATTTGGGGCACGGCCTGTACAAGCTCTCGTCTTTCCCTACTTTTTATTTTGATGTTCTTAGTTGGGCTTGTGAAATACTGCGAAAGAGTGTGGGTTCTTTACTGGGCAAGTGAAAAAACATTTAGAGACTCAATTCCAGATGTCCCTACCAATGATTCTACAATAATGGAGAAATGTAAACTGAAGCTGTTTGAGGGGTACCATCTCACAACATATCAGGTTTTTGAGGTTGAGATGCCACGTCATTCAGCATCGAATCAGTCTTTTCCTCATGCAGATGAGTTACTTAAGGCCTACAGCTTGCTTGAGATGGTCAAACGTCTCTTCGCAGATCTCATACTTGGCTTCCAGGATCGGTAAGTATATGCACATATTTCATAAGGATTGAGGCATATCAATTATACTTGATTCAAACATAATCAATAGCCCCAATAGGCCATATGTTAAGTTCTTATAATACATAATTCGAAATAGTAAAAGGATTTTGCTAATGTGTGCCCTAAGGGCACACAATAATTTTCATTTTTGGAAAAAATTTTCTCGGAAATTGAAAAAGTATTGACAGTTTTTTCAATTCCCGAAAAAATGTTTCCAAAACTGAATAGCTTAATGTGTGTCCTTAGAGCACACATTAACCGGACCCATAGTAAAAATGTAGCTATTAAGAGCTTTAGCTTTCTGTTGTGGTTTAATTGCTTTCACTCTCTGCTTCAATCTCTAAATATTTCATTTTTTCATTTATATTTTAACAGATATGCAAGTAGAGAAATCTTTAAAAGGCTGTCTTCTAAACAGGCTTTCAAGGTTATTGAGCTTGAACTCGGGTTTATATATGATTTATTGTACACCAAGGCAAAGGCAATCTATTCTCCTTGGGGCATTGCACGACGAATTGTTGGAATCCTTATCATTTTCACTGTATTGGTACTATTTGTCACCCCCAAGGAGAGACATCATCACTCCAAGATTGACTTTATCATAACTTTGGTATTGTTGGTAGTCGCTCTTCTTTTGGAGTTGTATGCATTTAGGGAACTACTTCTCTCCGACCAGACCGCTCATTGGTTAATTAAGCATAAGAAACCAACTTTCTTAAAAGTCATTCGTAGTACTTTACGACCTAAATGGCATGAGAGAGTCATGAGACGCAGCTGGTCAAATTCCATTAGTCAGTTCAGTCTGCTAAGCTTTTCCCTAGGAAAAGCACCCTTACCCTACTATGGCATCCTGAAGATGTTAGGCATTGTTGAAATGCTGGAGATCAAACCGTATGATATTCCTCAACAAGACGTTGATGATACAAAATATTTAATCTTTCAGGGGATCAAGGATGTAAGGGATTGGGCAGAAGTGAATAATTATGACACAGATCTTAAAGCTTTGTATGGTCGTAGGGGAGGCTGCACACTTGAAAGGTATAAACGTGAGGATCTTGCTTGGACTGTTGAGAAAGGGTTTGACCAAAGCATCCTTATTTGGCACCTTGCTACAGAAATTTGCTACTTCCAAGATTACATAAAGTCGGATGCGATTGATACATGGTTTACTGATGAAGGTAAACAAGACCCAAAAGATGAAAGAAGTGGAATAGGTTTAGTGCGCCGAAGATGCAATTACCTTTCGCGATATATGCTCTACCTTCTAGTAAGGCATCCTAATATGTTACCAATTGGTATGGCGCATATCAAGTTCCGGGACATTTATACAGGGGTCGGAGACTTCATTGAAGAACATGCTGGCAAATCAGTTGGAGACGAGGTGGAAGCTTCAGAGACATTGCGTAAAGTGAAAACCGACATCATGCTAACAGTTGGAGGAAGGGATAGAAGTAGAAGGGATAGAAGCAACTATGTAATATTTTATGCATGTAAGCTTGCTTCAGCATTAGGTGAAGGCGAGGAGAAATGGGAAATAATTAAAAATGTTTGGCTGGAAATGTTGGGTCATGCTGCTAGCCAATGTAAAGGAAGATTTCATGCTCAGCAGCTGAGACGAGGAGGAGAGCTTCTCACCCATGTATGGCTTCTAATGGCACATTTTGGCTTAACTGATCACTTTCAAATTTCACGCAGCCATGAAATAGCTGAATTGATTCTAAGATAGATTAAAATTTATATTTGTAGCTTAATTGCATTCTGGCTTTAATTAGAGAACTATACACGCACATTAATGTGGGCCCTATGTGCCGAACTCATATATAGTATTATGTGAGAAGAATGTGTATTGTACCATGGATACACTAAGTAATTTACTTCTTAATCCTAGAAGATTGATTTGGCAGTGGCACAGCATCTGGATTTCTATGATGTTCCAGACCCCAAATAATTTGAAATTTAGATTTTAATACGCACTCCTTCCTGATATACTGAAGGTTAATACACTATGAAATTTGTTGGTCTCTTAGTGATATTGGACCACGGTTGGTTTAAGAGGCATGTTGTACAAGAGCTATTTTTTTTTTGGTATAAAAAGCAGAGGTCTGTTGGGGGTGTCAAAGCTAACATGTGAAAGAAAATAAACAAAACTTAAAGACACTTGGATTTGGACTTTTGGGCACAAGTATGCGTGCGCATACATAAGGAGTACATGCGCATCCTAAGTGTAAGCATACGCATACCACAAGTATGCCCATGCACGCATAGAGCATGCGTATGCATACACGTCCAGAAACACAAACCCAGCAACACAAAACAGATAAATCAAAATAGGAAATCTAGCAACCTAACATGCTTTTAATATAAACGAGAAATAAACCTAGACTAAAGACAAGTACATCAAAGCATTAAACATGAAAGAAAATAAATGAACAAACAAAGAAGTGAAGAGACAATATTGAACCTTTACCTCAACACAAGAAATCTCTAGAGCTTTGATTTGACCGTTCCCCTCAATCAATCTAGTAAAAAACGAAACCAAGAAGGTTAGTAAACTTTATAACTCGAAGGCCAAGACCAAAATAGGTCTCAACCAAGTAAAACTTGACTTGATGATGTTTTGATATAAAATTCCCTCTTTGATTCATTATTTTCTAATAAATTTTGTGTATCTCTCTCCTTTTGTAAAAGTGCCTTTTAGGGCTTTATATAGTGGTTATAGAGAGGTGCAGGGCAGCTCCCAGACGATGTGGGATTCACTCTACATGAAATTATGTCCAAAACTTTCCTTATATGTATTCTAGAACCCTAGATGCATGCGCATACTCAAGACATGCGTGCGCATGCCCTAAGTGTGTGTGCGCTAACGCATGTATGTGTACGCACACTTAGGGTTTTTTGCACTTTTTCTTTTCCAAAAATAACTTTTATTTTCCAGAAATAACTCTCAAGTCAAGATTTTACATGTTTGGACCCTAACCAACCTTGGGCCTTCGAGTGATGTCGTCACTGTAAGAAGTATAAAATGAGATGTCTACACCATCCCCCCCCCCCCCCCCCTCTCCTGGATTTTCAAAATTTCCCTTAACTATAGGACTAAAAGAAGAAATTATCTTTAGATTAAAGAGTAATTTAGTTACTGGCCCCACTAGAATTTTGAATGAAAAAAATATATATGAATGTTGTACAGCACACAAGCCAGTGCAAGTAAACGTGCTGACTTGGCTACATCTAGACCCTACACATGGACAAATCGTGAGACAAAAGAAGAAGGATGTTGGTGAGGGGAGCTACGCCTTTGGCTCGTGCCAATGGCATGATCACCATTAGGGGAAGAGAAGTGCACAGTCTGGCATGGGCACCGAGCACTACCATGAAAGGGAATTCAGCCTCTGTTGGTCAGAGGTTGTAGAATAACCCTCATTGGTTAATACCAAGCTAGACCACTGCGAAAAACGTGTGCAACGCTCTCAGGATCCATGCAGTCCCTTTCCCTATCGATGCTTGTCCCTCACGGTGCTGTAGAGCCGCCTTTCATTTCACTACTTTGGTCAGAAACAATTTCTCTCTCTCCTCGAACCATATTATAGTATAGTGTCTGTATTAAGATTTGTGGGGAGGAATGAGAGTGAGACACCTGTTACTGTATATCCAACAGCACTCCTCGTTTATAAGAGGAGAATGTTGCTAAGCCATGGAGGGAGGTAGAAAATCTGGGTAGGAAAGAAAGGCAGAGGAGAATAGGTGCTTAGGAAGAACAACATTGTGTAACCTTAAACTATCCATATTATTGCACAGCTTTTAAGGGTGAAGGATATTTTGTCCTTCACCTACCGTGGTTTTTCACCCCCTTGATAGGGTTTTCCACATATACTTTGTTGTTCTTTACTTTCTTTGTTCTACCATTGTCTTCCTTTTGATGATTTGGTGTTAAAGTTCACATTTTTATCACTCACTAAGTTTTGACCCCCAAATGTACTGTTAAGCTTTTAGGTCACTCGCATTTTAACACCTAAAAATCTAACTTGCACATATATACAAATATCAATTTCAAAACCCAAAAAGAAAATTTTGATATAAAGAACCCAAAAATAAAAATAGAATTTGGCCCATCCGTTGGCCCATAGTTCCTCCAAAATACAAGATTACAAGCAACAAAATAATTTTAATCAATTTACAATAATCAATATATCACCAAATGAATATATTAAAAAAAATGAAATCCCTTCTACATGGAATCCTCTTAAATTAGGACTACTCCAAATAAAAATAAAAATCCTAAAACACCCCAAAACCCATGGCCATTTACTCCCAAATCAAAAATTGAGGGTACGTTTGGTATGCCATAATAGCTCCTGTAATGGAATGGTTATTCATGTGTAATAGCAATTCAGTCATTTAATTGCATCTTTATTACATGGATTAGTTATTACATTGAAATAACTATTCTTTGAATTGAAGAATAGCTATTCCTTTTTAAAATGGATGTAATAGCTATTTCTTAGTGCATATAATAGTTTTTAAAATTAATATATTTCCAAAAATATAAAGTTTCTTTATATATCATTTTTTACAAGTTTTCTATATGTAACAACCAAACTTATGGATAGTAATAGTTATTCCATTATAATGTCTTCTATTCTCAATAATAAAAATTACTATTCTTAATGTAATTTACATTCACTGTACTAAACGTATCCTGAATATATATATATATATATATATATATATATATATATTTATATAAGAAAATGCCCTTAGAGCTTATGCCGCCGCTGAGCTCCATCTAGTCGAAGATTGGACCAGCAAAGACTAGCATGAATCCAGAATCCACTCGACCGCAACTGCTGTTGCACCATTTCAATCTCGCATCCACGGCTCTCTCTCTCTCCATGTGTAGTGCATTATATTCAAGTTTCAATTACTTCTATTCTCAAGATGTAAAGTTTCAACTTTCAATGACTCTTTAGTAAAGTTACTAAAGTAGCTTATAGCTTTGTAATTAATTGATAAGTGTAGTTCAATCAGACAAGAAAGATCAGTACGTATAGTACTGTAGTGGAATTCAAAAAAAAAAAAAAATAGATGCAGTATTGTAGAAGTGGACCAATAGTTAAAATTTGGATGCTTACAAGATCTCTAGCAGTCTCTCTAAATTTTTATACTATTTAGAGAATGAATCATTTTACTTACTTAATTTTTCAAATACACTTTCTAATAGATTCTCTATCTTTTCTCTATCATATTTAAATATTATTTCTTCATTATTTCTTTAATCTTCCTTTATTCTTTTTTTAATATTTTTTTATTCTTCCTTTATTCATTAAATTTTCTATAAAAATCATTAATTTTTGTTAGGTTTTTAGACCCCTTGTCACAATATGTTTAACCTAATATAAACTAAATTGATTAATAAGATTGTTATTCAAGATTAGGTTAAACACAAATAAACATAAAGCGGAAAATATAAAGAACACAAAGAACTGATGACCCAGGAAAACCAAACCGGTAAAAAACCTGAGGAGGATTTGACTTAGCTATCCTTAAGGTAAAAACAGATCCACTATGAAAGAATTGAAGTTTTACAAAAGGACTTAGACCACTAACATCCCAATGCTAACACATGTAGAAACTTACTATCACGACCACGTGTTAGCTCCAAATCCACGGAGTACTACTTCTTTCTTGAATCTGCTACAACACAAGTTCTCCTACTTGTGACTTTGAGACACCTCTCAAAAGTTCCGTTGTTCTTTGAAGGTTCTTTATGCAGTAACTGAATCACCACCAAATCTTAATTGCAAATATTGATATTGGTAGAGCTTTCCATGTGTTCTAAGGTAAACACCTCTTAAATCTCACACAAGAGCAAACACACAACTATTCAGAGCCTTCTAAAACGTGGCTAGAGTTTTTCCTTTTATATTAGGAGTAAAACACTTAACCCTACATGTTTATTGGGCTTGGGCTATGTTTGAAACTTTTCTGCAGAATTCTGGAACTACGTGTTTCGATCAATCGAGCCTTACTTTTGATCGATCGAGCTTTGCAATTTTGCACAGTAAAATATTTTTGCATTCAGCTTGATTCAAACTATAACAAATAAACTTTGAGCAAGCCTAAACCTAGACTCATTGTTTTGATCATGGTTTGCCAACATATACAAAATGAAGTTCTAATACATTTAGTTCCTAAAGTCTTAGAACCTAACATTGTTAATAATAGTGTTTTTTTATTGTTTGTTTAATTGAAAGTATTTGCTTGAGGAATAAATTTAAGCCATTCATAATAGACTTGTTTATTAGTTATATAAGTATATATGATAATAATAATTTAGACAAATTTACTTCATTTGTTTGGTTTTATTTGACAGCATGAACTTTGTAAGGTAGTGGGCCTTGTTTGTAATGTTAGGCTGCTTCCTACTGCACTTGGCCCAAGTTTTCTGGATAAGGAAGTTGGGACCGGTCCAACTGGAACCCACCTTAGTCCGGCTTATGCACAAACTACACCACGTCTGCCAAGCTTTGTTTACATGCCCATGGCAAGCAAAGCCGCTATAAAGAAGTTATGGCAGGCAGATATAATATGGATAACACACAAGAAAATACAATCACTACTTTTAGCCACAATAAATAAAAGTGAGCAACAAAAGGCTCTCCGTATACAGAACAAACTAAGTGAAGGATAAACAGAGTTAGCAAAAATCAAAGTGTTAGTCTGCCATGCCAAGTAATACACGGGATTGAAACCAAGAAGGGAGAACCGTTCCCTTAACACGAGTAATCTCAAAGAAGAAATTAATTGCTTTGAGAGCACAGGCCTAAATGGTCTATGCCCAAATAAAGATCTTTTATCTTTTATAGAGAGCAAGGCTATTGAGGGAGAGAGGAAATCAACCTATTGGTGCATGCCTACCGTTCTAAACTCTCTGTTTTTCTTTTCTCTCGTTGCTTCTTACTTTTCTTTATCTTTTGTTTTACTTCCTTTCCTTCTCAATGCTTACTTCTGGGTTATGGTTTTTCCTAGAAATTCCTATTATTGTGATTTTTCTCCCCCCCCCCCCTCCAGTGCACAGCAAGGGGTCCTTTATATAGAGCCTGCCATGATTGGTATTTACTATTTTAGCCCTTAATTGCCTTTGTCTGGTATGGGTGTCCTTGCCGACCACTTACTGGTTGTCAATTGTTCAGCCACCACCACTTACCTGTGCTGGTTGTGCCGTTCCCCTCTGCCAAACAAAGAAAGCTATTTTGTTTGTTTGCTTGCCGTGGCTTTTCTACTCGTTACAGTGTGTGTGCTCTCTCTCTCTATCCCTCATGACATGCACCTAGTGATTCCAACTCATCCTTACTTCTTTTAGGTGGCATGTCAACCTAGTAGGACATTTCCGCCAAAAGAGCCTGAGCAAGAACCCCATAATAGGTTTTTTTTCCTCTCCCCACCGCCAGACCATGCCCTCTCTTACCTCTGACCCATGACCCACCACTTCCTATATTGGCTGGGTACAGGCTGGTGGTGCCTGGGTCTTGCGCGTGCTTTACCTTCTTCGCCTGCTGCTCATGCATTTGCCATGATCTGGAGATTGGTCTATACGTTTTGCCGTGCACTTTTGGCTTCTTATGGCGTAGGTTGTTTTCCGATCTGCCATTCTTTATGACTTGCTTCTTTTTGGGGGTTGGGCCTTGTCGAATCATGGGCCTTCCTTCCCCCAGCCTACTCTGTATTCACTCTGTGGCCTTGTTAGCATTTCCTACCATACCACTCTGCTATTCCTGCTATAATATTGTTTGACTCAATCCTACTGGGCCTCTTTAGGCCTGCTACTTATTTCCCTTACAGTGACTCAGTGTGTTCACTGGGCCTTTTCTTACATCGTTTGCGGGCTTCTGTGTCCCATTTCCCTCTTAGGCATCCTTGGCTCATTTGCTTTCCTTGGGCTTCCTCGGCCCTTTTCCAATCCTGCTTTCTCATGGGCCTTTACTAACTCTCTTGGGCTTCCCTGACCCAATTACTTTATACCTCATCCTTAGGGCTGATGGGTCTTCCATTAGCCCCTTACTTTCTTTGCTTGCATTACTTTGGGCTTGCTGTGGCCCATTCTCGCTTTTCTACATACTGCCCATGGGTTTGCTTCTTCTCTCTTTCCGGGCCCATTCAAGCCCGTTTGTTTCCTTAGGACCCACTTTGTGAGCCCGTGAGCCATTCATTCCTGCCACTTGGGCTTAATGACTTTTTCTTGCTTGCTAACTTTTGTCTGCCCGTGTTGCTGGGCTTTTTCTCTTACTAGGCTTTGTCAAAAATGAGCCTCAACAAACTTTAATCGTTTGCATTTTTTAGATGTTATATAACTAGATTATTAATTATTAAATTTAATATTCAGGTTTTAAAAGTATAAGTAATTTACAATTGATGCATATTTTAAAATAAAACATGTTCAAAAATGAAAAATTATTGTTCAAGGTATGAGTAACTTATGGGGAATATAAAGTATCTCAAAGTTTGGCCATATCAACATAAAAGTGAAAATTATAAACCGTCTAAAAATGAAAAGCATTGTGGTAGATTTTGGTCTAGTTGGTTTGAGAACTTTCTTCATGGTTAGAGTCCATCTGAATAAGGAGTTTTAAAAAATATGTTTTCAAAAAATGGCATTTTTAAAATGAGCGTCTTAAAAACATATTTTTTTTAAGTTACACTTGAGTGTTTGGTAAAACATGTTACTCTAAAATTGTTGTTTTAAACAAATTACAAAAAAGGACTTGACAGACTGATACTGTAATGATAATAATAACAGGAATAATTATATATATATTTAATGATTTAATAATAAGAAAACGTCCCATAAAAAAATAAATTATTATTATTATTATTATTATTATGGTTATATTTAATAGTGTAATTTATTTTTGTTATTATTTTGTTATTATAATAATAAAAAAGTGCACAAGAAGGACACCTAATTTTTATCTTTCCCAATGTCTATCTCCTACCACAAGCTTCTCTTTCACTTGATGAGTAGCTGGACAAAAATCCTCTACTCCAACCACACGGTCCGCATCTAACTTTAGATAGTGGAATTAGATAGTGTGGCAAGGCATAGAGGAGACAGATGATAGCAAGGTAGCAGGCAACGCATTAGTATTTGTGAGGATATTTTAGGAATTTCAAACTTCAACCGACCGACTATGATAGTTGGATTTTTTACCTGCATTTTTTTAAAAGCCTCCCACCACTGTGTTTTGCAAATGTGAATTTTCAGAGTTTTTAAAAACATAATTTTTCAAAAAATGCAATGCCAAATGCATAGCTTCCAACGTTTTTGATCAAAAACGCGTGTTTTTATTTAGAAAACACCCCATCAAAGTTAGATGTGAGAGCAAAGAAATGAAGAATTTATGTGGGACTTCCTAAGGTTGGCCTCCCGAGAAAAATTCCCGACTTCACTACTGATTAAGTTATGAAGTGTGCGATTGTATAACATTTACGGAATTGAAGTTTTATTGGAGATGGAAAATTTTCTGTTATAGCATAAAGTAAAACTTATAGTGGTGGCTGTGTGTTATGTGATGCTTGCAGATATGATTGCTTTGTTGGCATCAAGGGCAGATTGTCAAGAAATTGCCCTAATAAGAATGATGAGACCATGGATGAGAAGTTCGGCTATAATTGTGGGGAAATTGGGCATTCATTTGCTCAATGCCCCTAACCTTTTTATGTTGTTATTCACCTTTTGGGTTACTTTGTATTATTTTAAGTTTCTCTTAGGATTATGTATGTTGTTATTCACCTTTTGGGTTACTTTGTATCATTTCAAGTTTCTCTTAGGATTGTGTATTCACAATTCACACAGTCAATTTAGATCTATTCTTTTAGTTGTTGCATTGAGTGATACTTCACATTACATTGTCTTAATGTACAAATTTCAGTTCAAGTTAACATAAAACTGTTTTTAAAAGAATAATTTAAGGTGACTTTACAACGAATTGATAGCTCATCTAGATTAAAAGTTTTTTTAAAATTTCACTTTTAAGTCACTTTTTTTTTTCTTGAGAAGATTAAGTTATTTTATTAATCCTCTTATAAGAAAAATAGTAATCCTTACACTAATAGTGTATTTGGCTCCAAATTAAAAAGCCAGCTTATTTTTGCTACTATTCATGGGTCCTACTGCACTTTTTGATACTATTTATAAATTTTACTATACTATTTCAGCTAACTTTTACCTTTATCTACAATACTTTCAGCAAAAAGTTTTCAGTTTTAGCAAAATAAGCAAACGCCAAACAGACCCTAAGAATTGATTGTATTTTGGGATTTGTTATAGATGAGATGTTTGGACTTTGGAGTTGTCCTTCTAAATCTTGATTTTTTTTTTTTTTTTTTTTTTTGGTGGTAACTGATAAATGATATACACACTATGCACTTCTACATTGTTTCCGAATAAAAGCATATCTTTGGGTTTTTTGCTTCTAGGCGAAAACAATAAATGTATTTGCCAAGAGTATTTTTACCTTAATTGGTATTTCTTGGTGTATCCAACAGAGGTATCTAGGATTCAAACTTCATTATATCATTCCTGGCTATATCAATAATTGACAAATGTGTAACCCTGTTGGACAAACACAAAAACCCCAAATTTAAATGAATGAATTTTTTAAACATAAACTCATTTGATACTCTACTTGGTAGCACTACTATTTTTGGTATTATTCAAGGGTGCACAATGGATTATGTCCAAGGGAGTCAATTCCGTACCGAACTGGCTGGTATGGTCGAAATTTTTCGTACCAATGACTAAGTCAATACATAAATGGGTTTGTTTCGTTTTGGTTAAAATGCCAATTTCGGCCAAAATATTAGTACTGGACCAAAACAGAAAAAACACAAGTTTCAGATCTGAAACTATCAGTGACTTATTAGCTTGTTATGCTCATGTCACCGCCTCTATCGTCAGAACGTTTCTGCCATGTTTCCTAAACCAAATGCCCTTTCTTTTTCTTTTTCTTCAGCCCATTTCGCGAATCTGTTCCTCCACTTTTTCTTCTTTCTTCATTCACCCAGTGCCCCTTGATTCATAGTATTTCTTATGTTTCTTTTTCAATTTGCCTCTTCATTTTATTTTTGTCATTTAGCTTTTTTATTTTATGCACTTCAACCACCACCACACACGTGAAGGTCATCCCCAAGCTATTTGGCAGATTTGGCTGCATAGGAATCGGTTTATATATAAAACAGGGAGAAAGAAGCACAACATTCATGTGCAAAGCATTAAAAGGGGTGCTGAGTTTGTTGCCCTTGTCCCAGACTGTTCTAACAAACTGCCTAGAGTGCAAGTTCAGATTAGTTGGAAGAAGCCTTTGACTGGTTGGATGAAGCTTAATACTGATGGTGCTGTTTTTGGTAACCCGATCTAGGTGGGGGGAGGAGGTGTGCTACGGGACAGCAATGGTGATTGGGTGGCTGGTTTTGTGAGGAATCTTGGGAGTATGTCCAGTGTTTTGACAGAGCTTTGGGCCCTCAAAGATGGCCTCTTACTTGCTCGGCAATTAAATATTCTCAATGTTAATATAGAGCTTGATGCTGATTTGCTTGTGCACTTACTTAATAATCCCTCCTCTCATAATCTCATGTTAGAACCCCTTTTGGATGACTACAGGAACCTGATCAAAACCTTCCCTAGCTGCACAGTGACTCACATTTTTAGGGAAGCTAATAGATGTGCTGACAAGCTTGCTAACATGGGAGCAACTCAATCTACTGATTTCCTTTTGTTGTATGAACCACCGCCTGTGGTGGTTGATTTGCTAGCTTTTGACAAAGCTGAGCTATTTCGTAACAGAATGGTTGTTGCTTAGTTTCATGCTATTAGCTTGGTTAACCAAAAAAAAAGAAGGTCATTCCAATTTCTTTTTTTTTTCTTTTTTTTTTTGGGTGAACGGGAAATATTTATAAACTAAAAACCAGAAATAGGAGCGTTGCTGCACTCATACAAAGTCCCAGCAGTGTCTAGGCTCAATAACAGAGCAACATCTGCTGAGGGGGAATCAAATACAACAAAATCATGAGGAAGCAGTGCTCCCCTCCTAGCTAGTGCATCCACACATTTGTTAGCCTCCCTATAGCAATGCTGAATTTGTACTCTCGAGATTCTGGACATTCCTACTCTACAATCAGCAACAATAGTGTTATTTCCATTCGGGTTGTAACTTGCATTCCTTATATAGTGGTAATCTTAAAACGGTACACCAGTATTAGTCGGTACCGAAATATGTCGTTCCCTAGCCAAACCGAAACACCCTCTTATACGAAATTGACTCCCTTGATTATGCCACTTGCATATGCCTTCATTTTGTTTTTTTTTTTTTTTAATGAAAATTTTATGTGAATAGTGCACAAACTAACATGTTTATACCTTTCATAGAAAAAATAAAAAAATAAAATAAAGTCGAACAGTGCGATATTGCTAGTATATAGTAAATAGATGAAGTCATCTTATCCCTCTAACACCACAAAAAATATCATAACTCCATATACTGTTAGAAAAAATGAATTGCAGAAAATAAAAACAAATAAAGAGAGTGAGAGACATAAGGACTTCATGAAATAAGAATGAATGTAAAAGAAAAAATATATACAGAAAGTACCCAAAACAAAAGGAGAGAAATTCTAGATTTCATCTTATTTTTGTTGTTGAGTTTGAGTTGTTTGTCTTAAAGCTTTCCTCCTTGTATCCTCGCCCATTCAGCAACATGCATATAACCCAATTGAAATACTTCTTCTGGTATAGAGCAATGCAGACTGCTGGGTCAAAATCTCTTCCCACTCTACCTGATTCTTGGTAATTGCTTTCAATTGATTTGAACATTGAAATGTGAATGACAAATCACTGAACTTCTAAGAGAGAAATTTATAGTTACATATCTTTTAAATAAATCAAACTCAAAATCAACTCTGCCGTAAGCTTGGTACTGCTATAAAAGGTTAAGACACCAATGTAAAACACACGCACAAATATGAAGAATTTGTATAATGATCAATATTCACCTAGTGTTGGATATTTTTATAAAAAAAGTATCATATTTATTTTAATACTCATTTATGTGTATCAATTATCCCTTAATGTCAGATACGTTGATTGCTAAATTTTGAAATTCAAATATAATTCAAAATTTGAATAGCTTTTGTCAATGGTTTTAATCAGGAAATTTATGAACATTAACGTGATATTAATACCATAATTGTCAGCATATTTGGTTTTCTTATCTTATTTGAATATGACATAATAACGTCATATATGGAAGAATTTTAGCACTTAAATGTACAGCTATTGCTGAATTATTTTATATTATCATATATACACAAATGTTTACTATTTGGTTTAATAGACAGTGGTCAAACAGTTAGCAATTTTTTGTAACATATATTCAGAAAGAAAACTTTTGAAAAGGTATTGTAATAATAGGCCATTAAATGCTTGGCATTATGACCCTTTCTTTTCTTGTTCAGCAACGTAATCCATGGGGCATTAATTTCAAAGATTATGACCTTTTCTTTGTTCCCAACGTACAGAGCCTTTTCTTTGTTCCCAACGTACAGATTGAGATTTTGGCAAAGACAATATTTGATTCCGGTTTATATAATATATATATATATATATATATATTTATATATATATAAAGAAAGCTATTGATCACACATAGATGTCAATAATTTTCTGATCATTTAAAGTTTTAAAGATAGCATACGTTTTATTTTTTGGCTAAGGACAAGCAACATGTCTGGCCCTATATATATGGAAAGAAATAAAAGTTTCAAACACACATTTTTTTTTTTTTTTTGAATTAGAAAGCTGCAAACTTTTCAAAACAATTTTTTGTCTTAAACACTTACCATCTATTGCTTCTTACTACTCACAAAATATTCTATCTTTTACAAAATTTTATGGGAAAAGAAAGTACTATAGAGAGCTTATATCCTATGAGCAGTGTAGGCTCGCAAGGATAATCAGCAAAGGTGGCTGGGCTGTTGTATCCTGGGGACAACGTGCAGAAAATATTTGTCTAACTACATCAGATATACCGTAGACGGCACGATTTGTCTCAAGACAGTGATTTGGTCCACGCCTCATCTCTGCCACATCTTTTTGGTAAAATCAAATTGTGTAATTTCCAAGGAAAATTCAGGTATTATCTCTCCTTTATTTCCAACAATTTAAGACAAATCGATATGGAGAACACAAAATCATCCTTGGAAAATGCTAATGTTATGTCTAATTCCTCTGGAGCGGGTGATCTTAATAAGCCATTCTGCTTCCGTGGTGTTAACTTTAAAAGGTGGAGACAAAAGACTTTATTTTATCTTACTCTCTTGAATGTGGCTTATGTGTTAACTGAGAAAAAACCAAAGAAAAAGAAATCTGAACAATTGACTGAAGAAGAACTTTCTCAACATGAAAAAGATGTTAAGAAATGGGATAAGGATCATCTTTACTGTAGAAATTATTTACTTAATTGTCTTTCTGATGATTTGTATGATTATTATGATCAAGCTTACAAATCAGCCAAAAAGATATGGAAGGCATTGAATCAAAAATATGATACAGAGGAAGCTAGATCCAAGAAATATGCATGTAGCCGATTTTTCAGGTTTCAAATGGTTGAAGGCAAGTCCGTGGTGGAACAATCCTATGAACTCCAAATGATTTCACAAGATGTTCGATTTGAAGGCATTCGAGTAGATGAACAAATGCAAGTTTCAGCCATCATTGACAAGCTGCTTGAATCTTGGAAGGAGTTTGCCAAAGTCCTGAGACACAAGCAAAAGGAACTCTCCATTGAATCCCTTATCACCCGTTTGAGAGTGGAGGAAGAGGCAAGGAACCAAGACAAAGCTATTGAACTCCATGGAGCAAGTGGTCTGAAGGTAAATTTTATCTCCTCAAATGAAAACATGTCAAAAGCCAATGCAAAAAATAATGACTATGTAAGGCCTAAGAAAAGAAACTTCAAACGTAGGCCAAATGGAAATCAGCCTCAACATAAGACCCACTCTAATCAAAGAAAGAACCAAGCACACCATCCTAAGCATGCTCCAAATAATGGTAGCCACACTAATAATAGCAATTATGCATGTTTTGTATGTGGAAAGCCTGGACATTCGGCTAGAAATTGTCGCTTTCGAAAACATGGGCCTATGGCTCAAGCCAATGTCATTGAAGAGCCTCTTGTGGCTATGGTTACCGAGATTTATATTCTCGAAGGCTTAGGAGGGTGGTGGATTGATTCTGGGGCAACCAGACATGTTTGTAATGATAAAAATTGGTTCAAGACCTACACCATCTTGGATGAGAAAAAAAAAATTATGCTTGGTGATTCTCATACCATTGAAGTTTTAGGTATTGGAGAGGTGCTTCTCAAATTTACTTCTGGGAGAGAAGTCACTCTCAAAAATGTTTTTCATGTTCCTGACATTAGAAAGAATCTAGTTTCTAGTTTTTTGTTGAATAAGGCTGGTTTCAAACAAGTCTTTGAGGCTGATCAATATGTACTCTCTAAAAAGGGCATGTTTGTTGGCAAAGGCTATGCTTGTGATGACATGTTTAAACTTAATGTTGAGATGAATGAAAATTCAAGTTTTGCTTATATTGTTTCTTGTGTGAATGTTTGGCATGGTAGATTATGTCATATTAATAATAAATATATGAAAAATATGAGTGGTTTAGGTTTAATTCCTAAACTTGAAAATGAACTTGAAAAATGTGAAATTTGTAGCATGACTAAAATTACTCAAAAGCCTCATAAATCAATTGAAAGAAATACTGAATTACTAGAGCTTATCCATAGTGATATTTGTGAATTTGAAGGACATTTGACACGTGGAGGTAATCGGTATTTTATAACCTTTATAGATGATTTTTCAAAATATTCATATGTCTATCTTATGAAAAATAAAAGTGATGCTTTTGAAAAATTATCAATTTTTTTAAAAGAAGTTGAGAATACTTTTGATAAAAAGGTTAAAAGGTTTAGAACTGATAGAGGAAAAGAATATGATACTCTTGGTCTTAATAATTATATTCAATCTCTTGGTGTTGTTCATGAGACTACTGCCCCTTATTCTCCATCTTCAAATGGAGTAGCTGAACGTAAAAATGGGACTCTTATAAATTTAACTAATGCTATGCTTGTTAGTTCTGGAGCTCCTAAATATTTTTGGGGTGAAGCTGTTTTAACTGCAAATTTTGTTTTGAATAGAGTACCTTATAAAAAGACTTTTTTAACTCCTTTTGAATTATGGAAAAAATATAAACCAAATCTGATTTTTTTTAAAGTTTGGGGTTGCTTAGCATATGTGAGGCTACCTGACCCTAAAAGACCTAAACTTGGGGTAAAGGCTTCTACATGTGTATTTTTGGGTTATTCTTTATATAGTACAACTTATAGATTTTTTGATATTGATAATAATACAATAATTGAATCTAGAGATGCAGTTTTTCATGAAAATAAATTTCCATTTAAATATAAAAATAGTGGGGGTTTTGAACAACAAGAGAAAGTTGAATGTTCAACATCTAAGTCAAAAGATGTTAATGAATATGAGATTGAACCTAGGAGGAGTAAAAGACCTAGAATTGAAAAGGTTTTTGGTCCAGAATATTATGTGTATAATTTACAAGGTGACCCTACTTCTTTAGAAGAAGCTTTATCTTCTCTTGATTCAGGTTTTTGGAAAAAAGCCATCAATGATGAGATGGATTCTATTATATCTAATAATACTTGGAAACTTGTAGATTTACCTCCAGGTTGTAAAACAATTGGATGTAAATGGTTACTTAGAAGAAAATTAAAACCTGATGGATCTATTGAAAAATTCAAAGCAAGGCTTGTAGCTAAAGGTTTTAAACAAAAAGAAGATATTGATTTTTTCGATACTTTTTCTCCTGTTACTAAAGTTACGTCTATTAGATTATTGATTGCTATAGCAGCTATTCATAATTTGATGATACATCAAATGGATGTAAAGACGACATTTATAAATGGAGATTTAGAAGAAAAAATCTACATGGACCAACTAGAAGGTTTTACAATACCAGGTAATGAGCACAAGGTATGTAAATTATTAAAATCTTTATATGGTTTAAAACAAGCACCTAGACAGTGGCATGAGAAATTTGATCAATGTTTGCTTTCTAATGGTTTTAAAACAAATGAAAGTGACAAATGTATATATTATAAAACTTTTGATGATGCTCATGTTATAATTTGTTTATATGTTGATGATCTTCTAATTTTTGGTCCTAATATGGATATTATAAATGCTGCCAAAATGCTTCTTAAAAATAATTTTGATATGAAAGATTTAGGAGAAGCTAATGTAATGCTTGGCATGAAAATTTCTAGAACTTCAAATGGCATATTTGTAGATCAATCTCATTATATAGAAAAAAATTTGAAAAAATATAATTACTTTGATTGTAAACCTGCAAGTATTCCTTTTAACTCTAGTGTGCATCTTTTTCCTACTAAAGATGAAAATGATATTTACAATCAAAAGGAATATGCTAGTATTATTGGTAGTCTTAGATATGCTACTAATTGTACTAGACCTGATATTGCTTATGCCGTAGGAGTTCTAGCAAGATTTACTAGCAAACCTAATTTTGAGCATTGGAATGCCATGACTCAATTAATGAGATATTTAAAAAGAACTGCGCACTATGGTTTGCTATATCAAAGATATCCTGAAGTTCTTGAAGGATATAGTGATGCTAGTTCGAACACCTTATCAAGTGATTCTTTGTCTACCATTGGCTATGTATTTACAATAGGTGGTGGAGCAATAAGTTGGAAAAAACAACAGATTATTGCTAAATCCACCATGGAGGCAGAATTAATTGCCTTATCTTCAGCTAGTGAAGAAGCGAGTTGGTTACGAGATTTATTATCTGAAATTCCTATGTGGGAAAAACCTATTTCACCCATCTTAGTTCATTGTGATAGTACTGCCACTATTGGTAGAGTGCGCAATAAATACTATAATGGTAAATTCAGATCTATTAGAAGAAAACACAGTACTGTGAGATCATACATAAACAATGGTACCATAAATGTTGATTATATTAGTACAAATGATAATATTGCAGATCCATTAACTAAAGCTCTAGCTAGAGAAAAGATCTGGATAGCATCGAGGGGGAAGGGACTTAAGCCCAAAGAAGAATAAACTACCTATGAGGATACCCTACCTAGGGACTGGAGATCCCAAGAACTAGGTTCAAAGGGAAAAACTAATCATAGAGTAGTTTGATTAACATGCACTAAATATATGTATGAGTAATAATACTCATGTCCCTCCTATGGTGTGCGTCCATGTATCTTGTAACGTTATATAGGATGAGTTTTTATTTATTAAAAAAAAAAAAAAAAAAAAAAACTCTTAATGTGGACTATAGCTCTTATGAGTGGGATGTTAGAGTTACAAGAACATCCTTGATAGCCACACCTAAGTGAGCATGGAAGTGAGGCCGCTTCCTTTGAGAATGGGGCTAGTTCTCTAAATAGCTCATGAATGCTGGGATAAAGCACAAGGCCGTAATGTTCTTGCTTAGAAGCTCGTAGTAGAGTACACTGGAATATTATGTGTGTGATGTAATGTTTTGTATCCATAGAAAAAGTTATAGTTCAAGACTTAGATCACTATTAACTTTGGAACAATGTTGCTGAAACACTAAATGAGGGTTCAAGCCATTGGCACTCTCATTATGCATAATGTTCTACTTAGCCCAGAAAAAAAAAATTGTTCTTATATATATATAAATATATTTATTTATCTATTTATTTTTTATAAAAATAAGTGGGGGATTGTTAGATATTTTTATAAAAAAATATCATATTTATTTTAATACTCATTTATGTGTATCAATTATCTCTTAATGTCAGATACGTTAATTGCTAAATTTTGAAATTCAAATATAATTCAAAATTTGAATAGATTTTGTCAATGGTTTTAATCAGGAAATTTATGAACATTAACGTGATATTAATACCATAATTGCCAGCATATTTGGTTTTATTATCTTATTTGAATATGACATAATAAAGTCATATATGGAAGAATTTCAACACTTAAATGTACAGCTATTGCTGAATTATTTTATGTTACCATATATACACAAATGTTTACTATTTGGTTTAATAGACAGTGGTCAAACAATTAGCAATTTTTTGTAACATATATTCAGAAAGAAAACTTTTGAAAAGGTATTGTAATAATAGGCCATTAAATGCTTGGCATTATGACCCTTTCTTTTCTTGTTCAGCAATGTAATCCATGGGGCATTAATTTCAAAGATTATGACCTTTTCTTTGTTCCCAACGTACAGATTGAGATTTTGGCAAAGACAATATTTGATTCCGGTTTATAATATATATATATATATATATATATATATATATATATATATAAAGAAAGCTATTGGTCACACATAGATGTCAATAATTTTCTAATCATTTAAAGTTTTAAAGATAGCATACGTTTTATTTTTTGGCTAAGGACAAGCAACATGTCTGGCCCTATATGTATGGAAAGAAATAAAAGTTTCAAACACACACCTTTTTTTTTTTTTTTTGAATTAGAAAGCTGCAGACTTTTCAAAACAATTTTTTGTCTTAAACACTTACCATCTATTGCTTCTTACTACTCACAAAATATTCTATCTTTTACAAAATTTTCTAGGAAAAGAAAGTACTATAGAGAACTTATATCCTACGAGCAGTGTAGGCTCGCAAGGATAATCAGCAAAGGTGGCTGGGCTGTTGTATCCTGGGGACAACGTGCAGAAACTATTCGTCTAACTACATCGGATATACCGTAGACGGCATGATTTGTCTTAAGACAGTGACTTGGTCCACGCCTCATCTCTGCCACCTCTTTTTGGTAAAATCAAATTGTGTAATTTCCAAGGAAAATTCAGTTATTATCTCTCCTTTATTTCCAACACCTAGTGTGTGTAGTAATTCTTACTCCATCTCAAGCTTTGGTGTGATGCCTAATTGACCAACTCATCCATTAAATCTAACATTTTTCCAACGTAAATCAAGCATGCCAATTTTTAATCAATTACCAATCTGTTGCTATCCTTATCTTTGTAGCTCTTTAAATCAGCCTTTTACTCTGTATAGAAATAATAAATCATTGTGGGTTCTAGTTAGCTTAACTGGTAAAGTCTTTGATGATTGAATAAGAGATCTAAGGTTCAATCTCCTCCTACACCAAAAACTAATTGGTGTCTTGGTTTGATGATAAAGAGCTATTATCAGGAGCAAACGCCATAGGTTGAAACTCTCTCTCAAAATAATAATAATAATAATAATAATAATAAATCATCAATCCCTAGCTATAATAAATAGAGGTATTCAACTTAAATAGCTAAGAATCATTATAAATAGAGGTATTCAAGATTCAACTTAAATAACTAAGACTCATTATAATGTAGCCATTGAAGATTCGTATAAAAGTCAAGCATTCATACAAATGGCACTATCTAAAAGCTCAAAAATTTCATAGAATTTAAGCAATAATAGATATTGATGAATCTTAAATCAACTAAAATGTATATTAGATATTGATTAACTTCTAAGCAATAATGATCATCTATATCTATATCTATATATATTTAAAAGCTAAAGCGTAGCAATTATTATTGCTACGCTCTAGTTAAGCCACATCAGCATCCATGTCATTATTTTTTTTCTTTCCAATTTTACTATAATTTTTTTTACATTCACTTATTTTTTAAATATTTACACTTTCTCCGACCTTTCTTCTTCCCTTATCTTTTCATCTCTCCACTACCCTCTACTTTAATATCATTATTCATCTTTCCCTTCGTCTTCATTTATTTGTCTCTTCTTATTTACTTTTTCTTACTATAAATTTGTCATTCTCTCTTTCATTCTTTGCATAATTTTTCCTCACAAAAAGGTTATTTCTCTCTCTCTCTTTCTCTCTCTCTCTCTCTCTCTCTCTTAATTTTTTGGTAGATTTTTATTTTTCTTGTATCTCTACTTTAGGTTTATATTTTTTTGTGTTTTTTGGAACTCTAATTTAGGTTGATACTGAATGTTCAAATAGTGTGAAAAACACTTTGAACGTTTAGACCCCCAAATTACAAATTACCAATTCAAGCTAATTATCAAACAATATATGTGTAGAATATAATAAATAGCTAAAACAGAATTGATAGAACAATCTAAGCCAAATAAAAATCACAACCACAGCAAAAATTAAATGACAAAGATTAAGGAAGAGAGATGCAAACACAAAGACAACACAGCGATGTGTTATCGAAGAGGAAACCGAAATTGTCGGCGTAAAACCTCTCTGCTGCCCTCTAAGCGGTCAACAATCCACTAAAGAATAAAGTTAGGATACATGAACAGTAGAAGACCCTTCAAGCCTATTCTACCCAGTGTACCTAAACCCTCCAAACTTCTTGCTCCAACGAGGTTACGCCGAACCTTTGTCTTTTTTAGCTTACCAGATTCTGCTATAGCCCATAACATCAACCAATATCAATTGGTCCCTTCCTAACTGCTTTCCAAGCACCAAATAGCCTTCTCACGGATATGGGTATGGTGAGAAAAGGTTTTGGCTAATGTACCTCTCAAGAATGTAACAATAGAGAGGGTGAGAGTAGAGGAATTTGGAGAAACAAAGATGAAGATTATGGATGAGTCAATCTTGTTTTTCTCTAAAGTTTCTCTCTCAAAATTCTCTCTGGAAGCTCTCTACATTTCGTGGCTATAAAGAGTATTTATACTAGTGTGAAAATGGAATGCGAAGAGTCAGTTTTTCCAAAACAGAGCTAGCTGGCGACTTGACTGAGTCGCGAGTTCAAGCCGCGAGCTAATTGAATGGCCAGTCTAGACTTTTTGACCTATAGTGCTACAGTTGGCATGACGGTTCAGCTTCTCTGCATGCTTCACTCGTGTGTATCTTCTGGCGGCTTGCAAGCCGCGAGACACTCGCGAGATCTAGTCGCGAATCCCTGCTTCACTACACAGTCTTGAGCATTTTTTCACACTCTCTCACACACTACCCTTACACGATTCTCACCTAAATATAGGGTTTCTAAGTGCTGAATTACAAGAAAATTGGAACGGAATAAAGCCAACATGTGACAAAATCCTAAAATCCCCCTTTGGCTATTCCGTGACAAAATCCTAAAACAAACTCTAGACTTAACATGTGAGTCGGGAACAGTTGAACATAACTCACTCACACCTAATTCTAGAATCTGTGTAGCTCTTGAACCATAAGAATAAGTATCTCCTGAAACACAACAACACAATATGATCATTGTATGCAGAAAACTTGTAATGCATATGGAGCAACCACAATGTGATCAAGCAAAATGGAATTAAGCAATAAACCATGGCTTGACCAAAAACACACAATCACTATAAATAGTGACCACAATGCTCATTCACACAAGGAATGAACATCCGGACATGCAAACTAATAAGCTCAATGCAAAGTATCATTTACATGTCCAACACTCAACCAATGCAACAACTTAAGGTAATTGCATTAAGGATATAAAATCCAACAAAGGGCACAAAAGTGAAAGTACTTAAAGAAAATGCATAACATTTAACAAGAAGTACTAGGCTACAAAGCAAGGGTACAACAACATGTACTGAAAATAAACATCTTATATATATAAATACCACAGATTTCAAAAATACTAAAAACATCCATGAGTTTAAACCAAGTATATAACCAAACTGTTTAACAAAGAACTTAGCAAACCCAAAAATTAAAAAAATATCCAAAACATAACACCAAAACACATAAATAAAAAAAAGTAAACACTGCTGAAATAAAGTTTTTGGTATGCTCCCCCTCAAAAAGGCACTCCCCCTCAAGAGCTACCCCTCCAAAATTCTCCCCTTTTTTGACTGGAATGGCCAAAGGGTTACTGCTGGGTGGTGAAGCTATCAAATTTTGCTGAAAGGAGGTTCATTTGTTCCTGGATAGCAGCCAACCTGTTAGATTGCTCATTCTGGACATCTCGGAGTCCATCAATCCTTTCAAGGATGATCTGGAATGCATCTGAATGTACAGCAGATGAAGATGAGGCTCTACTCCTCTTGCCACGGCCTCTTGAGCTTAAGGGTTGTCTTTCAGCCTCTGTTTCAGTCTCCATAGGTTCACCTTCTTCTTGGTCACCCTCTCCTTTATCACCCGAAAGACGAACTCTTATCCTTGTAATGGTTAGTTTGTTCATGGCTAAGGGAGCAGGCATGAGACTGATATCTTGAGGGATTGCCACTTTTGCTCTAAAAAGCCTCATAAGTAGGCTAGGGAAAATCAGCTTGGCCCTGGAGGTTGTTCTAGTGTCATCAACAATGGTGTAGAAGATATGAGCGCTGATGTCTATGTATATGTTCTCCTTGAGCTCCATGAGGAAGATGGCTCTAGCATTGTTGATGGTGGTTAGCTTCCTCACTAAGTACAGATTGAACATCATGATGGTTGTTAGACACCTCATGTCAGCTGGGAAGGCATTAGTATTGAGGCATCTCCCCTCTCTAGCTCCACCAATATGAGATTGGACAGATTCTATGGATAGCACCCTGTCCTTGTAATGGGTGAAGTCATGGTCATCCAAATCTTCAAAACCCAGCACCTCATCTATGTCATTCACATTTATGGTGAACTCATGTCCTCGTATCCAACAATTGATCTCATGCTCTATTAACATAGCATTTGCATAAAACTCCCTAATCAGAGGCTCACACACTCCAGGCAAGTCACCCAACAACTTATCCCAACCTCTGCCCTGTAAACAGCTTGGAATGAAAGTGTCCTTCAAATCCACCAAGTCTACAAATCTTTCTTGAATGATGGTTGCCTTTATGTAGAACTAAGTGTATCTCTCAAAGTGTTGAAGAGACCTGAACTTGGTATTGTCCATCTTCAGCCTTTTGTCACCCTTCTTGGCAGTAGTCTTCTTCTTTGTAGGAGTCATCTACAAAACACAGCAGCAAAGGCCACAAAAACAGAGCACAATAGATGGAAACTCAAAAATCAGTAAGAGATTAGTAGCACTGAAAAGAAACAAAGAGTTATACCAAAGATTTAGTCCACACAAGGTTTTAGAAGCAACAACGCATGAGATAACATGCCACAGTAGAACACACTACAGATTTATCACCAACTATGAATCAAAACCCAATGTAACAGTGTGCACAATCAAAACAAGAGCAACCTAGGGCACAAAGCTAAACACATATGTAGATGTGCAATAAGCAATCTGTGAACCAAATGCAATACATAACCATACCATCTCACTAAATCCCTAATCACTCAAGCACATGTCTACAAGACATTTCACAATGGGTATGATATGCACAATTGAGGTCAGAACAACAAATGTACTCAAGAAAGAAAAACACGCATGAGAATAAGTATATCAAGCATCAGATTATTAAATCCAACAAAACCCACTCAAACAAACCCAACAAAATAACTCCAACCCATAACCGAATCAACACATATACCTAATCACAACAACAACTCAAAAATCCAAGAAAACAAGACTACAATCAAGAAAATCTTAGAGAAATTAAGAAAACCCATACCTTTTCTTGAAGATTGAAGTTGAGAAGATGATGAAAATGGTGGTTTTTGTGTGAAACACGATGGGTTTGTGAGAGAGAAGAGCAAACAAGACAATGAACAGTCAAAAAGTTCGAGGGAAAACTGAAAAGTTTTAAAATAAAAACTGTCTTTAAAACGCAAAACAAACCTTTTTTTGCGACTGAACCAAGTCGCGTGCAAGTCGCTAGGACAAACCGCCAAACACCTTAGAGACAAAATTTTGAAAATTTGTCTAAGTGTTTTTCGCGACTGGAAGTTCCACCCGCAAGAAAGTCGCGAAGGGAGCCGTGAAAATTTCTGTGTAATCCTCGCGACTGGAGCTTTCACCCGAGAACAAGTCGCCAGTATGAGTTGCGAGAAATCTAAAAAACCAGATTTTGAAAAATATTCTAAGTATTTTTCGCGACTAGGACTTTGACCCGCCAATGAGTCGCGAATATTCTCAGAGTGGTGCTCGCGACTGGGGCATGCGACTGGCTTTACCATCGATCAAGTCACCAAAATATGGCAACACAATTTTTGAAAATTTTTTTTATTTTTGCAAAAACAAAAAAACTTTCCAAAAAAAAATTAAAACACTCAAAAATCTTTTTGTGTTTGATCAACAAGAATTGAGTATGTGAAACACATTTAATCAAGTACAATCACACAAATGAATAAGGAATTCATTGAGCATAAACATGTGTGATGTGTGTGGGTACCAAAGATGAGGTAGTCCTTAGTCTAATGTGAAGATTTAATGATCAATTCAACCAAGGCATACATAATTAGCACTAGGAAAAGTGACCTATCTCACTTATAGAAATATGCATATATGACCTCCCACATAAACTTGATTGCATAACTATAAAGCTTTTCATTTTGCTCCATATACATCATATCATTTGATCTTTTTGAATCATTACATCTCATTGTGAGATCGATGCCTAAAATTTTTGACATTTCAATTGATGAGCAAGCCTTTGGCTCTTTAGGCATCATACATTTTATTTTAAGTTGCTTTCCCTTTTTCCTAGTCAAATACTAATGTGTGCGACAGGCTTTTGCAGCTCATTATCTCTTTTCATTTGGAGATTTACATTTGTTGAGCTCTTTAAGCAAAAATAATAAAATAAAAGAGTAGGAAGATATATAGGCACAAGTCTATGCATGTCTCAAGATCAACAAAACCATCGACTAATCATTCATGACAAGTTTGAAGATCAATTTACAACAATCACATAGATGTCAAGAGTTTTCCCACAATGATAAGAGTGCATAAAGAACAATCTACGCTCGTAGATGCACAAAGCCATTAGTACAAAGGTACAAGACAAAATATGCTTGTGACAAAACACAATAATGTTGATCAAATTTTTGATTTTCTACTTTTTATGCATTTTGGATTTTTGACATAAAAGCAAGAAAAGATTGATCAAAAACAACAATGTAAAAACATTTAAAGTTAATAACAAACAAACAGACATTTTTCAGATCAAGCTAACATCACAACAAAAAGCACACAACCAAGCAAAGTCACATAACATAGGAAGAATTAATGCATGGACATGTTGTAATGCTTATGCATGAGTACCCCTCTTCACCCACACGTCACATGCGTTTGGGGTGATATCCCTATAGGATTGGGTACGAGTGTTGTGACTTTCAAACCTTCTATTGAAGCTCGCTAAACAAGTGGTGAATGCATCAATCATCCTCATCACATCCCTTACTCCGGAATCACCTTCTTGACCTTTTGATTGTTCAGCATTCCAATTCCCTTTGTCATGTCTTGGTCCTCTTGACCTTTGAGCACCGGAATTCTTCAATGCTTGCAGCTTATAACAATTGGGTCTGGTGTGACCTTGAATTCCACAGTGATGGCAGAAGTGTTGAGTTCTCAGACCTCTTTGTGACTTAGGGAGTGAGTTCCCTTTACCCTTAGGTTTGACCACTGGTTGTTTAGGAGGCTTAGTAACAAACCGTTAGTCAGTCACATTCTTCTTCTTCACTGGCTTCACTTTCTCATCATTCGTGGTAGCTACTTTCGATTCTTTGGCTTTCACAAACTTCATTTCCTTGGATATATTAGCAGTCGAACTGCTCTCTCCGGTATATCCCAATCGCCTTTGTCGAAAAATGGTTTTTGATGAGCAAGCATTTCATCAAGCTTCTGAAAGGAGACTCGGTCTACTTTAGCATTGGCTTGAACCACCTCATGCTTAAAGAATTTGATTTTTTGAATAAGCTTCAGTTAACTCTCCGTTCAACGTCTCCATTTCACATTTTGTCTCCTTGTATCGCATGAGAAGACTTCTATAATCTTCCTCTATCTTCTTCATCTTTTTAATGGCTGTGTTAGACACTTTCGCATATTCACCGGTCTTCTCAAGGAGGGAATTGTAGGTCTCTTGCAGTCCCACTGTTTCATCTTCTTCCTCATCGTCAGATTCCTCAACTATCCCAATTGACTCCAATTCAGTGTGCTCGCCAAGCTTTTCCACTAGCACACTCAAATCATCTAAAGATTCCACATGATCAATAGTCATGAATGCAGAGAAGTTTCCCTCTCCATCACAGCTTTCATCTGAATCTGAACTAGAGGAATCGGAATCACTAAGAGTAATGGCATACACCTTGCCCTTCGCTTTCAAATAATTGGGACACTCTTTCTTGAAATGTCCATGTCTGTTGCATTCGAAGCACGTGATTCCTTGAGAGGATTGAGAGTCCTTTCCATCTTTCCTCTTAAAAACCTTTCTCTCCTTTCCGAAACTTGGGAATTTTTCTTTCTCAGCAAACTTTCCATTCTTCTTGAATTTCAAGAACTTTCAAAAATTCTTCACAAGATATGCCACATCTTTATCGACAACATCCTCATCCGATGAGTCGTGAGCTACTACCCTCTCATTGATCGTCTTAAAAGCAAGGGATTTGCTCTTCCTTTGTGAAGGCAATGATAGCTCATATGTTTGAAGTGAGCCAATTAATTCTTAAACCTTGATATAATCAAGATCCTTACTCTCTTTAATTGCTGTAACTTTTGCACGGAAGCTCTCCGGCAATGATTGAAGGATTTTCCTTACTACCTTTGAGTCCTCTGTTTTCTCACCCAAGTTGAACTTGACAATGACCACCTCATTCAGCTTGCTATAGAAAGAGTCAAATGACTCGTCCTCACTCATTTTCAGCTCCTCAAACCGAGTGGTTAGCATCTGCAACTTAGTGTCTTTCACTTTCTTCGTTCCTTCATACATGGTCTCCAATATCTCCTACGCCTCCTTGGCAATATAAATGTGAGATATCCTATGGAACTCATCTAGAGATACACCACAAAAAATAGTGTTAAGTGCTTTGCTATTTGCATTAGACGCCCGAGGACTGCCTTATCCCAAGTGAATTTGGCAGCCTCCGGCCTAGTCCATCCAACATCCACCACATCCCAAACGGTTTCATCCATTGAACACAAAAATGCCCTCATCCTGTCTTTCCAAAAGGCATAGTTGCTACCATCAAAATATGGTGGAGCATTTATAGATTGAGACCGGTCCATCTCAAACGGGGTCAAGGATCGCACTAAGGTAATTAAACCACAGCAAGTGCACCCGCTCTGATACCAATTGAAAGTTCAAATAGTGTGTAAAACACTTTGAACGTTTAGACCCCCAAATTACAAACTACCAATTCAAGCTAATTATCAAACAATATATGTGCGGAATATGATAAATAGCTAAAACAGAATTGATAGAACAATCTAAGCCAAATAAAATCACAACCACAGCAGAAATTAAATGACAAAGATTAAGGAAGAGAGATGCAAACACAAGAACAACACAGCGATGTGTTATCGAAGATGAAACCAAAGTCCTCAGCGTAAAACCTCTCTGCCGCCCTCCAAGTGGTCAATAATCCACTAAAGAATGAAGTTGGGATACATGAACAGCAGAAGACCTTCCAAGCCTAATCTACCCAGTGTACCTAAGCCCTCCAAGCTTCTTGCTCCAACAAGGTTACGTCGAACCTTTGTCTTCTTTAACTTACCGAATTCCGCTATAGCCCATAGCATCAACCAATATCAATTGGTCACTTCCTAACTACTTCCCAAGCACCAAATAGCCTTCTCACAGATATGGGTATGGTGAGAAAAGGTTTTGGCTAATGTACCTCTCAAGGATGTAACAATGGAGAGGGTGAGAATAAAGAAATTTGGAGAAACAAAGATGAAGATTGTGGATGAGTCAATCTTGTTTTTCTCTAGGGTTTCTCTCTCAAAATTCTCTCAAAGCTCTCTACATTTCGTGGGTATAAGGGGTATTTATACTAGTGTGAGAATGGAATGCGAAGAGTCAGTTTTTCCAAAACAAAGCTGGCTGGCGACTTGGCCTCGCGACTTGACTGAGTCGCGAGTTCAAGCTGCGAGCTAACTGAATGGCCAATCTGGACCTTTTGTCCTGTAGTGCTACAGCTGGCATGACGGTTCAACTTCTCTGCATGCTTCACTCCTGTGCATCTTCTGGCGGCTTGCAAGCTGTGAGCCACCCGCGAGATCCAGTCGCAAGTCCCTACTTCACTACACAGTCTTGAGCATTTCTTCACACTCTCTCACACACTACCCTTACATGATTCCTACCTAAATACAGGGTTTCTAAGTGCTGAATTACAAGCAAATTGGTACGGAATAAAGCCAACAGAATGGTTGATTAAATTCAACCTTACAATCTCCCCCTTTGGCTATTCCGTGACAAAACCCTAAAACAAACTCTAGACTTAACATGTGAGTTGGGAACAGTTGAACATAACTTACTCACACCTAACTCTAGAATCTGTGTAGCTCTTAAACCATAAGAACAAGTAGAACACATTGTTGGAATTGCATGTTGACATATTACAATTGATACGCTCCTAACATGTAACTAATCAATCTGTGTTATATTGTAGTAATAAATCTAACACTTCCATCTTATTGGTATGAAGGAAGTGGCTGATTATATTTCCTAGATTTTGACAGGCACTGGTGATCTTTGTCTTACAATGCATCAATCAAAGAGATCATACCAACTTCTCGGGGGCTACGGCACTGGACAGCATCTATATAGTCTTCAAAGTGACCCTAATCAAATAATGTACATTATGTTCTACCCCCAGAGGTCTTATGGTACCAATATGGCACCAAGGGTAAAGCTTCCGATCCTTAATGCAACCAAAGAACACCTCCTGGCCTTCGAATATTGATGAATTTATGCTAAAAGCAATTGTGTAGTTTTTTTTTTTTTTTTTTTTTAAACAACAATTATGTAGTTATTGTGGATATTAGTTGGTTGAATGGGCTTAAAATTAGATCCCACTTACAATAAGGTAGAGTTAGGGCATTTTATACTCTCACATATGTTATTTCACATCCATTTTCATGGTTTAAAATGCGGTCATTTTCACATCAATTGTGCATATTGATGTGTACAAAGTAGTGTATAGAAATGATTACTCTTCTTTCGATTGAATATTGGAATCCATTGTACTCCGCCCATCCCTTTTAAATAAGCTTGAAACTTTCTCTTTTTAAAATTTCAATTTGGATTAAGACTACTCTTCTTTCAATTGAATATTGGAATCTAACATATCGGAGTTGGTAGGTCCATTTATTCTGATCCATCACTAAGAACCAACAAAGAATTGGTTATGCACTTATGCTCCACTATTTGATGTGGATTTGGGGAATGGCAAATGCATGGAAGCTACCATTGAGTTTCCCTGCAACTCCACCCATATGTGATAAATGCAAGCTTTTTCATAAGGTTATGGCAAGACCTAAGGAGTCTAGGAAGGCTAATGGTTTTGAGGATGATAGGAGGGAGTCATGGTATTGCCCTTGACAAAGTTTTCCACCAACTTGTTGCAAGACATTATGAACATGCTTAACTCCTTTACAATTTGGTCAGCAAACCATGTAATTAGAAACTCTAATTTTTGTGGTCTTAGCAAGATGAGCTCTTTTTTGTAATCAAGAAGGAATTAGACCAAAATTTCCTTGAGTTTAATATAAACTCTTTTCAATGCAGCTAATCAAGTCAAAACAATACATCTTTCTCAAAAAAAAAAAAAAAAAAAAAAAAAAAAAAAGGGACAAGCTTGAATCCACAAGCTGTACTTATTTTAAAAAAATTCTATTTATTATACTATTAAAGTCACATAAATTATCTTGGTTACTCTCAATAATAGCATTCAATAAGTATAGGGACACAACTTTTGTCACAATTTCTAAAGTGGTCAATAATGTAAAAAAAAATAGTGATCCATGTAAAAGTAATTGTCTATCACTATAGTTAACTACTTTAGCAAGTTTTGAAGAAAAAAAAAAGGGAAAATTACACTTTGCCCACCTGTAGTTTACCCGAAAAACACTTTGCCTACTTGTTCAAAAATTAGCACTTTACCCATCTAAAGTTAGCTCTGTTTGTCTCCTATTACTCACCTCTGTTAAAAACGGGAGTAAATTTGTATTTTTGTTACCCTTTTATGTCTCTCTCCTCTTAAAACATAAAAAACTAAAAAAATCAAGGGAAAAGAAAATTTAAAAGCTTGGTTTTGTAAAAATTAATACCTAACTTTTACATCTTCTTTTCATGTATCAACTTTTAGATCTTCAATTTTAACACATTAAAAATCTTATTCCAATCCTCCCCACTGTCTTTCTTGCACCGCTTCTCCAAATGTGGACTTCCTTCAATGCTCAATGTTTTGAGTGCCGTAAGATTCTGCAACTCGTCTGGTATAGACATTAGGTTAGGGCAGTACAAAAATCCCAAATATGAAAGCGATGTGAGGCATCCAATCTGCTTCGGCAGAGAAGATAAGTCTTCACATCTATTGATTTGCAGAGAACAGAGAGCAGTTAGATGTTGAATACCCTGTGGCAATGAAATTAACTTCGGGCACTCCTCAATATATAAATCCTCAAGTGCAATTAAATATTGAATTCCCTCAAACAAAGAGCAAAATTTGTTGCAACTCGAAATGGATAAAATCCGTAGTGAAGATAAGCCCTGCAAACCATTCATTAATTTCATTGGTAAGGAAAAAAAATTATTACGCTCCCATATGTACAGTTTCTGTAATGAATGTGAGTTTTGGAGTCCTTCTGGAAGACTTTTGATCTTGTCACAACATTCAAGACTAAATTCATTCAACACAGAAAGATTATCCAACTGATTAGTCAGTAGTGACTTGAGATTGGGCAACCTGGAAATCATTAAGATCTCAAGCATCTTATGATTTTACAACAGTCCATCTAGAAGAACTGTCAATTCATCATCCATGTCTTCAATCACAAGGGAAGAAAGTGAAGTGAGATTCATCACTGACCTAATTAACATTGCATTGTTTCTAGTCATAATCAAATATGTAATGGAAGGAATGATAGGAATTTCAACTAACTTTGGGCACTCAGTGATATTAAATGTGCTTAGGCAGGGAAAATTTTCTCTTCCATTCATTGTTCTCCATTCCTCCAAATCATGCATCCACAGAATTCTAAGGGCAAATATGTTAAAATAGAAGATCTAAAAGTTGATACATTAAAAAATGTAAAAGTTAGGTTTTAATTTTCACAAAACCGAGCTTTTAGATCTTCTTTTGATTTTTTAGTTTTTTATGTTTTGAGAGGAGAGAGACATAAAAGGGTAAAAAATACAAATTTACCCCTATTTTTAACAGAGGTGGGTAACGTTTTAACAGAGGTGGGTAACGGGAGACAAATGGAGCTAACCTCAAGTGGGTAAAATGTCAATTTTTAAATCACAGATAAGTAAAGTGTTTTTCAAGCAAACCACACGTGAATAAAGTGTAATTTTCCCTAAAATATTTGAAATGTATTGCACATCGCATAGCACATCACTAGTAAATACAAACAGGGGTACTAATATGATTTTTACTTTATCTTAAAATCACTTCAACGGTTGCACGACTATATGTGGTATTTGGAAGTGTGATCCGACTATACATGAGTGAGTAGCTCCCCTCCCCGTCTAAGTTACTTGAGCATGAAGTCTTCCTTTACATTGGCTAGCAGCATGACCCAACATTTCCAGCCAAACATCTTTAACTAGTCGCGAACCCCGCGCATTGTGCTTGATAAATTTTTTAGAGTGGTCTTATTAAATTTATTTATTATTTCAATTTAGACTAATTTAATAAATAGTAATGTAATTTATAATCATATTTTAATTTATTATAGAGGCAATCACAAATTTTATATATATATATATTATTTTTGTCGTACCAAATCAAAACAATACAATTTTTCTCAAGAATTCAAAAGGTAAGTTAGTGAAAATATAAATTTTTTAATAAAATTTATTTATAATATTTTGTGTATCATTAAAAATTATATAAAATCTATAAAAAAATTCTTTTAGTTTTAAACAAACTTTCTCAAACCAGAAATTTTTTACCATACAATCAGAAACACCGAGAAACTTATCTAAAAAAATTAATAAAACTTAACAAAACTACAAATCAAAAAAAAATAAAAATAAAAGATTGCAACTCTTTTTCCTTAAAAAATAAGAACCAAGAGTACAATTCCAAAGGGCAAAATGTAGAGAAGTTTTTTTTTTTTTAAAGTATTGTGTTAATGTTGTCGTAACCTAATCTAACATCTAATCTAACAAATGAAAAATGAATAGATAAATAAATAATTTTAAACACAAAATAGGATTTATTTTCTTAAAAACCTCAAAGAACACACTAATGAAATAAAGAAGATGAAAAACAATATAAAATATTCGTAAACGCTTAAAACAATTACTTAAACATCTAAGAATATCATATAATAAAGACATAACAATTTTCTGCTAATATATCAAACATAACATTTACAAAGAGGAAAAAGAAATTGCACAAAGACCATTGTCTTCAACTACACTAACGATTCTTCATTAGCTTGTTCAAATTATCCTGTTGCTTTCCAAATAAACTAAAATCTAACAACAACACAAAATATAACATATTATAATATGATTTTTCTCCAATTCAGATCAACATCAAACACCATTCATTAAAAGTATTTGGTGATGTAAATAAAATGATAAAAAAAAAAAACTTGTATCAAGAAACATATATGAATTAGTTAATAGTAGGACAATAAGGGAACGAACCTCTAATAGGAGATCCTCATATGGGCAGTGAATATTTTTTTATAAAAATTTTTTAAAAAGTAGAATTCTAAACAACACAAATATTCATCAATCTAAGGTAGAGATACAAGGAAAAAGAAAAAAAATGATTGAGAGAGAGAGAGAGAGAGAGAGAGAGAAATAACCTTTTTTGTATGGGAAAAATATACATAGAATGAGAGAGAGTGACAAATTTATAGTAAGATGATGGGAATAAGAAGAGTCAAAATAAAAGAAGATAAACAGGCAAAATAATATGTAAAATTAAACCACCCAAGATGAATAAATATATATATATATAATATAGACAATACTTTTATTTGATTTTCCAATGATTTATTATATAGATTATAACATCAAAATTAAAGTAAATGAATATGTAAAGTTTAATCCGCCTGAGATGAATTTGTAAAGCCAATATATTTATATATTTAATATTGTAAAAAAATTAAAGGTAAAAAATAAATACGAAAAAGACTAGGTCCAGCCCCTTCCCCATCATAGTTGTCATGGCTTTCCTTAATTATGGCATCTCTGGCTGAATCGTCAAAATCATCCTCATAAGGAGT